>JAUBOD010000113.1:1151449-1166386 GCA_032353885.1 Nothura maculosa
CATATTTCTGAAAAAAGACTTCCATTTTAATATATTTCTGAAAAAAATATTTGGGGAAACTGTTACAAGTTTATTGATTTGGGAACACAGAACTTCCTGCAGAATACAAGGCTTCCTCGTGACTATGAATGGTAGACCTGAATCTGGTATCTCTTTGCAAAAAGACAGAAAATGACATACTGAATTTTAAGTCATAGAAGGAGAGAAAAAAATATATTTTTATCTGAAAATTATTAGGTCTATAGATTAGCAAAGGACAAATTAATAAAATTCACAGCAATCACTTTTTAAAATTTCCTTCAGATTTAACAGATAAAAAAGCAAATAACTTCCATATGAGCATACTGAACTATTTATGTAGCTTAATAAGGGGTTGCACCAGGAAAAACAAAAACTTACATGGTCTGGGCCGCGCGGCCGCCTGCAGGGGCTCTCGCGTGGTTTGTGGCAGCCCGAGCGCTGCTGTGTGCCTGGGCCAAGGCCACCAGGCTGGGCAGCCACGCGCGGCCGTGCTGGATCGCGAGGGCAGGTTCCACCTAAACACAAACCTGGCCCTCCTTCCCACGCTGCACTGGCCACAGCTGACAACGATGGAAAGAGAAGGGCGTTCACTGCAAAGCCCTCTTCCCATGGGAAATTCTGGGAGCCCCACTGCTGTCTCCCAGGCCTCCTGCTCTAGCCTCGTTCCTAGCAGCTGCCTGCGCTGGCCACCCTTCTGCAGCCACTCGGCTTGGCTCGCAGCCCTTCCTCTTCTCCTTCCATCTCTCACGGAAGGGCCATTGCAGACCAGAGAGCAGTTTTTGCAGGTAATGGCAAGAAAACTTACAGAAAAGAGATCATGTGCTACCTTCCTCCTCCCCAAACAACTACTAAAATGCATTGTCACCATTTTTGTCTTGTTCTTCCAAGCAGGCACATCTACTGTATGCATGACAGAAGAATTGAATAATAGAATATTTACTTGCAGAAAATTTAAACCAAGATTTGTTAACAGATCCTGATGGCATTTGGTATTTGTCCAATGCATATTTTTAGTGCCTATCTATGCAAACACTAAAACAGTAATACAGAGTTACAGTACAGAGCTAGCAAAGTTTAGTAACACGCTATTCCTTGAATACAGGCCCTGCAGTCGAGGAAACCACTGAAGCTCATTTCAGCACAGGGAAAATCTACAGGCTCCTACGTAGACGCTTTCATGAACAGGGAAAAAAAAGCAATGTTGTTACTTACTCTTGGAATATACAAATATTACTAGAAGTCAAAAAATATAACAATACTTCACAGTAATACTTTCTGTAATTCAACTGTGTTCTTTATATTACCTCCCCAAAATCCGACACAAAAAAACATCGCTAATGTTGGCTACTGTACTACCTACAACCTCTGTCCTGCAAGATTACAGTAGAATTGCTCTTTTAAGATATTATCTGGAAAAAAAAAAAATCACTAAATATGGAGAACAAATTCCTAAGAAAACAAACTCTTACCACATCAGCATTCTATAACATTAGGAAACTATTTGCATCATGCGGCTTGTGCTAAAATACTTAATGATCTCATCCTTACCATAACAAATTATCTGCCAGAAAAAGACCTTGAAGGTCAACACTGGCAACAATTAAAAAGTAATGAAAAACATTCATCCCTTAGGCAGAGTTACAATTTCTAAGTTTGAAGCAATGTGCTGTATATTTTATTAGCTATCACTTGTTTAATTATTCATTGCAGCTCCTCTTATGCTCCATAGAGCAACCTCACATTGTTAAGATTTCCATTTCAATGCTATTTCCAATTCAAGGAGAAATCTTGCCTCAACTTCATGCTTTTGTTTTTGTTTTCTAAAGCATAATTTATGTTCGCCAACTAATGGGTCTGTCATACTTGTTATTTTTAATTCTGTTCACACTTCAACCTGGGACCCTGCGCACCATCTTCCCAGCGAAGATATTTTAAGTGTCCACATTCATGTGCTCTGGTACTCCCACAGCAGCACACGAGCTTCCAACCAGCTATGCCTCTTCCCTGGCCAGAGAGAGTCATTTTTATTCTCGTCTCATTTGCAGTAGCAGCCCACACTAGCACAGTGTTTTCTTAAAGAAACTCAGCAACTTCCAACAAAGCAATAGTAACATCAAGTAAATTTATGCTTTAAACGCCATTTAATTACACTTGCTGAATCACTAGCAAGTAAATAAAAAATCTTTCTCAATGTTTCATGGAGAAATAGGGAACTGTAATGACAGGACAGGCTAAGGTTGATATTATCTGCATGTTTTGAATGTGACCTCGTGGATGGCGTCACATACATTTGCTCTGCTCGTTGTGCAGTGACACCGAACGTTAAGAGGAAGTTGTTAGAATGTTTTCTGGAGGTGAGAGAGGAAAAGCCAACCTATTTTTCAGACAACTGGAGAAGGGTTCCGCTTCTAACATTTCATTATGAAAAATATTGAAATATGGAACTGAAATAATGAAAGGAAAAAGTATGCAACTAAGAAATCAACAAGTTTTAATATTCTGTAGATAATATTTAATTCAGTGTTCATGACTTGACTTAACCATTTTTTCTGCCTTTCTTCTCCCTCCCCTCTATATTCTTGTTTCTTGAATAGCACTTGTAAATGAGATGTGCCATCTGTCACGCCAAGGTTTATAAAAATTTGGTAAGTTCTGCCTTTTTGAGAGAGAATGCAGTAATACAATGAAGAAGCTGCCTATTAAACACATAAATTATATTTTAAGGTACTTTGATTTTTAAGACACGCATGGCAATCTGACAGAAAAAGGAAAAAATATTCATTTCCACTCAATGAAGAATCAAAATACCCAATGCTCTCAAAATATTACCTTGGCTCGTTTAATCTCATAAGATCCTAGAAATAAAATGCAGTTCTCTGCTTGGTCTTCGTAAGAGTGCAAATCCAGTTTAAGGAACAAGAAAACCAGAAATTTATCGTGCAAGAAGCTTCCTCCAGCCACAGCCTTCATTTTCCAACACTGCCAATACCACCTGAGAAGCGCGATGCCAAATTCAGTGCATAGTGGGGACAATTCTTTACAAGCAGAATGGTAGCCACATCTTACAGATCAAGGTGCAAGCAAAGCTAACCTTAACCTAGCTTAGTCCAGCTTGAAATCAGGGTCAGATAAAAACTTGATTTTAAGATGAAAAAATGTAAATGGAAATTGAAGTTTATCTGCTACCTTAAAACTCGATTTCTTTCTTTCCTGAAATGAAAACAGTAGAAATGCAATAGTAGAAATGGGTAGCATCAAGAAACCGGGAGACCACGTGTCCAGATCCAGCTTTTATCCATAGCATTATGCTGTGGCCTGACAAAACAGTCAGGGTGCAGACTCTAATTTCTGCAGTTCCTTCAACTGACCTAGTATTCCTGATGAGCTGGACAATCACACAATGAAAGCACCTGCACTGTTTCCCCACCTTTGACATCTCCAACCACACGTCCTTCTCCAGTACAGACAGGAATAGCTCCTAGGTCCACATACACATGGATGCCTCAGCATAAAACCTCTCTCTAAATAGTCACGTTTCTATATCCAGAGCTTCCTGTCGACTACAAAGAGTCGACTTCAAACCAAACACTGGTTTAAAGTTTCAGTGCACAAAATATGTGCACTGAAAATGTCCGTGCATATATTTTGTTTTGCCAGTACAGAAAATACTTCAGCATGTGTGAGATCTAGCACATGTGGAACTTATTTGACAGCTGGATGATGCCAAAACTACTTCATCATTTCTCATTCTCCTCTGAGGAGTGACAGTCTATAGGACAAAGATTGAAAAGCCAGTACATTACCTAAGGAGACGATAAAGACTTTTCAGTGGATCTGTGTGTTGTGCCATCACTGCTGGAAACAAAGCATGTCTGCAGAAACTTGCCCTTTTTATTTTTTCCCCCTCTTCAAACTAACTTTTTTCTTTAAAGTCATCTCAATGACACCAGAAATTCTAGACAGGTTCTTCACTGATCTTCTTAAAAAGCCATCAAGATGTTAATTTAGCAGGAAGACCTGATAATACACGTGGGAACATATATACTCTCTAGCTAAAGACAACAATAAAGAGACAGCATTCACAAAAGTCATATTCACACAAGTTGTCCCTCAAATTCTCCTTGCCACATAGGAGGATAACAGGCTCATCCAGATGCTCATTTTCAGCAATCAAAACTAAGCTTCAGCTCTAAATGCCCCTTCTCTCTCTCTCTCATTCCTTCAACCAAGATTAACACTCAAACTAAAAATCAATCTGCAAGAACAGTTCCTGTTGGTCTCCTCCATACACTCTTCTTATTTTGGAGGCCTGAAGGAGCCTAAATGGAGCCCTCACAAAAAAAAAAAAAAAAAAAAAAAAAAAAAAAAAAAAAAAAAAAAAAAAAAAAAAAAAAAAAAAGTTCATCCTCTAAACCAAGAGGCAAAGAATTGCTGCTCGGTGCAGCAGTGTGCTTAAGTACTCAGGTGGCACAGCAGCTTTCTCCCGCTTTCCATTTGAAATTCTGATCCTGAATAAGATTTCTCAACACTACTCAAATGTAAATAATATATGTTCACAACTGTTACACAACTACATCAAAAATAAAAAAAAAAAAATTTTTTAAATCAAACATTAGTTGGCCAGAAGTCTTTTTGACTTACATGACAACAGAACCAGGAAGAGAAGGAGAAAGACAGAATTGTACCAAGAGGCAAGATCCAAACAGAAAGTTTCCAGAACTCAGACTGCAGAATAAAAACTGATCCTATTTTGGCACAATTTATCCCAAATTATTTATTAATATCACAGTACATCTAATTTGCCCACTTCAGTCACAATATGCTCGAGTCGCTCATCAAGAAAAAACACAGGGCCTTTGCTTAAAATTAAACAACTTGCATGCCAAAATCCAGGACTAGCAGTGCCATCTCTCAGAGAAGTTCTTCTAAAACTTCTGCTTTCCTTGGGAAGTATTTTCTTGCTTAGAGAGCACCAAAAAAGCCTCAAACCTTTGCAAAATTTCTGCCTGGTCCCAAAGCACCGCCAACCTTAACCTAGCTTAGTCTAGCTGAAAACCAACTGCCAAGGTCAAATAAAAACTTGATTTTAAGATGAAAAAATGTAAGTGGAAATTGAAGCAGGCCCCCTTCTCACAGGCTTTTAGGGTTCAGCAGTTCCCAATGGCAAAATAATTACTTGCTTCACTAGCTCAGCACAATCAAGAGGGCATTCATAGGAATGCTGAGGATGAGGAGGGATGACCAGGATTACTGTACAGTTTAAATGCATTTCTGAGAATGCCAAGTATAAACTCCTACCAATGAGGCATAAATATTTCCAAATTTTCAGGAGCAGTGTTAAGCAATTGAAATCAAAGCAGAAAACAGCCATCATTTATGATGCAATCTTAATGCATCTACCCAATTTCTACAGACAACTTGGACTTTTTACTTTGAATTCAACCTTCATCTTTTCTACCAAAACAGAGTCTTAGCACCATTTTTCAGCTCTCTTTCTGTGATTCATTTTGTTCTTAACTATGCTTAAGTGATAATTTATCTTTTCAGGACTCATACTAAAGATGTACACTACCATAATTTTCTAGGAAAAAAAACAATCATACAAAAAGGGACTTTCTTTCTAAAATTTGTCAAACTTCTCTAACAAAATGGTATGAACAACTTAGCATCCCCAAGTAGGTCACTGAAAACAGGTATGTGTTCAACAAATTAGGTACGGGAGACACCAATGTCAATAATGCTCCCAACAGAAACGTATTCCTGTTGTCACAACCAAGAAACTTCTAGCTACTTGTCTGGATTAGCTGTTGAAGGATCTGGCCTCTCCTGTATCCATGTCTTTAATATGTGCATCCCAGACAACCAGATTTCATGTAAATACTTTCTGTGTACCTCTACAACTACAGATAACTTTAAATAAAAAAACTCTAAAATGATAAACAAATACAAGGTATGTGTCCATCTTTAAAACTGCTTTAAAATTAATCTTTGAGACTGACAAAATTGAATAAAACCAGTAAAAGAGTTACCTATACAAGACAATAGTACGAGTTTTTCATAATGTGACTTTCACAAATAAAATGAGGCTTCATTTTATCTGGTACTCCACAGTAATTTGCTGTGAGCTTCATTAAATAGCTACAAATAGTATTACAGCAAGAAACCAATTGTTGCTGAAAAGCATTCAGGAAAATGGAAAATACAGAAATAAAAGACAGTAATTGTCTCTCAACCCACATTATATATTGTGTTTCTAAATTATATAGTATTATATTTTCTAGTTTTTAATATATTTTCCCATTGAAAAATAGATAACACAAGAGACATTCTTCAACCTTTTCTCTCTGGATATCTAAATAATATACGACACATTTATGAACCAAGTAAGTCCCCAGCCTTTTATTAGATCCCAACAGATAAGATCTGTTAAAGAAAAAAAAAAAAAAAAAAGAGAGATAAAGAACACAACAACAAAGACCCACACATGCATCAACAGATACAATACCTAATGCAAAGAGTGACATCTTTCTTTGCTATGTTATTTCTCACCTGAATTACAATTTCCTCCTATGTAACTACAGTATACCAGTTTACACACCTGGAAAACAAAAATCGGACTTCTAAATTGAAAACCTGTACTAAAGGCCCGACATAATTAACACCACAATCTAGGATCCTGCACTCCCACTGATTCATACTGAAGGGATCCACTATGTAGCACTGTTGTCTCTTCAACATTTTGACTCAAGCAACACATCCATCTTGAAAAACAAAGAAACTTACCAAGCTTTTTATTCCTCACATATAGCAAAAAATATTTCATGGACTTGTTCCAATTTTAGCAGGATGTTAAAAACCACACAGTCACCAGGTAAGTAATTTGTGGGACAGCTAAATCAAAAGCTAGGCAGATCCTTGAAAATAGGTGTTTTGGGGATTTTGATTTAATAGCCTTTGTATATCTAAAATTAATCACAAAATAATGAAGGATTCAAGCTATCACAGTCAGGGTTTGAGACTGTGAATAGGTACATGCTGTGCATGACAAGAACCCAAGTGTCAGAAAAACTATGAAGAAACAGACATAACATCAAACATTTAATATAAGTTACAAATATTGGAAACATTGGTCAATCTGCAGGGCTTAGGACAAGTCTTTGTTAAAAGCAGTCCCACTGATTCTAATGGGGCTACCAGCAAAAATACAAAGCTCTATACAGGATCCTCACTGTCAGAACACACATCCAATAAAGAATCATGAAAAGCCCTCAGGTCACCTTGATGAGAGACCAAGTCCTTTGTCTACAGATACAGTTTTGTACTTTCAAAACTGAGCAGACACTACTTTAGAAAATATTATAAACCACTGTTATATCCAGAGCTTTTTCTTTCAATATGTGACATACAGCTTTGGAGAGAAGCTAAAGCACTTTCAGACTCATTTATTATTTCAGAACTCTTTCCTCATATCAGCTTATCACATTGGTTCACATGATTTAGATTATACAGTGGCACAGTGTAAGAGGTTAGCATGAATTTTTAAGGTACTTCCACAAACAAGACCAACATTTCAACAGTTTTCAAAAACATGACCAAAAGTTACCTGAAAAATAAATATCACTTTTTTTTTTCTCCAATATTTCAGCTTTTGACAATTAGATTTGTAAGATTCCTGAAGCTTTAGTTAAATTCACCTCGGCCATGCAATAGAAGTTTCTTTCCCCGCATTGATAAGCTGCACTCTCCCAAGGCATCACACACAGCAACAAAGAATTAGACTTTAACTCCAATAAGTGTTACTATTTATTAGAAATCTGGTTTTGATTCTTGAAGATCCCCAAGTTTATCAGTTAGTCTAAGATATTATTCTAGTTAAAACAGAGAAGCTGAAGTACTAAGTGATGCCATCAAGAGGCAACAAGTGATAAAACCAATAAAACACCCTTAAAATGGCTCCACATCTAATGAAATAAAGTAAAAAGTTAAACATAGTTATGATTTTCCATTTAATGTTTGTCAAAATCTCTAAGACAGAATTAAGTAACCTAGTGAGAAGGGATGCTAATAGACATCAGCAGGCAGCAAACAACTCAAGCGCCCACTGTTCTATCACTTCTTCTGCCGTAAGAATTCAATACAGCTGCCTTTCCTAATATCTGGAAAATAACAAATCAAAACTCAGTTCCCAAACTCAAGTGGCAATACAATTGTCACAAATATTTCCATTTTCAAGGTAAGTACACATTTTTGTAGCATTATTTCAGCATTAAAATAGCTTATTCATTGTTCAGACAATAATTTCAGCTCCTATGACCTCTGACATCTGAATAAAAGCTCATCTGAGCTGCAGTGGTCTGGTTCAGCTTACACACAGAACTGTCCATGGGACTACAGTTACTTTTTCCAGTTACAGTACTAAGAACAGCCCTTCTGCAATGATTGGGGAAAGAAGGAAAAACAAACAAGAGACACACACACATCACATAGAACGCTTGCTGAAGGATTGCCTTATTATAACTATAGCACTTCCAATAACACTATGAAATACTTCTAAAACTTTCTTGTTATTTATACTTTAGCAGTTCAATATATTGAATTCTCAATTCACAACATTTTTCAAGTGTTCTTCAAGTCATCTAATTTATGCTTCCTAAAAAGCTTCTCATTTGAGAAGCTCACAGTGACTCCCTTGCATTTCTGATTCTGGTTTCATAATAGACTTCAGCTAGCTTATACATTACATTATCAGCAACACTTTTCTTTCTTCATTTAAAAAAGCCACAGCTTAGTCTCATTGATAGCAGATAGCTTTATTTTATTCAATATAAATTCCACTTTTGTTTGAATTTCTCTCTAATTGATGTAAAGCAGAGAGAAGGCAGGCTGTAGAACCTAGCCGTGGCAGCACGAAAGTCGAGTGTCACCTCCTGCTTCCTGCCACTTTAGTCCTTGTTCCTATCACACTGTGGTCCAGCTTGTGAACCTCAAGCTCTCCTGCGGGCTCAGTGCAGCCCCATCTCCTGCTCCTGGTTAGTTCAGAACATTACACCAAATAGAGAGCTCTGTTTTTTAGAATATCCAGCACCGACATAGGCTGCAGAAAAATAAACCGAGTCTTCCAGTTTCTCGATTTCATTGGTGTCAGTTCGTAGATTTTCAATAGGCCTCCTATCATACTTTTTTTTCCCCTTATTCTGGGAGCACAGCCAATCCCTAGCACAGCAGCTGACTTTCCCCAGAACTAACTAGAAATATTCTGATAGACTCTATAAATAGAGTCAAAAACTTAGGCCTAGAAGCAGCCAACCAAATTTTTCCATTCCTTGCTCTCCTCCTCTATCTAGCTATCCTGGGCTAACCTATATTCTTGGCTCACATGTTTCCCAAGGGGAAACTCTTCTTTCCAAAATAGATATACTTTAGGCATATACAACCGCTTTAAAATCCTAGTCACCTGTACAGACCTCTGCATGCGGTTTACTAAGCATGTTAGAGGAACACAAATCCACTACTTTTAGGTCAGCTTAGAGAGTACTAATGCTGATCTTCTCTTCTGTCATGGGGAAAAAAAAATATCAAAATTCAAGAAAAAATAGTATCTCTGCAAGAGACAGAGGTAGCGCTGCACCACTCCTGTATTTTAGCTACCGGAGTTCAGACTTGTACAGTACATCAACACAGTAAAAACAATAAATAAAAGCTTCGTTTAGAAGACTCAAACAGCAGAAGACATCCACTTTCATACAATACATATACACATAGCTAGTACTTGCAGAACTCAAGTAGGTTTCATTCCCATTGGTTTAAGCCCAGTACACAGAAAACCCATGTCCTAAAACACTGCAGATATCCTGTCCTTGGACTTGCTCAACTTTATTTACAACACTACCAGATTTTGCTGCGTGTTTACTTAAAGCAGGCAAGGCAGGAAAAAAAATGGAACATGAACACTAGCTGGCTCTTGAAGAAATACCTTGCAAATTTGATTTTTACCTAATCTTACAACTGGTGCTAACACTACTCAATACTACTCAAAGTTTACCTCAAGCCTTTAAAGAACCTGACTAATTTATGCTATGCTACTGGTGCTCTTATGGAAGACTTGCTGGACACATCCCAACCTAAATTGACTTCTTGACATCTAACCTTCCTAATGCAAAGCAGAAATCTAAATAATGCTTGAATACAAAGTTACTTTAGATTTGGGAAGCCTGTAACAGCACATTATTTTGGATATTCCACAAAGCGTAGACAAGGTAACGTGCAAAAAAGTTCTGCTCTACCATTTGTTTTTGCCTACTCTTTACAGAAGAAACATTAAAGGGAAGCTTTCCACTGATGGCAATGATTGTTCCATTCCTGACTTTTGAATGATTGACAATCTAATGTATGCCATCATCAAGTCTCATATCTAGTAGAGCTCCCAAAACATTTCACTTTAACCTGCCCAGGTGAAGTGTCAGACAAGGGCCAGACAGTACCGTACACAGCAGCTTGGAAATAGTTTTGTGGTGAGGATTATATGAAACACATATAAAAAACAATCATATTTATTTCATTTAAACTGAAATGATGACATTCTGAACATTCTCAAATTTAATTGTCAGACAAAATTGCAACTTTCCTAAGATATTTTTCCACTCTACTAGGTTTATATTCTCTTTTATTTGCATCTTCTTGTTTACAGCTTCTTGTATCCTGCTATTTTCCTTGCTCCTATGATCTTACTCTTTCTTTTTTTTAAGTCATATTTCTCCACATTCCAGATCTCAAGCTCACTTCTGCTGCCTTTTATTTTCCTAAATATTTTTCTTCTCAGCATGAAAGCTGCATGCATTTCTACGGACTCCCTGTGTTAAGTTGTTTCCACATCACTCCCGACTTTGAGGGACTTTGTATAACAGAAAAGAGCTCCTACACGCCCCAAAGCAGTGACCTGTCCTACAGGCTTAGGCCCCAAATTCAAAGGCTTGGGCACCTTGAATGATATTTGGAAAGAACTAAGCTAAAGGGGGAGGCCGGAGGCAGCAGCTGCGCAGCCCCTACCTGTGTGTCCTTGTTCCCGGGCTCATGTCCACCCCAATGTGGACATCGTGGGTCTATGTCAGAGCAAGGATAACCTGCAGCATCCTGGAGTCACGCACAGGGCTCATGCAGGGCTAGTAAAGGCAGGATGCGGAACTACAGTCAATGTGTAGTGTAAATGGCTTTGTTTCTCAGGGCACAGCAGATACGGAAATATGCAAGGGATAAAAGAAGAAAAATTTTAAAGAACCTAGTGACAGAGCTCAAAAATTCACCCACATTTTAGAATTATGATACCAGCTCACTAGAAAGCAAGATGGCTTTATAACTTTTCCTGCATCTATCATTCAACATTTCCAATTTATAAAAACTTTAGCTCATCAACTACTACACTAGAATCAAATAGCATAAGGGCTTATAAATAGACTTAATGGCTCTACGTTATTACAAGCCGCCAGCACACCGCCTGACACAGTTAACCTCATATTAAAATAAATTTATTGGACATCTGCAATATATAATTAGCTACTAATCAATATGGCTGCTTCAGAAAAAATGTATTGATCTACAGAGTAGGTTATTGCTTTTTCTAAAAGAAATCTAACTTGCTAACTATTTTGCAGGAATTAGTTACTTGGAAGTATTTCACTAAGCTGACCACAATAAAAAGAAATTTGCTTTCCTATACAAGTTAGTATTATAAAATGTGTAACTATCTGAAAACCATATCTAGCTCTTGCAACTAGTTCAAAAGAAGTGAAATCCACTAATGAAAAGAAACAGGATAGAGCTTATTTGTCACTTCAGTTTCATTTCCTACTTCCAAGACTTGAGGTTTTTTCAGGCTTCTCAAGTGCTATAAAGGAAGAGCACACAAGTACCCTGGTCATTCTGGATACAGCCTATAAACATAAATATATCTGTTAAAAATAGAGCCTCCTATCTTCCTGCGGAATAGTTTCCTTAGCCTGTAACTCAATCTTTTTGAGCTCCGGATGCTGGAGCCGGTGGGCGCCGAGCGCAGCCCCAGTCGGGCAGCACCTACGTTAGGGGCAGTGCCTGCAGGGAGGGAGTGTGGGTGCTGAGCAGCCGCTCCAGCTCCCCAGCAAACCCCCGTTTCGAGGGCTGTGCTGCCAACCAGGCTCCCCTGCACCAAACGCCATTAGGGGCTCCAGCCTCTGAGGCGGCTCTGCACGTTTTTCATTTACTGCCACCTGAAAGGTCTCTACTTCTTCCTCCATGGTTGGCCTATGACATGAACCACAGCACAGAAAAGGGAGGCAGCTGGAAAATCTGCTTCAAAAGCACATTTCTGAACCAAATAAAAATGCTAATGTAGACTGCCATGTATTTTAGTGGCCTTCTGAACACACTTAACTTTTATTTAAAATGAGAAAGAAGCATAGAACAGTTTCCAGACCTACAAAGGCTGCAGCTTTGGTCTCAAAAATCAGTAACTCACTCCTAACTTCACATCTCTATCTAAATCACCTCCTCTGATTTTTTTCTCCTTTTTAAAATACCAAGCATCTTCAAGATGCTTTCCCTTCCTTCAAGCTTCATCCATCAAAAGCGTTTAAAGTTTAATATGAAATGAGTAACAGTGATTATCTGTGTGTGCAATTTGTAATTGTCATTATCACATATTTAATCATTCAAAATCTTCAATGTCTAATCTACTTTTTACTGTCAACTCTTCAAAACATAAATCCAAACAATCTCAAGAAACAGTAAGGTTAGTTGAGAAACAAGTGCAAATCAAGTACATTGTTTCATTGCAACATTATCTTATGTCATTAGTTGGCAGCAGTCATAAAGTTCTGGATCATTTCCAATATTTACTTCCATACACTGAATAGAAACTGACACATCTAACCCCCACTTTGTTCATCTTCCAGCTAGTTTACACAAATTCAAATTAAAGTGAAAATTTCTTTAAAAATCTAATTGAATTGATTTAAACTATTCAATTACACCAGTATAGCCAATGGAATAGTATGGTAAAGCTATACAGGATTTCTAAGGTTAATCCTGAAGAAACGTTTCTTTACTTAACGTATTTTACAGCAAGTCTGTATGATAAAGGTTCAGAACAGAAGTCTGACAGGTCAGTCACGTTCAGTAACTTTTTATAATCCTTAAAGAATGTTTACTGACCAATATTTGTTTTTAATTATTAACTTAACAAAGCCTGAGTGCTAAAAAATGAAGTTTGTTTTTTTCCAACCCTGTAACTGAGCAAAGGGACTATCAGGAGAGGGGCAGTCCCTAAGAAAGGGAGGACAAGGTCTCTGCTGCTGCTGCAAACCGTCTACGAGCCCTAGGTGTGCCAGCACAAGATGTGGGCAAAGTTACTGTCTTAACAGGTCTATGTGCGCACACATACACTTTAAAAAGGTTCCTGCTCAGCTCAATCAAGAAGTTCAAGAAGATACTGCTTCTTGGCAGATATAGAAAGCAACAGCTGCAGTGGTCCAGAAGCACGCATCGTTTGGGCCAGAACAGATAACATGTTTATCTTCCATTAAAATACCTAAATTAGACCTTGATCCTTAGACATGAGACTACACCCACTGTCCTCAAATGAGACTTTCAGATTTGCTGAAAGTTCACAGATACCAGAATCAACATTCTTATTTTCTGAACAATTTTAGATATTAGCAAAATTAGATCTTGGAAAGTAGAGCTGAACCAAGGAGAGGAACTGCTAATTACTCCAACATACTGTCCTCCCAAACACAAACTTAACTTAGAACAATAAAACTGACAACTCACATAGTCTGCCCAGAAACAGTGCAAGTTTCCCACCCACCCTACCTTCCAAGATCCCTGGCACATCAGAAATGCTGAAGTGCACAACAGGCTTCTGCAGACAAGACCTCAGCTACACTAAACCTCAGGTCTCCAGCCTTTTGGACTGGCTCATATCTGAACTCAAGTATCCTGAGGGAAAATGAAGAATATCAGCTGGATGCACGGGTACACCAGCAAAGGTGGTCCCTTTCCCGCTCCCAGCCCAGTGGCAGCGACACAAAACCCATCTAGGATGCCCGGTCTTGCTTCCAGCTTCAGGTACATCAAGCTAAGAGGCTGTTCTTGAATAGAGAGGGTATGGCTAACTGTAAAACAGCCCTCTTCCCATGCTGTTACTTGTAACAGTATTAATAAAGAGCTACATACACAAGCCAGGATTGATTTTTCAAGGCAAGACACTGCCAGAGTAAATGGAGAGTTTCACATTGTGAAACAACGTTTCCAAAGGGCTCAGAGAGCAGAGCTCTGCGCAAGGGCACGGCGGGGCGATGCCTCCGCGCAGGTACCCGCACACGTGCGGCTTACGCAAGCGCCCCGGCGCTCGCGCACGTGCGCCCAGCCCCGGAGAGCACCTGCCGAGGCGACACTCGTCTCCTCTGCTCAGACCCTGCCTCAACTCAGCGGCTGTCCCTGCTCCTTTATGGCCTCAATCTGCCAGCGAGATGCAAGGAGCGATTTAAAAACTACTGAACAGACCACTGCTTTGCCTAGTGAACTGCTCAAATCAATTTCCGGGACTCTGAATCCAGCACTGGAATCTTAACTTAGTAGAATCCCAAACACTTTTAAAATAGATATGCAAATCTGCCTCTGTTCTGTCTATTCTACAAAGGATTATAAGATTCAGTACATAGTGATTTTTATTTTATGGTTTTTCCTATGACAGATGTAAGAATATCCAGTTATTATTTAGTGAGTTATACAACAAGGTTACTGCTAGTCTAGTCTTTAAATTTATTCACTGGCTGCAAACATGCAATACTACATAGACTATAGCTATAGATGCAGCCAGTATAGATTGCAGTTACAGCAGCCACGTGCAGTCCAGACCCAGGCAGAATCTAGGCAAGAGCTCCA
>JAUBOD010000117.1:0-14456 GCA_032353885.1 Nothura maculosa
GGGGAGGTGCCCGAGGACTGGAAGAGAGCCAACGTCACTCCAGTCTTCAAAAAGGGCAAGAGGGAAGAGCCGGGCAACTACAGGCCTGTCAGCCTCACCTCCGTCCCTGGAAAGGTGATGGAGCAGCTCATACTAGAGAGCATCTCTAGGCATACGAAGGAGAAGAAGGTGTTGAGGAGCAGTCAGCATGGATTCACCAAGGGGAAGTCATGTCTGATGAACCTTATAATCTTCTATGATGGGATGACTGGCTGGCTGGACAAGGAGAGAGCCATGGATGTTGTCTACCTTGACTTTAGCAAGGCTTTCAACACCGTCTCCCATGATATCCCCATACAGAAGCTGTGGGAGAGTGGTCTGGACAAGTGCATGGTGAAGTGGATCGAGAACTGGCAGAGCTCAGACGGTAATAATAAATGGGGCGAAGTCCAGTTGGAGGCCTGTAGCCAGTGGTGTCCCCTAGGGCTCAGTACTGGGCCCAGTGCTGTTCAACTTGTTCATCAATGACCTGGATGAGGGTACTGAGTGCACCCTGAGCAAGTTTGCGGATGACACCAAGCTGGGTGGAGTGGCCTACACTGCAGAGGGCTGTGCTGCCATCCAGAGGGACCTGGACAAGCTGCAGAGTTGGGCAGAGAGGAACCTCATGAGGTTCAATAAGGACAAGTGTAGGGTCCTGCACCTGGGGAGGAATAACCTCAGGCACCAGGATAGATTAGGGGTCAATCTGCTGGAGAGCAGCTCCACAGAGAGGGACCTGGGAGTCCCGGTTGACACCAAGTTAACTATAAGTCAGCAGTGTGCCTTCGTGGCCAAGAAGGCCAATGGGATCCTGGTCTGCATCAGGAGGAGCGTTGCCAGCAGGTCGAGGGTGGTGATTCTGCCCACTCTACTCAGCTCCGGTGAGGCCGCACCTGGAGTACTGTGTGCAGTTCTGGGCCCCCCAGTATAAGAAGGACATGGAGCTTTCAGAGAGGGTCCAGCGGAGGGCAACTAAGATGATTAGTGGACTGGAACATCTCTTGTATAAGGAAAGACTGAGTGAGCTGGGCCTATTGAGCTTGAAGAAGAGAAGGTTGAGAGGGGATCTGATTAACATGTGTAAGTACATGAAGGGAGAATGTAGGGAGGAAGGGGCAAAGCTCTTCTCATTGGTGACCAGTGATAGGACAAGGGTAAGTGAGTATAAACTGAAACATAGGAATTTCAATCTCCATATGAGGAAGAACTTCTTTACTGTGAGGTTATCAGAGCACTGGAACAGGCTGTCGAGGAAAGTAGTGGAGTCTCCTTCTCTGGAGGTCTTCAAAACCCGCCTGGACACCACTGTGCCACATGCTCTAGGTGTCCCTGCTTGAGCAGGAAGGTTGGACTAGATGATCTCTAGAGGTCCCTTCCAACCTTGAACATTCTGTGATTCCGTGATAACATTTATGGGTTAGTTTTCACTGAAGGTGAAACCAGGAAGAGGTATTTCTTCTTAAAGTCAGACCAGTCAGACCAGTCACTGGTTGTTGGCCATCATCATATACAAGTAGTTCAATTAAAGATTAGCATTTTAAAATGAGGAAGCTTAAGGATATAGCTTGAAATTCACTTTAGAAATCTCAAATAACTTACTTTTTTCAGACCTTCGAATGCCCCCATGCCATTTTGAGGAAAAATGTCCAAGGAAAAATAAATAAATAAACAACCAATTCAGGCTATTTAAAGGCATAAAAAACCTACTATACTCTAATTCTGAACTTCAAAGACACCTTTTCTAGCATCGGTGAAAACTTTTAACCAAGTCAGAAAGCAGGTCAGAAGTTCACTTAAGTATAATTCATTTGTTTAAAAGCAAATGCTCCTTCTGTGATAACCACTCTCTGACGACTCATTCAGTCTTTAGATCTGTTCTTTGTACGAGTTAAAAAGCAGCCTATTACTAATGCTTGCCTGAGCAGCTGTCACTTTACAGCACCAACATCCATCAGACAAAACGTATACATCTACTTCAATTACAGGCATACAAGAAGGAGGGTTACAAAAATAAGACTTTTAAGAGACAACACGCTATTTCATTGACACGATCTCTATAATAGACTGTGTGGTCTCAAGGTGAGGTAGATCTCTTGTCTTTGTGAATTTTGTTCTACAGCTTTTATAAAGCACAAGCCAAGAATTTAGCTAGAAACTCGTCAGCAATTCATCAAGACACAGCATAAGTACATTTCATGAATTGTTCATTTGCCGTTTAGTTAATGTGATGACCTGTTGTACTGGATAAGTTATTAAGTAATGAAATAAGGTGATCGGATTAAGCTAATCACTTGCTTTGAAATGACATTTGTACAGACCTTCTGTGGCCTTGCTGGGATGTATTATGTAATCTCAGTGATGGTTTTGTATTCCATTTCATGACTTTCAAAGCAATACCTTACCTGAGACACAGAGTCACTGCAATGTGATTCAGAAGAAGGGCTCACGTAATGCACTGCTGCTGTGCAACAGGCTCTGTGCCAGACAGCACACACTAACCAGCCCAGCCTGAGGTCTGTAACCTGAAGATATATGAACATGTATAAAGACAATTACAGAACTGATCAGGTTATTTAGTGCAAGCGATATTCAATGCACAGGGATACAGGATCTAAGACTATAATGAAAAGAATGCTGTGGGATGAAGAGTTTTTTATTTCTTTCAAAATTTGTTAGTAACACCGAAGTTTAGAAAGTAAAGAAGTTTTTGCTGCAATGTAGCTGGTGGAGAATCCTGTGAAGAGACTGGAAATTCCCACTGGACCTGCTCCCCATCTGCTCTTTCTACTTTGTGTGCATATGTATGCAAGGAACAGTTAATGACTCATTTTCTGGGTAGATTACAAGACTGGTAGCTGTTTCAAATTTAATCCCACAGCAGATACAGGCCGAATGAGAAGTGTTTCTGCGGTACATCTCTACCTGCATTGCACCTCTCATTATCTTAATCCACTTTGACAATTCTGCCATTGTCCCTGACAGGCTTTCTCGAAGAAGCCAGGGAATGGAAAAGACAGGATCCATAATGCTCCAGTCTACTCTGTGCTGCTCAATCAGCACAGCCTCCATTTGGAGCAAGAGACAGAGTGGAGTTAGAGCTAAGAGCGAGAGAAAGAGCAAAGGGATGGGGAGAAGGGGAGAAGAAGCAGTAGCATGCAGTAAAGAAAGAAAAAGGAAGGGGTGGAAAAACTTGCAAAGAGACAAAGATGTGTCAAGCACACCAGAGGAAGTTGCTCTGTCACTCTATTGTCCAGCCCTCTAAAAAAAAAGCCCCACCAACCAATAATAGTTTTGTCTGCTTACCTTCAAGGGCATTCCTAAGAAAGAACCAAGGTCTTGTAAAATTACTTGTTCTTTCCTTTGGTATGCAGAAATTGCATTTCACCTCAGACATTTATCTTTTTATATGCAATATTTTGCGCGGTCGATTCCACACACTCCAGCTCTAATTTATTTGCTCCAAATGAAATCCTTCATAAAAGCTACTGTTCTGCTTGTAAGTTGTTCGCTTTATATTCTATGCAAAAGAAATTTATCCAGTTTGTCAGAGAGGTTTCTCCTATATCTAAACAAGAATGGATCTGCAATGTGCTAGTAGGGTTAAATACATAAGCTCTCTGCTATTGAGAATGATAACTGAATAGGATCCTGCAGAGCTTGATTAGAAAGATGGAAAATAGAAAGCATCAAAGCTCAATAACATTAAAACATTCAGGACGTTTTGTATGTTGGCTTGTTAAAAAGAATTTTGTCTGAAAAGATACATCCTTTGTAAATACTATTTTTACAATCATCTCAGTAAAATCTTGAGCTGTGGATATCTGAATACCATAATTTTTCTCGAGGTTTCTAATTATTTTTTGTACTATAGTACCACCTAGAGGTTTGCCAGTTTTCTGCATTTTTCATGACAGAAGTTGTAAGCAAAACACTTGTAGCTTTTGACTTTCATGAACAAGATAAATATAGAGTGGAAAGAAAATGGAACCAATGGGTGTCTTTAGGATCCAACAAGATACTTTAAGAAAAAGAACTAAACAAATAATAACTAAAAAAGGTAATGCTCCAAAGAGAACAGAAAGCAAGCGATGTTTCAACCACTATAGTTCACCAGTGGGTTCTAGCTCACCTTATGTTAAAGAATTCATTTAATTGCGAGAAGCCAATAGCCACTTAGACAAAAATAAAGATGGTTTTAGATCTATACATGTGAACTCTAGACCTTTCTGTATTATCTCATCCCACCCCAAATCACATAAAAGAGGTTGTGGAACTATTCCATACTCCATCTGCATCAAGAGATAGAGGGAGATTTTGCCTCTGGCCAAGATCATAGAATCATAGAATGCCTAAGGTTAGAAAGGACCTTTAGAGGTCATCTTGTGCAACCTCCCTGCACCTAGAGCAGAGTCACCTAGAGCACGTGGCACAGGCTGCATCCAAGTTCCCAGGGGACTTTTGGTGCTTCAGTTTGTGGCTGTTCCTCTAGTCCTATTGCTGGCCACCACTGAAAAGAGAATGACCCATCCTCCTCACTCCCTCCCTTGAGGTATTTTTACACACTGATTAGGTAGCCCCTCAGCCTTCTCTTCTCCAGGCTGAACAGGCCCAGCTCTCGCAGCCTTTCCTCATAGGGTAGATGTTCCACGGCCCTGATAGGGCCATTGTAGCCTTGTGCTGGAGTCTCTCCAGCAGCTCCACATCCCTCTTGTCCTGGGGAGCCCAGAACTGGACACAGTCTCCAGATGTGGCTTCACCAGGGATGTGTAAAGAAGGATGATCACCTCCCTAGACCTGCTGGAGACGCTCTTCTTAATGAACCCCAGGATCCCGTTGGCCTTCTTGGCCACTAGGGCACTGCTGCCTCATGGTCAACTTGTCATCCATCATAACACTCAAGTCCATCTCTGTGGAGCTGCTCTCCAGAAGGTCAGTCTCCAGCCTGTCCTGGTGTCTGGGGTTATTCCTCCCCAGGTGCAGGACTGTGCACTTTCCCTTGTTGAACTTTATGAGGTTTCTCACATCCCAGTTGTCCAGTCTGTCCAGGTCCCTCTGGATGGCAGCGCAGCCCTCAGGGCTATCAGCTACTCCTTCCAGTTTGGTATCATCAGCAAACTTGCTGAGGTAGCACTCTATCCCTTCATCCAGGTCATTAATAAATAAGTCGAACAGGACCGGTCTGAGGACTGACCCCTCGGGGACACTGCTAACAGGCCTCCAACTGGACTCTGTGCCACTGATCACCACCCTCTGAGTTCTTTCATGCAGTCAGTTCTCAATCCATCTCACTGTCCACTCATCTATTTCAATCTTCCAGAGGGCCCATGGACTTGTGGGTATCAAGTTTGCCTAAGTGCTCTCTGACACAATCTTCCTCTCTCCACGCTTTTTCTCCTGGAATCTCAGTCTGGGATTCCAGAGGGCTGCCCTTGGTAAACACTGAGGCAGAGAAGGCATTCAGTAATTCTGCTTTTCCTGTATTTTTCATAACCAGGACATTCAGCAACTTTGCTTTTTCAGTGTTTTTCATAAATTTGAATTTGTAATTTGAAGACGTTATTATTATTTTTAACATTCCTTGCCAGATTTTGTTTCAAATGTGCTTTAGCTTTCCTTTTCACATCCCTGCATTCCCTGAAAATGTTCCTGTATTTCTCCAAAGGGACCTGTCCTTTCTTCCACATTCTGTATCATCTATTTGAGTTTTGTTAGGAGCTTCCTGCTTATCACGCACACCTCTTGCCCCCCCTGCCTGACTTCTTACTCATAGGGATGTACCATTCCTGATTGTGGAGGAAGGGTTTCTTTAAAACTAAGCAGCTCTCTTGGGCCCCTTCCTTCTAGGGACCTAGCAAATGGGATTCTTCAAAGAAGGTCCCTGAAGAGGCCAAAGTTGGCCCTCCTGAAGATCATGGTTACAAGGCCACTTACAGCCCTGCTTCCTCCTCATTGGATCCTGAACTCTACCAACTCATGATCACTGCAGCCAAGGCTACCACCACCTTCACATCTCCAACAAGTCCCTCTTTGTTTGTTAGTACAAGGTCCAGCAGCCCACCTCTCCTCGTCAACTCCGCAACAACCCGTGTCAAAAAGTTGTCATCGATGCACTGCAAAAACCTCCAGGACAATTTGTGCCTTGCTGTGCTGTCTTTCCAGCTGATGACAGGGTAGTTGAAGTCCCCCATGAGAACCAGGGCCTGTGACGGTGAGGCAACTTCCAGCTGCCTGTAGAAGGCCTTGTCAACCTCTTCCTCCTGGTCAGGTGGCCTGTAGCAGAAACCCACCACAGTGTCTCTCACGTTGGCCTGCCCTCTAATCCTTACCAACAAGCTCAACTCGCTCATTATCCACCCCCAGGTTGAGCTCCATGCATTCCAGTTGCTCTCTCACATAAAGAGCAACTCCACCACCTCGCCTTCTCAACCTCTCCATCCTAAAAAGCACATAGCCTTGCACAACAGCACTCCAGTTGTGCGAGCTATCCCACCACGTCTCTGTAATTGCGACCTGAAACCAGGACCCTAGGACCACACCAGATCTCCAGTTCATCCTGTTTATTCCTCATGCCATGTGCATTGGTGTACAGGCATTTCAAAGAAATAAACGAGCCTGTAGTTTTTCCAGGAGGGATGAAAGAGGACCCTCTATAATCATATATTATCTTCCTGACATCCATGCTCCTGATGGATGCATTCTGACTTTGGCTGCGTCACACTGATTGCCCTGCCCTGTCCAGCCCCCTTCTTAAACTGCGGTCCCCTGCAGCCTAATGCAACTGGAGACCCTAGAGGCTGTATGAAGGCCTGTATGGCTCTGGGAGCCCTGTGCACATGGAGGCCCCAGAAGGTCAACCAAATCCCACAGGACACCTCCAGCCCAATTCACACAGAGGTCTGGGCGTAATACACAAATGTCTGTAGAGCCCCCCTCGGATTCTCTGCACACAGAGCCCCCAGCCCAATCCGCAGAGAGGCCCTGGGAGGCCACAGGAAAGTCCATAGGGCCCCTGCTGCCTCCTGTGCATGGAGGCTGCAGGCAGGCACACAAAAGCCTGCAGCGCATCCCCTGCCCCATGTACACAGAGGCCCTGGAGAGACACTTCAATGCCTGCAGAGACCCTTCGACCCCTTGTGCACAGATGCCCTAAGGGGCCATAAAAGCCCGGAGGGTCTGGAGCCCTGTGTGCACTGAGGCCCTGAGGGGCCACACAAAAGTCCATAGGAAACTCCTGAACCTGTGCGCACAGAGGCACCGGTTGGTGCGCAAAGACCCATGGGTTCCCTGCGGCCTAGTGCACAAGTAGGCTGTGGGGTCCACACGAATGCTCATAGGACCATGCATTCGGGCTTCAGCCTTCAGCCCCGTGCGTACAGAACCCTGGGGCACACAAAGACTCAAACCTCCCCTCCAACTCTGTCTACATGGGAGCCCCAGGAGTCCATATGAGAGCCCGTTGGGGCCCTGCAGCCTACTGCACATGGAGACTCCAAAGGGCTACACAAATGCTACAGCCTCCCCCAGCCCCATCCACACCAAGGCCTCGGAGGCCACATGAAAACCGCTAGGGCCCCTACAGCCTCATGCGCACATAGGACTAGGGAGGCCGCACGAAGGCTTGCAGGGTCATCCCATCCCTGTGCACAGGGTGGCCCCAGGGTTTGCAAGAAGTCCGATAGGGCTGGCCTCAACCTTTGGACACAGAGGAGCTATGGGACTGCACGAAATCCCATAGGGTCTAGCCAGCCCCATGCACACAGACTCCATAGACAGCCTCACAATACCCTGTAGGGTCCCCTAACCCCATTTGCTTGGAGGCCCCAGGGGGCCACACAAAACCCCATAGTTCCCTTGCAGCCAAGTGAGCATGCACAGAGGACCCGGGGCCTATATGAAAGTCCATAGGACTCCCTCAACCCCATGCCCACAGGGCCTCCCTGGCCTCCATGTGCATGGGGCTGAGGGAGTCCTACGGACTTTCGTGGACCACAGGAATACCCACAGGGCCTCCCTGGCCCCCTGAGCATGGAGGTCCTGGAAGGCTGCTTAATGGCCCATAGGGCCTCCCTGGCCCAGGGCACGTGGAGACCTTGTGGGACCACACAAAGGCCCATAGAGCACTGAGGTCCCGAGGGGCCACACAAAAGCCCATAGGGTTCCCCAGCCTAGTGTATATGGAGGCCACAAGAGGCCCCACAAGGCCACAGGAAGTCCTATGGTCATGGAGACCCCGAGGTGGCACAGGACCCAGGAATCATTTTTTCTGTTATTATATCACATTTTCCGTGTACATGCTGCAAGATGAACGGTGTTTCTTTCTCCTCTTGGGATTCTTTCTTACATGATTTTCAGTGCTGGAATCAAAATATGTTTTTATTTTTTTCCCAACTTTCATTTCATTTTTTTATTATTATTGTTTTATTTTACTCTATTTTGCTTTGTTTTTAAAATACTCAACATTTACATATTCTTATGTATTATGTAAATGTGTACTGCTGAAAACTAATGCTTTAGGCAGCTCATATGCTTGTGTCAATATGAGCACAAGCAGCCAACGTGATCGTGAATATTGATCTTCAGAAACTGGAAGGTGTTATTTGCTCATATTGTTTTGGAGAAGAATCTCTGAGATTTACATAAGAGAATAATTCAAAATAGAGAAGACCATATAAAATTGGCAAAATAAGCAATGGAAAAGAAAAAAAAGAAAAAAATATATTTTTTTCTGAACATCTGTCATTTTCTATTAGAACTATAAAATGATATGCTCAGGTACACAAGGTAACATTATGAAGTGACCTTAGCAGATCTGCCTTAGCAAATGATCAAAAATATGAAATTTTTGTGTGCAGAGACACATTTAGAACACTTTGCTTCTAGATTTAATAATGTATTTACTACACAAGGAAAATCATGAATCACAGAATGGGACACCTAGACCATGTGCCATGAAAATGTATATGTTATGGAGAAGAAATAAGCTTAGGTGAAAATAAATTCTTCATTTATCTCAGGACCTCTCAGAGGAACTACTCTCTTGAAGAACTTTGGCATGGGCTTCCAGGATGTGATGTAAAACTGCTACTGCTCAAAACACTGAATAAAGGAGTCTCCCTGACTTTGGTTGGGCAGGTTGATGTCTCCAGGTTATTTCAGCAATGATTCCTTGAGATGTTGGGATACTCTGCCGTATTACTCTGTTTGTCATAAGGATTCATAGGGATTCGTAGGGAGGCATGCTATCCACTGGGAGGCCTTGCTCCTTTCATTCACACAGAAGCCCTGACTAAAAGTCCCTTTATTTGCTGCATCAAAGCCCAGATCAGTGCTTCTGAAATCCCCTGAGACTTAGAGGAAAAGGAATATAGGAAATGAGTGATTTTTTTTTTTTTTGGCATTCACTGCAGATAACCCAAGAGGGTAGGGCCTCAGGGCCTGTTAGTGTCATTAAAGGTAAGTAGGGGAAGCTAGTAACAGTGTTCCCTGCATGCTCCATGACGAGGTTTCACTCCATACCTTTTATCTGCTCTCTATGTATAACAGAAGAGAACATTACTCATGTTCACAGAAGTAGTGATGTGCATTCTTTCAGAGAGAAACTCACCAGAGAGATCCCAGTGGATTAAGCATAATCCTCTTACCTCCCTAATAGACTATAACGTAGGTGAAATAATAAGTAATCTTTTCTGTGATTATATATTTTTGATGGGTATATGTGATGAATATATTGAAGATAATTTTTATGATCGTAATGTGTTACAAATTTTCTTGCATGAATTGCAAATAACATATATGTTTTTTAAAATATCTTCTAATAAATCAGTGATAAGCTTTATATGTACTGATTGTTAATTTGGTATAGGGTTGTCTAGGAACATAGAAGAGTAACATTCTTATAAGCTAGGAACATAACCTGTACTACAGCCTGTAGTACAGTCATGGCCACTGCTACAGTGGGTAACTTTTTGGGGATAATTCAAAACAATAATCTCATTGTGATACATTGTAGAGCTCTTAGCTGCTTCCACCTCTGATTTTTTTCTGAAGAACTGGACAGATCATATAAACAACTGAAAAAAAAAGAATGCATGTAAGCCTTAGAGAATCTAAGAACATTCAATGAAATGAATGAATTGAAAGCATATTCATGTGAGTTATTTTGCCTAATCTGTCTCCACAGGCATAAGGCTCACTGCATATGCTCTCTTAAACTAAGGGAGAGGATACTTTTTTTCTATCTTTACTGAGTTTAATTTAGGCACATATTCACCATAACCAGCTCTGCCTGCCATAGCAGATGTTAGGGCCACAAGAAATCTACTTTTTGAGAATGATTAATTTGAAATATAAAGGCACAATAATCTGACAGCAGACCCAAAAACTATTCCACTTGTTGCAGATTCAAAACTCTGCACTGATCACTGTTAAGTTAAAATAAGCTGCCATAAATATCCAAAGTAATATTATCTCATGGTTATGTCATAAGCGTCACGCACTTCTAAAATGAATTAAAATGAAAATTGAATAAAAATCTAAAAATCTCTCCAAACAAGAAAAACAAACAATGCAGTTTAGAAACAGTTTGTAAATCTCTTATTTCCCACATCACAATATTTTTTTTCAGATCATAACTTTGTTTGGGTTCATTAATGTTCTTTTGAAATAATCATGCAAAAAGAGTTTAGGAAATCTTCCCCATTTCAGGATGTTAGCTGAACACTGAGCAACATCAAATTTTTACATTTCAGTATTCTGAATATTGAACAAAAAACATTATTTTGCAGGGAAAAATGCAAAAAAAATGCCATTTTAGGAGAAATGTGTTAAAATGGCCATAGGTTTTAACATGTGAAGTATTGAGATGATATATAAATGTATGTATCTATGTATACACACAGACACATATATTTTAAGCACTTTTTATCAGGATAAAAAATTGATGCTATCATCAAAGTAAGAAAATAAGTATCTTGGGAAAAAGCCATCTTTGAAGTCAACAGATTTAATTGCACAGTATCCGAACTAGATGTCCAAACAAGAAATTGAAAAACAAAAGAAGAATTTCCCCCCAAGAGATGGTTTTTAATTGAGTCTGAGGCAAGCTGGACGAAAGCTTATGCAGTGTTGTCTGGATGTTAGTACTGCCTGGACCAGAACAGATTTTCACTGCACAGCAGGTATCCTTTCTCAAATGCTTTTATAAAAAGATTTTTGAAGATTTAAGTGGAGCTGTCTGGTATATTCCTCTCAATATGTCTGGTTCTCAGGTTCCCTCGATCCAGAAAATACCATTTTTATGATGCAGAACTGAGATATATGCATGTTCCAGTGAATAGATTTATTGTGGACACAGAAAGACCTGAGCAACACTTCTTTCTGTTTCCTCAAACAGTTTGATTAATTCAAAAGTGGTCAAATCAGACCAGGGATCTCAAGTTGTATCTCTCATGGCTTATGAAGCTACTTGATTAATGAAAATCCTGGGCAATGTAAGTTCTTCCTCTCTGACAAGAACATTACATTTGGGACCTAGGAAGCATCCTCACTTAAAATTTTATGTAAATCAGTAATGTTTTACAAAAAAAATACTGTTTAGACAAACTGTTATTGCTTAATAATAATGATGTTGAATGTGTCTTAACCATTTATACCAATTTATTCATGTATATATATATATATATATATATAAAATTTATGTTTATATATATATATATATAAAATTTCTGATCTACTAGAAATACAGTAAAACCCAGCATCCATCTTGTAAAATGTCACTAGTAAAACAAGTTCAATAACAGAGCCTTTGTGACCAAAGATATAAGGTAAAGAGCGTCACACTGGACTAACTAATCTGTAATCAGGTGAGTTCTGAGCTTTTCCTGGCCATGGTCTGCCTGCAAAGCTGCTGCCAGATAATCTGTATTGCATCTATCAAATAATAACACAGAAGATCTCTCCATGCTTGTTACACAGTTTTGCTGTCCTGGATTTTTGGTTTAGAAAGACATATATTGACTGAAAAATGCACGCTGACATAGGCAAAGTTGCCACGTTTTAGCCTATGTCCCTTGGCACTGAAGCTCCCTCTCATTTCTGTCACAGCTCAGTGCAAGGGCACAGCTGTAGCACCGAGCCCTGACAGGGAAGCAAAAGCTGCAGTCTCAAAAGATGTTTCCTAACATCTTATCATATGGGTGACCCAAAAGTAATGATCCGTGGAGGGTATTTGCAGGACCAGTTACCTAATTGTAAAACAATTAAGGTAAATTGAAATAGAATGAGCGCTCATATTTTAATGAACACTGTGATCATCTAGTGCAACCAAGTTTACCACATTGTACCCTTAGAAAAACAAGTTACAATTTATCTGTGCTTGACAAAGTGTTCTCCTAAATTAGGTATTTCTTACTGAATAATTAATGTAGAATTACTGATATAGTATATGGTTATCTTATTATAACATTATTTTCCCCAGTAATTGTGTTCCATTTGCAGTTACAGGGAGAAATTATGCTTCTCTGTGCATGTGAGTGTGTATATGTGCACGCCCCTGTATGCAGAAGCTTAATTTACTTTTCTGTATTCATACAATATGAATATAGACCATCAATTTTTAAAGGTGTCCTACTGATAAATAAGCTTCCCTCTGCATGATATGCTTTCATGTCAGGCAATTTATTCATTTGTTTTTATCTCTCTCTCCTTCATGTTAGAATAAAATGCTGATAGATATTGGTTTATATAGATCTCATGAGAAGATGAAAAGATGATTTAATATTTTCTATTTGCAGCGGAGGAAAAAAATGACAGTGCTCAAGATTTCTTGCTCACCACTAGACTGAAAATCTGTAGAGTCCATAGGTGTTATTTTGCTTGCTTTTCTTAATTTCTTTAATTTTATTTTTGCCTTTTTTATGACCACCACTGAACTGGAAAATAAACAGTGCAAACTAAAACCTCAACAACATAGACAACATGATTTTTAACTTTGGAAAGTAACTTAGACATCAGTAAAATTTGGATTATCTGCAGTGCAATCAGATATTTCCTCCACTCAATTTATTGTCTTCTTCATCTTTATCTGTAGGGGGCAATACAAAATAAGAAATGCCTACTGTCTTATTTTCTTATACAATCAGACAATCTGGAAGCAAAAGATTGATTTTACCAAGTCAACTAGAAACCCAGTATGTGAATTATAGCCCTTTATTGTGGATGTTTGTGTATGTAAACATAAAGATCATACAAATGATCTGCTAGTAATCTAAAAAAAAGAATAAGCAGCTGTCCTAATTTTTCCAATTGTCCCAAATTTTGAGATTTCCCTATCTGAATGTTCTCCTTTTACCCTTTTAGGTAGTGTGCTATTTTCTACATTCCCTAACATAATATGCACACACACAAGGCACAGCAGAGAGGAGGCTATGGGCACACTAGAGGGTACAAATAGATAACAAGCAATGAATAAGTAGTCACCTTTTTTCATTGACAGAAAATCCTACCTGAACTGAGCACACATTCATCGGAACAAAATAGGACCTAAATTTAAATAGCCGGTGCACAACTGTTGGTTAGACTAAGTATTACATATGGACTGGCTCACAAGAGTGTACATCTCTTGGAAAAGGAACCTGTGCAAATAACACAAAAAGGATGATGGAGAAAAAAATGTTGAAGTAAGATAGTGAGAAAATACTAGTGCTTTACCTTGATTTTTTGGGGCTGATGAAACTAACAGAATTTGGAGAAGACCGTTTAAATCAGTTGATAGTTACAGGCCTCATGCTGAGTAAGAGCAGAGGCAGAACATTCAGGAAGGGAGAGCAGCTAAACTAAGCTTCAAGGCCCCCACAGAGATTTTGTTCAAAATCTTTATATTCCAACCAATTATATCGGAATCCTTAAGAAACTCCTGTGTTTGATAGAGATTGTGTGACAAATCACTGTCACTTTAATCATTAACGTACAGACCAGAAGCAAAGATGAAACCTCTGTGGTAATATTTTTGAGAGCCTGCATTGCTCCAGCATCACACATCGAACCTGTAAAAGCTCTTTCATTGGCCCTTGAATCAGGCAGAGCTTCACAAGCCATTGGCCTACATCAAAAAAAACAACAGATTTTATTCGACTGTAACCACAAACTTTGAAACAACAGTTGATTACTGGGGAAGACACAATAGAAATGAAAGGGAGTTAGCTACAGCTCTTCCCGTGCCCACACATGGGTGTGATGTGATGCTGCTGGCCAGCTCTGGGACTGAGCAGCCTGGACAGCCCATTTGTGCCCCCTCGGAGACTTAGGGTCTGCACACCCCCAAGTACTGGTACCTACCAGTGCCAGTATCACCTTCCAGCACAGGGCTACCAGGATGATCAGGGGCCTGGAACGTCTGCCCTATGAGCAAAGGTTGAGGGAGCTGGGCCTGTTCAGCC
>JAUBOD010000117.1:14556-37855 GCA_032353885.1 Nothura maculosa
AGGGGGGTTGGACTAGATGACCTCTAAGGTCCCTTCCAACCTTACACATTCTATGATTCTATGATTCTATGATTCCTAACCATAGACTCCCTACATGGCTCCACTACTTTCAGTGGGGCCTGTTTTTGGTCAGTAAGACTCTCCGTAACCAACTTTTCTTTAATTAGCAACAGCAATATAGAAATATTTTGGTTTTGAGTAGCATTTAACACAATTCAGAACAGACTTGCTGCCAAAAACCTGTGCTGCTGTGTTCTTAACTTCGCTCTGCTCTATGACCCGAGCAGAACCCCATGAACTAAATCTTCCCCAGTCTTTTCTCTGAGCCTCACTGCACATAGCCCAGAGGATTTTCTCTTTAATGTTTGTGCATGGCATGACATATGAATATTAATAGGTGAGAACAAGAAATATAATTCAGCTGCAAGATTTTTCGTATTGATTTTGATTGTTCCAAGTGAAAATGCAAAATGCAAACATGAAGCTACTCCGAACAATAACACAGAAAAGTTTATTAGGGGTTCACAGTAGCAAAAAAGATATCAGCTGCATACATAAATTGAAACATCAAAAGTGACTTCAATTCCCACTCAAGCACAATGATATCCTCTAGCACAGGAAAAAATGTAACTAAACTCACAGATTGAAGCAGTTGTGCATTGGTGTCAAGAATATATTTAGCATGCAGTATCCTTCAGAGGCTTTTTTAGTGTCATATGATATCAGATTCCAGTGCATGCTATAGAAAATAGTATTTCTCTGTAGGGTTTTTGCTGTCAGGATGCTCCTCATTGGTTTATTATCATAATTTGTTGGCCTTCTCTAAATTTAGTATGCGCCTGTTAGGAAGATATTCAACCAAGAATTCTTTCTCACCATCTACATATATGCATGCATATGTGCACATATATATTGACTCTTTATCCTTTTTCCTTCACATTTATATTCAAGTTTAAACAAGATGCATCACAAAGGTCTATATACATGAAGAAGGTCACACCCCAAAAATCAGAAGCAAGGCAGTAACCAGGCAAGTACACTCAGTGCTTTGAGTTCTTGTAATGTGTTCAAATGAAAGATGTTTTGAGGTACGCCTGTTCAAACACTGTATGGTTGCTCCTTGAAGATTCTTATAACTTTGTAGCATAAAAAAGCCTGTACTTTGGAACAAAGGATGGCATGGACTACATAGTATTTAAAGGATGAGATCGAACCCTGCGACATTTTGATTCTTTATTTGCTACATAGAGTCTACGTAGCTTTAGATAAACCATTCCATTGACCTTGCCATTCCACTGTATGTAAATCTATGTTTGGTGTAGACTTTCTGAGAAAATAACTTACTGATGGCTTTACTTGAATACTTCACCAAGCATTTAGTTGGGCGAACACTTCAAAAACAGGTTGGAGTTGTACAAAACAAAAACAAAAATCACTTTTCATTTTTTATAATATCCTGTAAGGTAACATCTTTTGGGTAAAGTTTAGGAAGTAAGGCAAGCTGAGCTGCTTTCTTAAGTGTGAATTAGAAATCATTGGAAGCAATTGATTTTAAACACTGGCAAATGAGCAAAAGTGGGAGGAAAATGGTCTATTTATATTTTGTGGAATAATTCATGTGAATTCTGAAAGGAGTCAGTGACTGCTCAAAGATCCCATTTTTTCCCAAGTTACTATAAACCTGCTATTGAAGAATATGCTCCAGAAAGGAGCACTGCAGCTAATTTGACATAAATATATTAAAAAAGAAGTGTTTAGCATAAAAATACAGCTAACACCCTGCAATCTAAATAAGAAAGAGCACGTTATTTTCCAAGACAGAACGCAGTAACTCAGCTAGTTCCCTACCATTCATCTCTCCTCCTTTCACAAAAAGTGAAATCCCTTAGGTAGTCTAGAATTTACATCTCAGCTGAGGGCTGTCACTCCAAGCAGTAAAGTGGCTGCTCGCATCCTGCTGGATTATTGATTCATTAGAGGTGGAGAGGCAAACAGGCACATCCTGAGATGGCTGATATGGCTTGCCAGTGAAGAGAGCACAACACAGCATGCAGGGCACAGCCGTGCACATCCCTTCTTCCTGCCAGCGCTCAGGCGGATGTGACTGTAATCAGCACTTCTGGGGAAGAGTCACACTGCTGTTCTCTCACAGATTAAAGCTCCAAGAATTCATGCTAGGTCTGTTATCTTGCTGCAGAAGTAGCAACAACAACAGTTTCAACAGTGTGACTTCAGTGGGTTTAACATTAAGCACAGAATCGGAGACTGGAATAGTTCAGAGCAACTGTAAGTAAGCCACTACTCCATGTCATACTCCTCTTCCCAGTGCCTTTTTCTCCCTTTCTTGCAGGTCCATGAATATGCTGATGTTCCAGTAACTGAAAAGTCAGAATATGGAAATGGACAGCAACATCCCTGTTCACTTGAATCATTCATCTTTCCTCATTCACTCGAATAATGAAAACAATAATAAGTAATTCAGAAGGGGGAAAAAAATGACTTTCTACTAACAGGCAGTGTAATTACTAAATAATCAAATCTAGTGATATTTATGCTCTTCATAAACTAAGGAAAAATATTCATTCTGCTAATAATGACTCTGTGATCAGTTTAGTAACAAATGTTGATTACATTTCTTTTGATATTTTTATTAGAAGACAACAGATGCTGTTCCAGACCGTTTAAAAGGCTGAGCTAATCTTTCATGTATTGACCCTCTTCCTTCTGATCTTTGAGAGACAGTCAATCCATACCTAGAACCCTTAAAATTAATCAGCTTCTAATCTTTTTTTAGGACAATCAGAACTCATTTTTATACAGTATTTTTTCCTGACTATTTCTCATAGTGGTTGACAAGCTTTTTCCTTTGTGTTGCTCTCTCTGACTGGCTTCAAAGATTTGTATTGATTCACCTCTGTTTCTTCAGATGACTCTGAAGGTCCAAGTACCTTTTTGTTTCTGTGATAAAGGAATCCTAATCACTCCTTGTGAAGAGACAGGACTGAAATATGGAAAACAGTAGTGACCCTTGAGAGGCAGCACAGACATTAACCCTGCACAGTATTAGCAAAAAGCACTATGACCACTGCAACCCTCATTGACATTAGTATGGGGAGGAAAGAAAGAAAGAAAAAAGATAAATGAGATATTAAAGAGAATCAACTGGAGAAAGATTGAGACTCACACGCTCCTTGGATTTCGTAGCTTGTGCTTTCCATGTAAGCAATCCAACAGTGGCCTCTTAACTTCATGTTTAAATACTAAGTCAGGCACCGTTGTATTTCAGCTACGCTCAGATCCACTGCTTGGTTCAGGTACAAAAATACCACCAAACTAATGTTTCTCTTTAGAAACATGGAAATATATGTTCTAAAGGACAAATTTTGTGGTCATTGCTCTTATTTTTGTATTTTACTTGTCAGACAGACTGTTCTTATGTCAGCTAAGGGACACAGAGTATAGGCTAGAGAACAGATTGAGAAGCCTGGCTCTGGTGTCCGATTGAGATTACTCTGATTGTACATAAGCTATTTTAGCATTCCTGTGTTGGAAGAGTTTCTTCAGACATATTTGCAAATGCATAAGAATGCTGTTACTGTTTTTTGGGTTTTTTTAAAAAATGTTAACTAGTTTCTCTTTCTTGCTGTACAGTTCATAATGGCACCAAGCCTTGCAATACTGCACAACATTCTTTACATAAGGAAGAAGGGACAATTGGCCTTGATGTTATTCTTCCCTCACAACTCTCTCAGTCTGACACCTACTCCTATACCATGCAGACCCCCATTTCACACATAACTACTCCTAAACTCCCATTTAGGTTCAGATTCCACTTGTAGCAATTTAGCCCACCTGTGAATGGGCAGGTTTCTGGTGTTGGTGGAAGAGCGAATTTGTTGTGAGATGAAAGCAAACAGCAAATTTTACATGGACTGCCAAGCTTGGTCAAAGGCCCAAGCTACGCAGAAGTGTTTCTCTCCATTTCTCCTCTTGACCGCAATTCCATAAGGCATCATGTTGGTACTTTCTTCTAATAATATTTGAGCTTTATGAAATCAAAGGATTACATCGTGTCTAGATTAACTGTGTCAGGTCTTCCGCTTCTCAGAGCAAAAAGAGTATGTTGTCAGAGGCATAGAGAAATACAGTCCATTTAATCTAGAGGTGATGTGATCTTTAAAAGCGATGTATAACTCTGGGAGAGGCAACATAACCCCAGCATGGAATGTGACTGTAATAGAAAATGAAGAGAGACAAAGCACTGGCATATCCTAAACCCAGGAATCTTAGCTTAGCAATACACCCAGGAAACATTGAGATCACCGAGAGCAAAATATGGACAGGAAAAATTTAGTATTTAATCATAAAATGATTCTTTACAGTTGCAAAATATCTTGAATTGTGATAATTAGCTCACTCATTCTGACAACCTTTCATTAAATATATATGTGCTTATTGCTAGCAGCTCTGACACTCCAGAGTCCATGTTTTCATCAACAGAGCAGAATGAGGCTTATTCCAGGAGGCTTGGATTGTGGAGAATTATGAAACTACTTTGCATCTATAGTTGATTTTAAAATGCATTTTCTGATGGTTTCCATAAGTTTTTCCACTCAGATGATCTTATTGCCCTGGCTTATTGAAACTGCTTCTGACAACATGAATTCATTAGCCTAACAGTGATATTTATTAACTAGCAGTTCATGATTCTCAGTGAGGTCTCAAAAGACAATTGCGTGAAAATGTTAATGCCATCTAAAGAAAAAAAAATCTGTCAAAACTACTTGCACATTCCTTTAAGATGAAAATATGATCTCCAAGTGGATACATGCATTAATTACATAGACAAAAGTTATTAGGGAACATTAAAAAATGCTTGAAGTAAATACAAACAACATGGGTTGTAGATTTTTAATTTTCCTTTTCTACAACAGATTACCAAACTAGAGGTTTTGGAAATATATTGTTGTCAAGATGAGGACAACTCCTTGAAGGAGATGAATATGCAGAACAGCATTTTTAAATTTCATATCTCCTTTTTTTTTTATTCAAACACTAGGATAGTGCAAATCTAGTGGGAAATAGGTGCATCTCCCCATTTAAAGCCTTGCATGGAGAGCAGCTTTAGTTGAATAACTAACTGCAAGCACTGTGCAAGCATAAGTATTCAAAGATACCATGCACAAATGTCAAAGTTGAGGAACAATATTCAATAAACCTGAAAAATCGTCAACGTCTGCCATATTTCAATTAGGAATGTTAGGGCTACTAAATAACTGGCCTAATTTTCTATCTGGAGATGTTGCCAGATGGAACTGGAGGCCTTTGGTCACTTCCCCAGGATTCCTGAATAATCATCAGCAACATTCTCAGAGCAGTAGCTAGTTCTGAGAAGGCTGCAGATGTCCAGAAATCAGATTTCATAAAGCTCAAATATTATTAGAAGAAAGTACTGATAGTCATGTGTATGTGAAAAACATGTTGCATGAATTAAAAATGTTCCTCCTTGGAGAGCACGTTCTTCACCAGCCTCTGCAATGGTATTCTGGCTCTTCTTAACAATTCTTTGGATTTCCACATATGAGTAAGCTATAGTAACACTTCAAATAATTCATATCTGCAGAACATCTCATGATTTCCCATAGCATTTGGCAATAGGTATCAGTAAACTTTGCTGTTACCTATTGTGAATGCATAGATATACTTCAGAGGTAACTTGAACATTCCTCCATTAAGCAACTTGTATCAAGTTTAACTCATTTCTGGACTTAGATGTGAATGAGTTAGCCTAAAAGAGACAAGCCAAAACGAGACCTTCCTTTTGTTTTCTCCTTCAATAAATTATCTTAAACTCTCCTCTAACTCTCTAAATTCTCTTGGACAGATCTTCAGATCATACTGAAGGCATGAAAGCAATTATAAGGTCACTCCTCTAAGCAGGTTGACTATAAAACCATCAGAGGTTATTTTCAAGGATATACCGATTTTCCCATACTTTAATTTGTCCTTTTATAGAAGTAAGTAATATGATGGACAGTTGCATAGCAGATTGATTTCCTAATGGCAAAACAAAGTAGCTGCAGACCAGTAATAGGTAAAGTGACTGTGATATAAAACCTATACCAGCAGAACAGTAGACTTAGATGACCTAACGGGTCATTCCCATTTCTGATGTCCAGAACTATGTTATAGAGTCAGTAAATCAATGTAATATTCTTCTAAAATGGAATGTTATAGATAGAAATGCAATTAATTGTATATAATGTCTGCAATATATTTCGTAGAACTTGGTTATATTGCTGCTGTTACTAGGCTATATGTTAGCAGTTTTCATTCAGTGCAATGGATAATCCAAACAGATAATCCCATAGCTTTTAAAACAAGTGATTATTTACTTAACTGGAGATGTAAAAGACTGTAGTTAAGCTGAAGGTCATAATTTCCTCACTTTTTATTATGTGGTTTAGATAATGGCCTGTTATGTGATTAAGTGTGTGTAGCTAAAGTATATCATCATATTTCTATTTTCCAGGGCTCTGGCATAGTGCATTTTTGTATATGCTGCTAATGAGTCATTTCACTTTCTGTAGAAAGACCATTGATGCCCTGCCCTTTGTAACATAAGAACACCAGGCACTTGTTGCTTAAATGACGACGCAAAGGAAATTGCACAAAATGCCTCCACTCTCTTCTTGTGCAGTAAAAGTGTGCAGGTACTAGGGGCTTACATACCTTTTCTCTCTTTCTTTTGCAAGATTCACATACATAAAAGAAAATACAAGATAAGCATCATTTTTTATGCTTTGAAGTTCAAGAAGCATAAAACCAGAAAACAGACATGAGTTTTCAGTGTTAGCCAAAGCCTTCCGGTGTGATTTTCTGGAACCTCTTCATAATAGGTCAGTACAGCAATGAGGCAAATTGCCTTCAGGATGCGGATCATCACAGTGAGGGCCATGTCTAGGTAATTTATTAATATAATCCAGCCAGAGGGAGAAAATGATCTATCTCCACACTGGTGAGCCAAGTCATGGGAAGAAGATAATGTCGCTTTCTGTCATGCTGACAGGGGAATTTGATGAAATGAGCAAAGGGCATTCTCGCACATGGAGGGCATTCCCACATTGAAATTCACTCCAGGATTAGAGTGACCACTAAATTCCTCTGTAATGCCAAATTTCCTAAAGTTATTAATGCTGCAGTGCCATTATCTTCTACCTGCCAACGGCCAAAGGAGTTGACTTTATTAAAGAAAAACTGCCACTTGTAGCAGTGGTGAGAGAAATGGGTCTCTGCTCCTCATGAATGATGACCAAGATAACATGCAAAGGCTTTCTGAGATTTGTAAACATAGTACACATAAAGTATTTTTTTGTGAATTTGAAGGGTATTATTTTACTGCAATAATTCCCCTGCATTCAGCAAACCCTGGCCAACAGAGTTTAACAGGCATTCCCTGATCCCTCAAGGTAGGTACGTACATTACCAATTATGCATCTCCACAGTTTATTAATGAAAGAACGGGTGGATAATTCTTTGCAGCAAGTCACCCTTCCCAATGCATTGCTATGACAACAGACTATTTTAGGTGAACTCATTAAATATTTACTACTCAAAACTAAACTGAACCTCTAATATCACTGCAATGAGTCTATAAATTGTGCTTATTCAGGGCTACCTTGGGAGGGGATGATATTTTGGAAGGATACTGAGAGGAGATGCATACCAAACTCCAAGTGCCACTCAGTGCTGATTACCCGCTCCTAGAGAGTGAAGAAGGGACAAGGAAGGGATCCCCCCTGAGGAGATCTCTTAAGACTACTGATGGGTGTGTGAAATATCTGTAGCATCGATTGATTAAGGTTATTGAGAAAATACACCAAAATACGTAAAATTATTACTTCACTATCAAAAGGGGCAAAAAAAATCATAGTCAAAGCATGAGTGTTATTTCATCATTGTTCTTACTTGACATTAGCTAAATTAAGTAGTAAAGAAGTTATCTTCTAAACTTGAGAATTTACGCACCTGGAGGCTCAGTGTGCACTCTCAGAGACAGGACAAACAACTCACATTATTCCACTAAGGTCTAAGTTATTAAGTCACAGGTACCAATGGCAACTCCCCAGATATACTGGCACAAGTGTGGGTGTACTTAATTCTATTCTGCAGAATGCAAAAAAGAAAGCCATTTAGTTTTTTTCTATCAGCCATCTTGGCTCCCCCAGAGTATGTTTCTCTATGTAATGCTTTGGACATCCCTGAAATGTGAATAATTTTTTTAGGTTGAAGACCCACAGATACTGTGTGCCTTCTTAAGGCCTGCCTTACTACCTCATTACTCCCTCTGATTGATAATGTTGTAGAGAAATATTTTTGGCTTCCTCAGTAGAAACTTTTCTTTGCTAGGTAGATATTTCCAACAGTTATTTCTACCAACCTGGGTGATGCTTTGGTCTGTGTGTGTGTGTAAGTGTATATGCATTGATGCATTCATACATATATACACATGCTATGCACTGTGGGAAAATATTATAAAAGCATGCTTTGAAACAGGATTCTTACACTAGTTTTTGATTTTATATTACCTCTGCTCATCTCTATGAATGACTAGTTTATTTCCACAAGAAAATTTCCATTCACTTGTCCATCTCATCCTGGTATATATTTTATTTTAAGAAGAATTCTTGTATCTTTGTTTGTAGAAATTAACATTACTGAAGGAAGATTTTTTTTTATAATGCAAGAATGGCATCAACTCAGAAAATTCATGGTGAATAGAGTTAATTTCCATTCACTACGCTTTTAATTAATGTTACATTACTGCTTTTCTGGTCACTGGTAATTTTTTTTTCTTTGCCTTCTCTCTTCTTCTCTCTTCTACTGTATGGTGTTTCATTTTCAATTCAGTTTTGCTAATCCCATCATACACCATACATTTTGATTCATACATTGAAGACTGATTTAAAAATAAATAGGCTTATCACACTTAAACAACTACATCAAAGTTTCTATAATACTTTACTATCCAACTCTGGAAGAATATGATGTTCTGAAAGTCATTTTTATTTCTCACAGGATATTTATCTGTATTTCCTCCCTACCCTAATTCAGATTCTCTGTCATCCAAATTCTCACAGGAAATCTATAGTAGAATCAGGAATTAAATTATTTCTTTCACCACTTTGGTTCAGAAATATTATTTTTTCACAGCATGTTGCTATGTTACAATTACCATTTCAGGAAAAAAAAGTAACTTTACTGAGATCCCATATGAGCACACATTCTTATTTCTTCCTAACTTCTAAATATTTCAATCTCTAGTTACCATTTTTCCATGTATTTTATTTATTGCTTCATACTCTAAGCTCTTTCAAGTGGATATTAACTCCATGCAGACGTGTGCAATGTTTAGCGGAAAGGATTCCAATCTGTATTTGACCTTCTAGGTGCTCCTGTAATATATAATAAACATTACCAGATTCTTCCATCCCTTTGACTGTCCTCCATACTCAGACAATGGCTGGTTAGGAATTGAACAGAACTGCAGCATCAATTCTATCCCTGCAGTTTATAAGTCTATCAACCCTTAAAATTCTTTAGCAGATAAAGACAGGAAAATCTACCAAATGAGCCATTTCAAACTAAATGGACATCTCATCTCAGATGTCACATTGCAGGCAATTCTCCTCCACTTGGGGGAAGGTTTGGCAAGATTATACTCTTTAGTGCTCAGTGCTCAGAACCTGAGATTCCATTTTTCTGAATTAAGAACAGTCTGGACTGTACAGCATGGATGACTTACACACTCGACACACAAACAAGAATACAGTTTTTCATTTTGGATTTTGAAGTTGTATAGCATAAAGCAGTAGATTTTTTCCTTTGATTCTTTTAATTATATGGCAGTATGGAATATTTGTTCTTTTCTGAAATCTAAAATGAATTGCTAAAACAAAAGGAATTTGGCAGCGCATTATTTTGTTGCTAGTTTTTAACCACCTGAATAATAGGCCTTACAGTATTTGCAAAAACAGAGAAAAATATTTAAATACATACAACCTTAGGACATCAACCTAAAAGTCATACCTTCTCACTCTGCAGCTGTTGCAAAAATGTTAAAAATTGAAAAAAAAATGTTTAAAAAATCATATTAAAAAGATTAGGAAGCAGATTTGAAGTTCATAGTGACCCCAAAGAGACAAACAAGAATACCAGTGCAGAAGTGTTTGCTGAGCTAGAAAGATCAAAATGCTTCACAAAATTAGATTAATCAGCAAAGTTTTGACAAGTTCTCATGGACACAAGGTATGTTAAAATTTGTAGTCTCAGCACATCATTTGGCAAATATTCTTGTGATGATTACTTTTCAGGACATGCTCAGTATCAAAAACATTTCATCATTCCAAGCTGCAAATATTAAGAAGTTATTCCAGGAGGAAAACTGTATTTTGATGATTGAAAAAACTGCAACAGTAACACCACCAAGTACCAGAAATGACTATTTAAAAAATAGAAAAGAGTAAAGGGAACAATAAGGAAATAACCAGTCCAAGCTTAACAAAGCCAAGAGTTCTGAACTGCTCACCTGAAAACCCAAAACCCTGTTCTTTCAATACTGCGATGGAGCCAGACAAGAACAACAAAAATGTGTTGTGACTTCTTGGTTCTTGGTGTTTGAAAACATTGTTTGTTGTTGTTGTCCTTCTTGTTGTTGTTGTTTTTGTTGTTTTAATGACAAATTACATCACCTAAGATGAAATGTGAGGAGTGCAGGAAAGGGAAGAGTCAGCAATATAAACATATTGAGCTTTTACGGTAGACAAAACTAATTACTCATTCTGCCATTGTTCTACCTGAAGCAGATGCATGGAGGTGTGTGCAACTCTATTAATTATTTTGACACAGCTGTAACTCTTAATTTTCCATATAGTCAACAAAGAAGCTTGGCACTTTAACTGCTCTTGACATCATTTTGTATTGTAAACTACTGCAAGAGAACATTTTGTTGATGACAATAATGAATGTGGAACATACTGCTCACTACTCAGATCAATGAACACGGAATAAAAAGTGTTGGTTTGAACTCAAATTTAACTTTTCAGATTCCATTGCTGATGGCAAACTTCAAAATGTAAAAATCAGACAGAAATTCTATTGTGTTTTATGGTGAAGCCTTGTAACACTGCTTTAAAATATCACTTGGATTTTCTGATACATCAAAAAAGTGTTTTTCTAAATGGATATAGTAATCCCAACAGTAAAACTGCTAAAAAGACATGTAAAGTTTGTATACCTCTAAGAACTTGTATCTAGAAGTACAATATCTCGTGATGTGCAAGCCAACACCAGTCCTGCACTTTTCTCTTTAAGCGCATTGCAAATAAAAGATTCAACCCATACATGTACTTGAAAAGAGAAGACCAAGGAATCATCACTCAGAATTTCTTCTACTAGTATTTGAGAATTGTACTTATCTCCAAAGTTTCATTAAAAAAAAAAGAAATGAAAGAGGTAGTAATAATAAAAGATATTTATGTAGCATGGACAAACTGTGAAGTTTGAAGAATTAACTTAGTCACACGTAAATTTGAACTTTTTCTCTATTATCTTGGATGTGACGTTGGAGTTTAGATTGTTCTTTTAAGGCACTGCAACTCAGTTTATATGACTCCAGAGCAGAAGGTGTTCATCCGTTTGTCAGTGCAAAAATACAGTTGCTTGTCTGAGTAACACATTAAAAGTCATGAAACTTGGCCACATTAATGAGGAAAAATATGATTCAATTTAAAGATTATTTCTATTATGGTGAGGCCCAGACATTCTGAATTTGAAAGACTATCCAGGCACCAGATATGCATTCCCAGCTTTATAAGAGCTACTTCTAGAGGAAGAGGCTGCTTCTGGTAGGCTTTTGGATGGTCAGCCTGAAATATTGCCACTGCACATGATATTCGTCAGATTGTAGAATGATTAAATCATTATGGTTGGAAAAAGTCTTCAAGATCATCAAGTCCAACCATAAATCTCCAGATTGTAGTTCTGCAGAAGAGCTCAGTATAGCTCTATTTTTTCCCCAAGACACATACAGTAGCTATGAGAAGGTCTTTCAATCTCTGTGTTTGCCAGAGCTGTTGTCCTTTTAGCTTCTGGTATTATGGAAATTTCAGATTAACAGGAATCTGTGCTCAAAAATCAGTGAGGGAGACCACTTTTCATGAAAGGCTGTAAAAACTCTTGACCTCTTAAGAACAACAACACTTACACAGAGACAATGGCTAATTGATATCTGATATTTATATTAAGAGATTATCTCATTTTATTCTGTGAAGATGTCACTCTCAGATTCAATTAACTTTTCTTAATTTGGTGCAAAATGTGGAGTGCCACATTGCTCTGGTGACATAATATTTGTTCTGGTAAACTGGTTCCCACCCTTCTGTGTGCTTTGCTGTTTGTATATTTATGTCTCTCTCTCTCTGTTATATAACCCTCTATTTGCACTGTGCTTGTTACCAAATATCTAAGCATTTGTTACATGCCTAGGACTTTTAGAAATATATTAAAAACAAACTGAATTTCCCCAGATGGCAGTATAACTGTAATTAAGTAAAAACTGCTATTCCCAAGGTACGCTCGTTTCTGCTAATATGAGTTCTGCATACTCAAGCAGGTTAACAAAGAGAATCAGATTGACTTTTGTTTCTCTAGAACAGCAAGGCTAAATCTTCATGGGACGTAAAGCAAGGAAATCTCATGGAAGACAAATCAAATGGTATGAGTTTGCATAAGTTGAACACGACCTATATAATTATTTGACAAAATAATAATAAAGAATTATGAGAAGATTAGTTGGGAAATTTATCAACATCAAAAGATAAAAGCAAATTTAACCCTGTGTCTCCAAAACAGAGACATTTTGTAAGAGAAGAACTGAAAGGAACAGTTTATGTATGAACATCTATGTGTGTATATATAAATTAAAATACATTATGACTTCACCTCAGTACGTGGCTAAACATTCACACTTCCCATATGCAAAACAAGGTGGAGCTGTCACGTTTACTGTTCAAAGATCAGAGCACATTTCCATTGTACTTCCTGTCTATATGCATTATACATATCCAGAGTTCCACTTTTAGACTTATGTGACTCATTTTGTTTTGAAGTTGCCTATTTATTTTTGTAGCTAGAAGTTGTTCTGATGCGCCTGAGGAACATAAGTTTCTTATATAAAGTGAACTTCTTGTTTTCTTAGCATAAATAACATGGTCATTACTCCTAAATGACACAAATTGCTTATTAATGAGGCCAAAAAATAGCCCTCAAAGCTGAGTAAATGATGTTTAGATTGGTTCCTTTGTAAAAATAATGAAGAAATAATCACAATATGACCATTCATGTAATTTAATTGGGTGATTCACTGATCTTCTAGAATCTTATGGCTATAAAACAACATAATGTTTTGCAGCTACATCTGTTGTCATTTATCTAACTCCCACTGAAGTGTATGGAAAGAATCTCCCTCAGTTTCACTTGAATTCCGAGCTGATTTCTGTTGATTTCTGTAAGAATTGGATTATTTCCCTAGCAACATGCACAGTGGAATGCAAGAACGAAGTGCTCATCTTAGTGTTTCAGGGGTTTTATAATGAACACCTGTCTTCCTTCTGGTCATAACTATAAAAAAGAGAAGAAATTCTCCTCAATTCGTGCATTCCTGTGAAAGAATATGAAATTCTAGTAGCTGATCTTGAGGTGGGGAATAACTCTTTGAAATAATGTCTGCACTGTTGCATGTAAAGGCATATTTGTGAATTCCTTGGGAAAATAGACCTTGAATCTGCACTCACTCACATCAGGTCAATACTGAAAAAATATATCAAAAATATTCCTGATGCACAAAAAGCTGGGAAGCATTTTCTAGGGAAGTGAGCATCTAGGGGCACTGTTTGCCTGTTAGACATTTAGCACATTTGCACTTGAGAGGTAGTGTCGAATTCTGTACATTTCTGATGCAAGGCTTTTTCCTTGCAATTTTGCAGCATTTGCATTAGTAGAACAGCAAATTATTCTAATCATGTTTAAGTATCTCATTTATTTGTTATTGGAGAACTAGGCAATTATGAACTACTGGGAAACATCTGCACTATCAGAAATTGCTTATGGAATTGTCTTGGGTTTGTTTTCCATTACATACAGTGCTCTCCACAGAACACAGTCTTTTGCACTCAAGGACAGGCTACGTTTTTTTCTAGTCATTATTCAAATTTCATTTTTTCAAAGGTATTTCAGAGGGAGTTACATTTTTGGTATTCCAGAACTGAAGCACTGTCCTCTTTCATTAGGACAGCATTATCCTGGACAAAAGTACTGTCAGAAATACTGGGTGGTTCATGAACAGTTCATTTGTTCATGAACTGTTTTTCAGAATGAGCCTCATAATGCTTGGCCTAAAAAGATCTTCTAACAGCAAAAAAAGAGCAAATAAACAATAGTGGAAGGCCAGTTCCACTATTCATAAAAAGGAAAATTAAGAGAGTGTATTTAAAGGAGGAAACAGAGGAGGAAAGATAACATAGCAAGAAGATATGCAATAGCAAATAATAAAGGAAGCCCAGGAAACAGAAGAGCATCAGTCAAGAGAAACGACCCATTTAACTTTTCCCCTTCTCAGTCAGTTCTCCTTTATTCATGCCATCCTACTTCATCCAATGTCAAAGCTATCAGCGTGGGTACAGTGCAGGTTAGAAAAGTGGGAATTTCAAGCATAGATTAGATAATAGTCATGGAAACAATATATAAAAATGAATAGTGGACAGTATTTGTGCCAAAAAGCTAAATAATTTAAGCATTACTAGTATCAATTCAGATATGAGAATGCTTTATCTGGCCGAACTGCCCCTCTCCCCTGTTGCAGTTTGAAAGCAGTGGCAAAGGGGAAGGAGATATCAAGTACTGTGTTATATATGCCCTGCTCCAGCAGTATTGGTCAAAACAGTCTATTGACCATAGGTTTGATCACCTTCCCAGGAGCAAATCAAGTTCATGAATAGTATGATCGCTTAGAGGCTCGACTGGCATTCTGAGATTCATGTACATTCTCTCATTGTAGGCCCGCTTGCCTTCAAAACAACAAACTGAGTTAGCAAAAAGCATGATTTATTCAAATGCTCTATTTATGAAGTAAATTCTCTGCTGCACCGTGGAGTTCTTAGCTAGCTCCGATGTACAAATGTGTCATCACTCACCTCAGAAGATGACAGAGGGCGCACAGTCTCAAGGAGTCTCCTCAGGCAGCACCAAACCCAAGGGGAGGAAATGGAGATCAGCCACTTGATCAATCCCAGAACTTATGAGAGAGTCTTCCCTCCAACTTCTGAGTTTCCTTGAGTGGCATCTGGACCAGAGGGGAGGAAAGGGGATCAGCCCATCAACTGACCCAACAATTACAATGGAATCTTCCCACTTTCTCTTGCTTCCTTAGCTCACCTTTTATATTTTTTCCTCACATTCAGGTGGGACTTGGGTGGCCGTAGCCATACTCACTTTTGTTATTGATGGGTGAATAAGTCTCCTTTAAAGGCATGGTCTATCAAAACTCTAGTGCGCATGCTCAGTGAGGAGAGGTCGTACCTCAGAGGTGGTCTGAGGTCTATGGAGGTCTATGTTGGTATTATAATGAGCTTATAATGAGCAGAGTTCAAGCAAAGCTCTTGCAAAAGCATCAATTTGCCACCCTTGCTGGCGCAGCACCAGACACTTTTATCATGTATCTTGCCCTGGACAGCTACTTATAGTGACGCGGCACAGGGGGTGCAGCAGAGTTTGGCCACGGGGCCTTCGCTCTGCTCCACCCTCCAGTTTGGAGAGAAGATATACAAGGAAAAACAGGGAACATTTTGGCTGTTGCTAATGAAGAAAGCTACAGTCTTCTCATCCATCCCACCTACTCCTAAATGTTCTGCAAGCCCATACTTTAAAATTATCACGAACTGAGCATTTTTGCATTGTTCCGTTAATTCCAGACTATCTGAAGTCCGTCTTAGTAACGACTGTTTATTCAAGACTGATTAATTATTTATTTATTTGTGTTTGTTTTCCCTGCCACCTCACTGATTTAGGTTCCTTCAGAAAAGGGAGAGTTATGCAAAGATAACAGGTCAAATGCATCTCGCGGGAGTCAGGTTTTCAAGATATTATGGATTTTACTACTCCTGATCAATGCTGCACAACGCTGATTCCAAAAGCATTTTAGCATCCACTAATCTTGAAAATAAATAGAGCAGGGATTTTGTCATAAACTTTATCATAGATTTCATTCTTCCCTGTTTTGAAAAGCAGTTGAAAAATATGATTTCTTTTAATAAGTATTTGGTTGGCAAATATCTTGCTCCTGTACTTGCATTACTACAGAGACTTACTCTTTATTTTCTCTTTCTTTTTCCAATTGGAAAAAAGAAATCAAAACAAACTCCAGAGCAAAACACCTGACAGCTTAATTGCAATGTTTCTCAGTTCTGTTAGGCAACAAACCTACACAAATATATAGCCAAATATGTATCATCTAGAGTTTAAACACTTAGAAAATAATGAGGCACATGAGTGAGTTTAAGTAAATAGGTAATTTCGTATACTGGACTTTATTATGGCTGCTTGAGTTAGCAAATATATCTACTGGCAGCTTTGAAGGACTAGGTTATGCTTCTTTAATGGGATAGACTAAAATCCTAAAGTTTAGAAACTTTAACATGGTTTGAAATTCTCATCTCAGGTCTACATAATGCCAATCCATCACATCAACAAAGTAGGTCTTCAAGCAGAGAAGCAAAGAATTTTCAATAAAAAGCATAACCCATTGACTTTTAGCATATGTAGCATTTGCAGTGTGAAAAACATCATAAACTTCTGTGGTCTCTGAAAATTTGCCTAGCATAAAAGAATAAAAAGGGGGAAAATACAACTAAATGTGTAACAATTGTTTGGTACATTCTTTTATCTGAAGGCAAAGGTGAGAAATCAGATCTTATATTTCCTACCTGACAGTACCTTTTTCATTTATTTGTTCTGTTTGTGAAAACAATACAGCTGCATGTGAGGATCTTGGTTGATATGAGATCAGCACGTAAATGTCTCCTCTGCAGCAGAGTCTAAACTTCCCTATAGAGCTTCTGATGCTTTCAGATCTGGGTTGCCTGCTGTTTAGTGAACTGTTGAGCTTTGTGCAAGCATGAGAGTTTTCATTCACACAAGAAAGACATATTTCCATTCATACTAACACTCATATGAATATTTAGCTATCTCTATCTATAAGAAAGGAAGAAGATAGCTCCTCTTACTCTCGTGCCTACTCAGAAGTCATCAACTTTATAACCACTTTTGCTTGAAACAGCCACTCTGGAGCCCTATTACCCCTCTTAATCCAGGATCATTTGAGTCCCTGAAGAATCCCTCAGCTGAGAGATGAGCCCTTATGAATCCTAGCTCATTTACCCAGGAATTATGAAGGATTATTCATTTTAATTACAATCTTTATCCCTGTCTCTTGCAACAGATAGGCCTATAAAACTTTAAGGATTTAGAAAACTTTGTAAACTTTTGGCCTTCTCTGAGAAAAAAAATTTACTATAGTCCCAAATTTAAGAAAAGCTGTGTCATGTTGAATATCTCTGTATTCTTTTGAACTGGTTATTGGCTCCCAGATCATGGGTCAGATTTTATATTTAAGTTTGAATGATGGTGAGCTGCATTTGTACCAGATTATACACACCTGGCATGTAGCTCATGGACATTCAATAAATATGTGACATAGCATGCCCTTTAAATCATTATTTAAATACAATCTGTCATCCTTGATACAAAGCCAAACAGCCACTATCTTGAAAATAATTTGATTTCTATAAAAAGAGATCTTTACTTAACAACTTGCATTGGGTTGCTTCACAACTAAATTTTAGATCTAATTCCAGATTTTCCCTCAAAATCCCAAGAGTTTTTGTTATGATTAATAACAGACTTCAAGACTTTCTGTATCTTTACCAAAACAGAGGAATTATTTTACAAGAAGGTCCAATTCAGCAAAAAAATGTAACTTCTTCGACCTATTTCAGTGGGAAGCTGAGCCATAAGCGAAGGTGTGTGAATCAGGTTCTGCTGCGAACATTCTGAGTATATCTTAGTGAATAATTGCAAAGAATCGTTTCCATAATTAAAAAGCTTTTCCTGTAAGCAGACCATATTTTCTCAAACATATTCATAATTACTTGAATTTGTTCTACAATTTGTTATGTGAATCAAATAACGAACTCCCCCTAAGTGGATATCATTTGATATATCCACACAGGCCTCCTTTCTTTTGATTTGCTGGGTAAGCAACATGGTGATGTCAGCTTTTTTACTGGTAGATAATATAGATGTTTTTAGGCATTTGTGGAACTTGTAACTTCTTTGAAATTAATTTTTCACAAACATTAATGCGACTGCAGATCTGTTGCTCACCTCCTCATGTGAAATGAGAGGGATATTATTTTGTCAGCTGGAAAACCCTGATGAAAAATATTCTCAGAAATACATTAGTGATGTTTACTTGGGATCAGATTGACATAATGAATTTTTCATACAGTTCTTTATCCATATTTGAAATCTTAGCTCAATCAATAAAGCAAACATAGGCTTTAGGTTTTCAAAAGGGAAAAGTTATAGCCATTTTTGCTTAATATTTTTTGCAGTGGGATAACAAGAATAGATTCACCAGACTGACAGGAGGAGAAGAAAGATTATCCCCACCTGTTTCCCAGTCTGTCCTCCCACCATGTGTATGTGTATCCCAAAATATATATTGAATCAATGAGACTCGAAAGGCTTCTATTGTTTTTAAAATGAGCATCTATTACTGGAAAAAAAAACCCAAAAACCAATCAAACAAAAAAACCACACAGGTCATAGTGAATATAATACATCTTAACTTTTTGGCGACACACTAATCCAAAAGGGAAAACTTTGAATTTTGGTGGTTTCTCTCTTCTCCTGCTGTTTTAGTGTATTCTGAAGGAGTAGCCAAAATAACAACTCATCAGCCACAGTTTAAGCACAAAAGCATTGGTGGTTCGACATGACACAGTCTCTTCTCCCCATCAAATTTAGCTTCATGGTTATTATGAGAAGCCTGTGAAGTCTCAATACTCCAATCCCCTTGCAGGCTTGAGAAAACACAATACAGACTACACAGTTTCCTAATATTTCAACCGTATCTTTTTCTTTCATCATATCTGGAATGCAAAGGAATCTCTTCCTGTTATTTGCTGAAAGCACATTCCTCTATCATTTCAAAGACTATTTACTTTTTTAGCTTACCATGCTTTTCACACATAAGAAATTTTATTTATACTTTCTTTTCCAATCAGATTTTTTTTCTGCTTTGATATATGTTCATGCTAACTAAACAATGAACTGAGAATCAATGACTTCACAGCATTGCTCGTTTACAGAAATCATTCAGTCTTCAAATTCAGATTCAGTGACTAAATTATTCAGAACATTCTCTGCTCACTTGTCACTCACCAGAAAAAGATAAAGGAACCTTATTTTTTTCACTCTTTCGCCATTCCAGTTCACATAATGGGCTTGGATTTTTAATTACAAAAATATTTCAGTAGCATTCAGTTTGATTTTCAGAGGTCTCAGGCTGGTTCCAGGCTTCAATATTTTGAGGATTAACACCTCGACCTCTGTTTGGCATTGTTCCTGTATAAAGCATATAATGTTCTCTCTTGTGAAGCTGAGAGCTCATTAATACAAAGCAATTACATTTAAGCTGTAATGCACTATAGTGCTCAGGTAATAATCACTTTATTATATCAAAGCTATTCTCAACTTGTCATGCAGAAATCATTCATAGGTTGATATTCGAGCACTTCCTTTTTAAGAGCTTCCTGCAAAGGCCAGAACCAACCAACCAGCTGAATAAACAAACAAATAAAAAGAAATAAGAACAGCATCAATAGCCTGTATTGTGATTTACTATAATCATAACAGTGGCATTCTGCTCAGCAGAATCTCAGCTGTGCTCCCCAGTGCAGAAAGTACTTTATTTTTCTTATTTCTAATGCTGTCTTTTATCAGAAGGGGACCGTTTAATTTCAAGTAATTTCAGTATTGGTTGTTCTCGTCAATATCAACTAACTTATAAATGAGAACCCTTCTCAAACTCTTCTAGGGTGATTTGGTGACACTTCATAGAAGGAAAAGGAAAAATTGATACTCTGAATCCTAACCTGAGCTCTGAGGACTCTTCCACTCTCAAGTCACTTAAGAGTTTCGAGAGCAGCAAGTCACAAAAATAACTTGTTTCAATTGCTTTCACCATTCAGAATGTTTAAGGAGTGAACTCCCGAGCACAAAGGAGAGAGTGAAAGCATTAATATGGAATTAATTACTACATTGTAGATATTTGCTAAATCTGCTATCTGCTTCTGGTATAGAATCCTTCCTAGTCATTGGTTCTTAGCTGAAGCTCTTTGTCACAAGTGGTTTCCTTCATGGTGCCATGAAGGAAAGAGACATTTCCCAGCAGTGATTCCCGACCTGTGGCTATCTGGACTTAACTGGAAACTTCAGGTTCAATTTCAGGTTCCAGCTCTTCCACAGACTCACGTGATACTGGTATCAGGCAGCCCTTTGAGATAGAGATGAGATTTTAAAAATCTCTGAAACTGCTGAGTCTTCAAATCTCAATTTCTGCAATTCAGTTCCTATTCAAAGTGCAAACAGAGATATAGACATGTAAGGAGAATGCAGTAAGACTGACAAGAGTTCAGGCATCACAGTAGTGAAGAAAGTAAAAATAGCTTCAGTTGCAGCAGGCAATTGGCCTTCTCATTGGCCAAGCAGCATATTTCAGTTTCCTCTTTATGCTACAGTACTTCTTTAATGATACTGCAGTGAAGAAAATTACTGTGGGGAGTTGATTATACCGTATGGTGTTTTGTTTCTAAATCAAGATGTTTGGATTGCCAGCTTAAAGCACTGCAGTTCTGCTAAAATTCCACTGCTGAGCATTTGCAGAGATCTATTTCCAGACTGACTGAATGATTGATTATTTATACCACAGTAGTTCCTTGGAACACAACTAATAGGTCCATACCTTGCTTTAGGAGCTACTGCATAAATGGAATATGTCTCCCAAAATTCTAGTACTATTGCAGAAGACTTTCTAGCAAGTGCTATTCAGGAGGATGGAAAGCAAACCTGATTATGATCTGAGTCCCAAAATCTCACCTGATAGTGAAAGCCATGGTTCCAAAATATAAGCATCATATTGTATTAAATAGTTTTGTACTTTGTCCTGATTACCAGAATATCTAAGCTCTCTGAAGGTCTGCATTAATCTATTAAAATCCATAAGAAATGAACTGTAAGAAGAGCATTGCTAAAGTTGCATGATGTTCACTTAGCTTAATTTATAGTGTGATTTATATTTGAAAAACAGAAAGCAACTGTGGATCTAACCATGAAGTATTTTAATCTGTACACTGGCTTCCAAAGGGATCTTTCCAAACTGGAGCATTAGAAATTGTTCAAAATTCTGCAGTAGGTATACATGCATTTATAGATCTGATTTCCTGAAAAACTGCTATGGCCATAGAGCAAGTCAATTTCTTTGTTATTCCATGCGCATAATTTAGGTACAAGAGAGTTTCCAATGTTTTCAAGTTAATTTCTATGACTGTGATGTTATGTTTATTAGTAAATACCTGGTCTTAATAAGATTAGATCAGAAATATTCACTAAAATAAAAGCCAACAACAGTCTGCGAGTGTAGATTTAATTTATTCATCTAAATATATTAGTAATACAAAGACATAAAGAGCTTCCATATTTAATTCAAATAGGATAATGTCATTATCTTGGTTTCCTCATGAGTCAGTATCAATCAAGAAAGATGCTAAAAAGGAGACACTTCAAGTTGTCACTAAGTGTCATAATTCCCCAGTGTAACTGAATGTGAATGTCCTCTTCCAAAGCAGTTATAATATCCTATTTAAATAGGAGGAGCTAGGCTTCATGAAGGTCGAGAAAAAAAGTCAAAGAACACATTGACTCCACATAGCTGACATCAAGCCCTGAAGGGAGAAATGTCACCCTTCCAAGGGTAGAAATCTGACTTAATCAGGATTGCTCATGAGAAGATTAAATTATTCAATTCTGCTAAATACATTTATTTAATCTGTGCAAGCTTTACCACTTTACTATTATGGTTCATTGTCTTCAATTTCTTAAATTTAGTTACAGTTTGATTTTTCTGGTTTAGACATTCATAAAAGTTTTCTCTCTCTCTCACCTTCAATATATAGAAGAGCAGGTTTAACAGGAATGTACCTCCACATAACCTTCTGGATAGGCCAAAGGAGAAAAGTAGTTCTCTCTTGAAGGGTAGGATATAGCATCTGAATCACCAGAAAATGAACTCAGGACTCTTAAGTATGGAGAGAAATCCTTGAGCTGTCGTATATAAAGACTAGGTTTACTGCTTGATGACAGGGACTCACCTAGACTCTAAGACCTTACCAATGCTCATAAGAGACACCAAGTTGGTCTTTAGTGTAACAACAAATCCAGACCAACAGGCACAGAACTTTAGACAAGTGGGATAAAATTGTACATGTTGATGAAAAAACAGTGTTCTAGGTTGGAACTGAATTGGAATTTGGAGGACTGAACTTTTCAATTTAGGTGGCATAAGGGACATAACCTGCTTAGAAAGTTGAAAATATCATTTGATCTAAAGTCAAAGGGCAAAGATGACAGGACTTAAGAAACTAAGTACAGTAATTAATAAAAGATTTCATGTCCAGGATCCCTAAATAGATGTCTGTGAAGTTAAAAGTGAGATTTTAATTTTGAGAGAAATGTCAAAGTAGGTTTTTAATCTACATGACTCAGATGCAGAGTCCCAAGTAGCTGTAGTCACCAAGTACTTAAAGTATACTGCATTGTCCCCATAGTTGATGTTAAATTGCATTGAGCTGTATGTAGTTGTGACTACACTAGTAACTGGAGAGCTGCAGAATCATGCTAAACTTATTTCATCATCCAATCAAATGTTGTTCTCAGTCACTAGTAATACATATATAATATTTAACACATAGCACATTTCATTAAGAGATATCAAGATGCATCATAAGAAATAGCAAGATCATTGTTCTTACTTGCAGTTAAGCAAATTAAGACACAGAAGCAACATTAAGCAGTCACTTTCACCAAGTTACAATCAAGCTTCTGAAGCCCAGTTTCATCCTCT
>JAUBOD010000117.1:37955-48404 GCA_032353885.1 Nothura maculosa
AGATGCAGAGTCCCAAGTAGCTGTAGTCACCAAGTACTTAAAGTATACTGCATTGTCCCCATAGTTGATGTTAAATTACATTGAGCTGTATGTAGTTGTGACTACACTAGTAACTGGTACATGAATAAGCGATTGTCAAGCACTTATATCATGAATCGGAGCACAGAAAGATCCTTTTTGAAAAACAGACCTCCAACCTTCTAAGATCTTATGTCAGGATTTACTGTAGGAAGTCTGTTATAGAAACAACTCAGTCTATTTCTGTGGTAGTACATTCACAGCAAATAACGTGCTTTCATGGTAGCTATTCCCATTTCCTTCCCTTAACTGCAGAATGATCTGGAACATTATTAACTATGATGGCACTTCCGTTTCTTTGGCAATAAAACTAGACTGGAATATTATTCCCTATGTCCCGGAAGTATTTGAAGGCTTGCAACAATTTTACAAGTGTACACAAATGCGTATGCAAAAAAAGAGGTACTAGTAGTCCCCTTAGCATTCCGAACAGTCCTTGGCCTCTGCAGTAAATATGCTGAGGCATTAGTGCAAGTGGTAGTGGTGGCAACAAATTAAGTGAGGTTATGTCTACCTTAGGGTTTGGCTGGTGAACTCCAAATATAAGCCACTGAAAAAGACAGAAGTAAAATTTTTTTTTAATTCTAATGCAGATGGGAGTAGGTAGAAAGGTGAGAACAGTTGGGATGGAACTTATATAAAGTCAGGTACGTAAAAGGAACCTCTTCCTGTTGTTCACTAGAGAAATCCACGGCTGAGATCTTTTCCCTTACCATGTGGTGCAGAGCATATTGTATGTGATGTTAGATACGGAAGCTTCTTCAGCTTTTCAGCGGAATTCATGCCTTTAATTTCATGGAGGGAATGAAAAGTGTATGACAGAAATGAATTGTGTGTACTGCAGCTACTCTGTAATTCAGCATATGGCAACATTTGTTATTTTAGGATTCCTATACACATCCAGAAGGATCTTCCAGTTGCTTTTAGGAAAAGTCTTTGAAGAGCTGCAGAATCATGCTAAACTTATTTCATCATCCAATCAAATGTTGCTCTCAGTCACTAGTTATAAGTGTATAATATTTAACACTTACATAGCACATTTCATTAAGAGATATCAAGATGCATCATAAGAAATAGCAAGATCTTACTTGCAGTTAAGCAAGTTAAGACACAGAAGCAACATTAAGCAGTCACTTTCACCAAGTTACAATCAAGCTTCTGAAGCCCAGTTTCATCCTCTGTCAACAAAGCCAACAGCGAGACATAAAAGGTGTGTTAAAGGCACAACCTGGAAGAAGTGCAAATGTCCCATGTACTAATGGAGAAGAGATAGGTAGTGTCTTACCTTCAACCAGGGAGCCTAGGTCTAAAGACTGTATGTTAAGTCAATTTGGCAATGCCAGAGAAAGTTGCTGTAGTTCCTAGATGAAAGAGAATAAAAGCAAGTGGTCAACTACTTTAAGCAGCAATACAGCAGGGTAACTTTATTAACCAAAGGTGAAAAAAATGAGATCCTTGGAGATTTAATTCTGTACTGTGTTCCTACTGCAAAGAAGCTAGATCATACACTGTTAGCTGAATGCAGAACATTTTGTCATTTTGCCATTTTGCCCTTTCTTCTAACAGCCTCCTAGAAGGTCAGCCTGTTAAACATTGGCCTAAATTACATTCCTATCACACATATCTCAGAGAATCTTTTGGTTGATTCATTTCATTGCATTAGAAACAAAGGGAAAGTTTCAAAAAACTATGACAGCAATGAAGCCAAATCTCATGTGAATTTGTGTTCCATAAAGTTCTGCCACAAGATGCTAAACTCCCACTATCACCTCTCTGCAGGACCACCAGGTTTACACATCCTGATCAATCAATAACTGCACCAAATCCTCTTTCTTGGAGGAGACATCAATTTCTCTATCATCTCATTAATTATATTATTTACACATTCCTTTAGAAATTAATTATCTTTGAGATCTTAACTTCTTCATTGAATGTGGCAAATGAAGAGTTCAGTCTGATTTTCTCAGGAAATGAAACTAAAAAAAAAAAAGCCTCTTCATTTCATTTCCAGAAACAGAGCAGAGTAAACAGTGTTTTCCCAAATGTAAAACTATGAAATTGAAATAAAAACAGAATTTATTTTTGTACTACTGAGAAATGCCTACTGCAAATAAGGATACAATCTGAGAAAAAAATACTGGTTCAGAACAAACATCTGCATTTTAAAGAAGGACTCCTAACAGGGGAATTTACAGAAAGGTAAGAAGGTCCTTGGTAGAGGAAGAAGGTGGAATTATTTAAAATTAGAAATTAAAATATGCTAGTATATTAGTTGGAATTTATATCTGATGGACAGTTTTCTAGCAAGTAATATATTTTATAGATATATCTGTAATCGCAGATATGACTATCTTCTTGTTAATATTGTTAACACTAAAATATCTTGCAGGGATCTTGGAAGCATTTCAAATATAGATGAGTCTACCCACATTTCACAACAAGACGACTGTCATGGAAATATCTGCCACAGTTTGTTAACCGATCACCTTCAGAATGGCACATCTTAACCACAAAACAGTAGTTAAGCTATGAAACCACCAAAAATCCTGTCCTCAGACTTTTCCATGGCAAATTTAAAGTAAAGGGAGCACAATCGTATGTTTAATTAATCACTGTTGGAGGTAGAAACTCTTTTAGATCATATTCATTCTGTTTTTCAATTCTACTTCCTCTAATTGCAAAGATTTTTCTTTAGATGCCATTTACTAGTGAGCAATCTTTAAATGTTTTTGCAGTCATAATGTCATTTCAACATGGGACAAAAATTAATTTGTCAAAAATACAATTTCGTCATACTTACAGCCTTAAAAGAAGAAGCAGAATTATTCACGTCATCCATTGTTTTTAGAAACTGACAAATTTGTAGTTGTTTCAAATTTTTGCTAAGAAGAAACACTGGATATCCATAAAACATAAAAGATCTCTTAATTTTTCTTCCTAGTTTGCCTCCACTAAGAACTGGTTTCTCAGCCTTGACTTGATTCGTAATATATTAAAAATCCTTGGAAATATTTTATACAATACGCAGAATTATATTCTTCTTTTACATTAAGGTTCATTTTAACTATTTTATACTTTGCCCATCATTAATATGCTTTTCATATTACCTCAGCTTGAGTTCACAAACCATTTTATATATTTAAAGAAAATTCAGCAATCTGACTTCTTAGTACGCTTATTGTCAAAGGGTAACCTATTGTTGTCCACTGATGACATTATTTACTGTGGAAATACAATACATCATCATAAATCATAAAAAACTCAGATAATGTTAGCCCCTTACATCACCTAGAAAGTCATTCAGTTGTTTTGTCCATTTTTTCCAACTTTTCAAGTGTATTGAAAAAGGTTTGGACAAGATAATCTTAGCTTTTCCCCTGTGCAATACCATCTACTCCTGTAGTCTGTCTATTTATCGTCTTCTCTTTGATGCCATCAAACACAGAATTCTTTCCTAATTTTCTCATTCCTTCATTTGAAGGATTCTGTTTCACAGTCTCTCATATCCATTAGCATATAACAAAAGATATATCTGGAAAATCATTAATATTTGTAAAATTTTCTTCTGAAGACTCCTTTGTACTCTCTGCATCACCCCAGCCAAGCTTCTGTAATGATGAAACTCCTGTTAGGCTCCCTGCTTTCAAGCAATTTTTCCTCACTTGCACAGCCTGGATCCTCACTCCACTCTGCAAGTGGTACTGACACCCAAATCTGTACCCAAGTCTTTTAGCAGTTTATATTGCACAAAGGGCAAGCGATGCATTAATATCCTGACAACAGCAAAGGGAATTGATGGGGTGGAGCAGTAATGTTGTAGCAGACCTCCTTCCTTATTTACAAAAGTACAGAGCTCCATGTCTCTTTTTATACAGCTTGGAGGGATATTTTGCCAGTAGAAATAAAGTGAGTAGAGAATTTAGACTAAGTATAGTTGATAAATTAACAAATTACTATCTGTGGAAAATACTGGCATTTTAACATAGGCTTTTTCCCTAGATGAAGATGAAGGTGTCAGTTTGTTTCATGCAATAGGAATTTCTCAGCTCCAGGGCTGGTAAGCAGTGTCTTGAACTCCATAAAGGCTTTCAGGATCAATACTTGTGACACTGATGTATTTAATTTGTGTATCATGTTAAAACAAACACATTCCTGCAACATGCTTCAACTGCAACAGAGCAGCATTTTTGACAGGAAACTATTCCACTAAAAATATAAACTATATCTCAAATGCTGTCATGTGCAACCAGCCATTTTTTTGGTGGAAGAACAGTTGTTCTGTGCAAAGGCAGACACGGTCTCTCTTGAACTTGCCAAAGGTCTTGCTAGACTAGAACAAGTTCTCATTTTGCTATTTGATTACTCCTTTCCTTGCTGCCCATGCATTTGTTAAATACAGGTAAGTCATAATTTTTAAAATTATATGTTAAAAATACAGGTATATGTTAAAAATCATCTATCATACTGGAGACTAAAATGTTATATTGTGTCTTACAACAAGGAACTACTGAAATGAATGTGTTTAGCCATGAAAATCTTTAAATTTTTAAGCTTGCCTTGAAATCTCACATTAAGTATAAAAAACAATACAGAACTTTTCTGACCCTGCTCCTCCAAATTGTACTATACTGCAGAGTTCAAATGTCTGCACAGGGTCTGCACAGGGAATGCTCAGTTTATGGCAGGACTGGACTTGTTATTTTACTAGTTTGTCCTTGCCAGAAATATTCCCAGGTAAACAAATGTTTATGTAGTTCTCTTTTCTTTTTCAATATGAGAAAAAAAAAGAAACATAAATTTTCTAATTATCTCTAATTTCTTTTAAAAAGGATTTATAGTTGTAACACCACATTTACATTGCTTTTCACCTAATGGTTTAGCACCTCTAACAAAGAAAAAAACAATATATCCTCCACCTCACCTTAAACTTAACAAGCATACATCAGAAAAAAATCTAGTTTTGTTTTCTCTCATCTGCAGATATTCTTCCTCAATTTCTTCATACATATCACAGAAGTTTATACTGGAAACAAAGAAAGTTGGATCAACTGCCGATCAAATTCAGCCACATGAATTTGATACTTGAAACAGTTATTTTTCCAGAACCAATGTTAAGATAAAAGAAGTTGGTGCTTGATGTTATTTGACTTTCAAAACCACCCCCGTAGCAGCATAATCAATGTCTGTTTAGGAGTTTGTCACCGATTCAGATGGTGCTGCCAGGCTGCTAGCAGCGTGTGAGAAATATGAAATCAATGCTTTCCATGAGCTGATTTGAATAAGACAAATAACTCCTTTCCCAGTATTACTTGTTAATTAATATTAGATTTCAAATAGAAAATTCCTGCAAACTATGAAAAGCATCAGAGAATCTTCCTGTGCTGCCCTCCCCTGTAAGCAATGAACTGATCAGACACAGTCGGGATGTCTGTTTCCCCACCTTAGCTGTCCAGCACTTTCACAGCTTGCCAGTTCTTCAAAATCCAGCAGTTATTTCACGGGCAAGATAAGCATCTGGCAGGATAAAGAGCATTTCTTCATGAAGAAGGTATAGCCAGCATAACCTTTAACAATATAAGCAAGAATCGCTCACAAGTATTCAGTAAGAAGATGTTGCTTTGTCTTTTGGTTGCAATGAAAAACACTTGCAGATATTTGATACTGCCACTACATTTTTTAAGGTAGAGAAAAATTAGGGAAAAAAAGGAGAAGAAAAATTAGAAAAAAAAAGAAAAAAGAGAAAAATTAGGTGAGAAATTAAGTCTTGAGTGAGAATAATGCCAGCCAGCTGCACTTGCGTACAACCTGAAGATGCTCCTCTTGGCAGGCTTTATTAGCGCCAAAAATTTGGGAATAGTTGTCTCCTTTTTACTCATGGCCTCTGGTAGCATTTGCAGACAAATGATTAGATAACTGAGCCTTCTTTGTTTGAAAAATAAAATGAGGTTGAAGACTAAAGCCTGAAAAGACTCCAGTGGAGGAGACTGAAAATAGGCTAACTTTGATCTAGAACTCCTTCACCGAGTATAAGCTCTTACATTTTGAAAAGCAACTTACAGAAGGTGAAAAAGCCACGTATATTTGCTCTCCTACATAATCAAATACAGATACTGCCAATGTAATATTGCCGTAAAACGGTTCATATATACATATGCACTTTCCGCTCCAGCCTAGAATTTAATAAGCCAGTAATTAGAGGCCAAACTGAGTAATCTTTCATCTCCTGCTATTAGTACTGTTTGCTTCCTGTCAACAATGTTGTTCATTATCTTGTTCTGAATATCAAGTGTTTTTTATTTTCTTTTTTTTAATTCTCTCAGATAAATTAAATGCCTCATCCACTTAGATATTTCAGAGCTAAGATTTTTTATAAAGTTAACCTTTGCAAAGGCCTCTGTTTGCCATCTGTTTTTATATTTAATTAGCGTTTCTTTTTTCTTTCTTACAGCAATCTCTCAGAAATGAAATAAATGACTAAATAAATGACTATAATTATCGCTATCACTTGACCCACTGACCACGGTATCAAATGCTGGTGATTACGCAGAATTTCTATTGTGGACCAGTCATTAGACATCATATTGTTGTAACTATTTTAGCCAACTGGAAAGTAGAAGATAGTGATTTTTTTTTCCTCACAAGTCAACTCTTTAACCACAGAATCAGAACCACTTCTGTTCTTACTTCTTCTCTTTTTGTTGTTCTTGTGGTTCTTCTATCACATCTTTTGGGGAATCTTACGTTTGTTACTCAAAATGGTTTGAGAGCATTTAAGTACTGATTTAAACAGCTCCATTGTTGGTAACACTCCATATCTGAGAGCTACATGTGGCTTAAAGTAATAAAAAGACAGACAATATCAGAGATTACACTGGGCATTTTAATTTGGAGAAGCTGAACAACAAAACAGGAATCTGCTCTTGGGAGCTATTTCCCACTTTAAGGCAATTCTCCACAGCAGTCTAAGCATAAATACATTAGTTCTAAACAAAGGACCTTGGGCCTGAAAGAATATTTGTTTCTGTAGATATTACCATTGTTTCATGCTCCTCCCTCCCTTTTTTCTTTTTTTTTTTTTGAGGGGTTAAACCTGGCTCATTTTCTTCCATCCTGTTCCTTACAGAACTTTCTGCAATAAATCCAATTATTAACTCATTCAATATTCAGTAAAGCAATGAGTTTCTAGCACATTGCTTTAAAAAATACTTGATTCTTTCTAAAAAAGTGTTTTATTTACTTCCTGGACTCTTGAGAAAGTCACAGACATAGAGTGAATATGGCCATTATTAACCAAGCAGATAGATTCCTACTTCCTGAAACAAGATTTCAAAGCCTTGTATCTAATATTCCCATCCCATAAATTGAGATTTTCCATATTTTAATTTTCAGTGGATGCCTTTGGTCTCCATGGAAACAGCTCAAAGGAGTTTTGAAATGTTACATATTATTTAATATATCTTATATTCACATAAATGTTCCAGAAGATCTGTCATATCTGCTCAAGTATAAAGTATCAAGGGAGTTAAGCAAAGGAATACATTAAATTGAAACTCATTGCAGCCCATCACTGTTGACACCACTGGCCTTCAAAGATTTTCTGTGAGACTCCTGAGAACAATCTTGAGCAATCAATAATCTCAGCAAAAAAGGCACCAATTATTATAGTCAACAGGCTCATAATAAAAGATCATATTCCATAGTCTATGCCACTGAATTTTAGGTAAACTTTGATTTCCTAGTACTTCAATCATCAATCAGACTTGAAAATTAATGAAGTTTACTGGGATTAATGTGGCTGTTCTTTGATAGCTAACATAAATTACATACTTAAAATTTATAAAGATATTTTGACAATCAGAAGAATAAGATATGACAGTTAACTGATTACTTCTTAAAGTTTCGCAAAAGAACTCCTAACAACATTACTTTGGGCAAATTACTTTAACATTAAAAATAAAGCACTTTACACAACCGCATTTAGAGTTAGTTAATTGAAGTGGCTTCTTAAAACTGTCTGAAAGGTGGATCAAGTTTTCTCCTGAATCTGAACTTTCTTCATAAAACTACTTCTGTGGAATTATTTCTGCTTGATGGAACAACCTGCTGCATAAGTTTCAGCTCCTTCTGCTGAAAGACAAGCGCTTCATGACAAGAACGAGGTACCTGAATGCACGCCACTGAACTGCTGTGGAAGGTGTTGCCTCTTGAATGGTTTCTTAGTTCTCGCCTTTATGGGAAGATACTCGTGAGCAGCAGTTAAATGACAAGCTATGATAGCTCCAGAGAACCCCTGGTGAGCTACCAACCCACCATGCGAACTCTTCACTGAACTTCCCTAAGCATCTGTCAGTGCTGATGCTACAAAATGCAAAAGAAAAGAAGAAAAAAAAAAGAAAGAAAAGAAAAGTGGGGAGGGATTCTCATTGAAAATCAGATGCCTCTTCTCAGCTGAACTATATTTGGGTCAAGCAAATTGCCAGGAAGAAAAAGAAGTCTGCTGTCAATGAAGGAGGCTTTAAAACAGGTCCTGTCAAAGCCTTTATTAAAGGGCTGAACAAATACAACAAATCTTGCTGTCACTGTAGCACACAGAGTGACTGCAAATTGATCTTTTCCTGAAAGTGAGAATTAGCAAGTAAAGAGTTGCGCCTGCCTCATTTTTAAATATTGACAAAAAAGTTAGGGTGTTGCATTAAATTATTTTAGTATCTGCTTTGAGAACATTTCTTCACGAAGAATAAACAAGGTCTCACAGAAACACAGCAGCTCAAAAACTGCAGAAATCCCCCTGAATAATGGAGGAGCAATGCACAGAAATGCAGCGCCAGGGAAATGCCTCCGCAGCAGGCATGTGGCTGCAGCAGGTTCGGGCTCCTGCAGCGCCAGCGAGGGAGGTGCATCCGGGCACCGGGCTCTCTGTGGCCCTCTGGACCAGGTAACGGGGCTGCGCCTGCCTCCTCTTCCCTCCCTTCCTGCTACAGGTGCATATTCTTTCATGGTAAAATCTCAGCCTGTAACCTTAGCCCAAAGGAGAGCTTGTCTACTGTACCTTGCTCTCTATTGTTTTATAATCCTGCATCTAAAATAGAGCGATTTTAAAACCTAATATAAACCGGCTCCCTTTTTTATGAGATCCTTGGCATGCTGCATGGGACATTTTGCCTCCTCTCCCCTTTCTGAAGGGTGGCCCAGAGCAGCTCCTTACAGCCCCTTGGCTGCTGTGTGACTCAGCTGAGGCAGGACAGGGGCATTGCTGCTGCTTGCAGAGAGAGAAATCCCTGTGGAGCAAGGGAGAAAGGATGGAGCTCCTGACCAGGAATAAGAATTCAGGTGAAGTACCTCTTTGGGAAGAGAGATTCATTTCAAGTAACTTGGCTCAGAGCATAGGGAATGACTACAAACACTTGTCCTACGTTTGCAGTTAACACTTGGGAAGCATCTCTTCCTCCCTCCCTCCCTTACTGGCTATTCTTGGTGTTACAATCAGAGCAAACTAGCTAATGTGCCCAGTAATTATAGTGTACAATATAGAGTCAATATACCTGTGGGATTTATTCTTTGCTTCATATTGTGCTTATAATAATAATAAAAAGCTCAGCACACAGAATCTCTGCAGGATTAATGACTGACTGGGTTAATGGCCTGCAACTCAGTTGTTATTGCTTAATAATGATGTTTTACATTTATATAGTTCCTTTCCTTGAAGGACCTTAAATTTTAAGTATCGGGTTTCATTCAGTGCATCCATATTCCAAGTATCCCAAAGTGGTAGTGGAGAGATGTGGGCAAGGGCAATAGCTATTATGTGCTTAGCAATAGTGCAGAGGTTTGCAAATTAGTTTAGAAGCACTGATGAGAGCACTGCTCTCTGCAGAGGAACTACTGCAATAGATTAACAAAAACACATATTTATTTAACAGCCCACTCAGAAGGGAGGACCAAGTAAACAATAGCTCCGATTAGCAGCCTCCTGGATTCTTTTACTGCATTGCGCTGCCATTGCCCATGCCCTCTCATAAGTTTTCATATAAAAATCACAATTGTTTTAAGCCAAATATAAAGCAGTAAGCAAATCCTCAGGTCCTGAAGACTGCCGCCTTTTTCTTTGGCTCTGAGCTGCAAATGTCCTCAACCTCAAGTTCCTAATGGTTGACAAGAACAGTGAGGGGTCATCTTGTTCCTCACTCAATACATCTATTGTATTGATAAATGGCTTATTAGATATTTATTAGATGGTTTAAAGATGTTATGTCAAAGATGACATATCCCAGAAGGATGTGTTTTAAGGTCACAATATAAAATTGTTTTAACACACAAGTAAATAATCTTGTGTTTAATACAATAAACACTGTCATTGTGCTGTGTAGTCCA
>JAUBOD010000117.1:52184-78049 GCA_032353885.1 Nothura maculosa
AAAAAGGAAATAATCTTTCTCTTGTGTTCATTATGTTTCACTGTTTTCTACCACCTTTTTTTTCTCCCTACACATTTTCTTCATAGAAACAATTGCATTCAGAACTGCATGGTTATTCAGCAAGAAAAATATTAGTTTTGATTTATCAAGAGAAGAATGTAGTTTCCTTTAGGACAAGTCAGCATGAACTGGCTTATAGTATTTGATTTTAAAAACATGCATGAATCAAATCTCTTTCTTTTTTTCCTCAATTCCATATCTGCTTTGTATTTGAAGTACCTGTTGTATCTGCTATATTCAATAGCAGAGACCTTTTCACCACAGGATGTGCATGCTATGGCAGCTCAGTACAGAAAGATCCCGTTGGTCTGTGCCGATAAAGGGTATAAGCAGCAGTAACTTGAAATTCCCCTGTGAATTTCCCATGGAGAGAGGCAGAAGAGCAGCTCAAGCTCTCCGTGCCTGTTGCACCACGTTCTGCAGCAAGCAGGTGAGCACCGATGTGCTGCTTCATGCCAGGTTCTGTTTGCATTTGCAGACTGGCCAGGACACAGCAGGAATCCCCCCTTTCCCATGCACAAGCTGTATTACATTTACGAACATCATACAAGTTGCATTGCTGCACAGGACCATGCAATTTTATGCACAGAACTCCATCAGGAAATAATAGTAAAAAAGAATTTCTTCAATGCTGAGTGCAGCAAAAATATTCTGTCAGGGAGTACTCTGCCAAAGAACAGCCAAACTGCCTTTAAAAGTGTACTTTTGAAGGTAATATTAACTCCTGAGTGTATCCAGTAAGGTAACCTCTTTTATACATAGGATAGTAACAAAGTTAAACAATAATCAATTATAGAAATTTTCTGGCAAGACCTGATTTCAAAATGTAATTCTCCTGGCCTAGGCTCTGTAACTCACTATATATCATGATAGATCCCATTCTTATTGACTGAGTGGGGAAGCCTGCAGGGCTTGTTAAAGCTTATAAAATCTATTTAAAGGCTTTCAGCTTCAGCATTCGGTAGAAGCAGCCTGACATCAGCAAAGCAGAATTACGTTATCTATGCAAATGCCAAATTCACTGGAGTTCCAGGATTTAAGATGGGAACTTTCTATCTTTTAAAAAATCTTTTAGGCCACACAATACAATACAACACCCCAATACATTTTCATTCTCTCTTTTTTCTTTTTTTTCTCTAAAAGTTTACTCCACGCTGCAGTCTAATGCACTTCAGTGGCATAACTTGGTGAGTGGATAATCTTTACTTTTGCCAAGCATTTCTACGATGTCGTCTCCCCAAAGTTTCACACTGAGAGGAACAGCTGCACTACCTTTCTAGGAGCACTTAGTAACAGATGCATCACAGCTTCCACATAATTACCAGCACCACATAAAGGAAAAACACTGCTATATTTTTGGGCTGCAGTCCAACTTTTAAATATAACATGGAAGAGTCTAAAACAGGGTTGATAATTTAAACACATACCTGAATCTTGCTGAGTAAGATCTCTGTCTAGTTCTGCCTAATGTGCTCAAAGTTGTTTTTTTTTTTCTTTTAGATATTTACATCAAACACAGGGTTACTCTGGCTTCAGATGCTTTTCATTTTTTTTGACCCTAGTATATGTAAGCAGGAATAAATATGATCTTAGGAATCCAGTCTTGAGTTTCAAAGCAAAAATACTCATCTGTAAACATTAAAAATAAGCAAATTTCAAAAGCCTACAACAGGCTTCCTGGTAAATGAATTTCACATTCAGGAAAGCTCCTGCTGGCACTCTGGCTGTTATATCCAGGGTTTCTACTTATTCTGAAGGAGAGGATCAACATCAGCACAAATCACTAAAACACACCTGTAAGAAAGCACCTTCCTTCTCCTGTTATAAACCACTGTCCTTGACTATCCTTATTGTAAACCAGATAAAACAGATAATCTACTTTTAAATTCTACTAACCAGGAGAATTACCATAATTATTTCATAATTACCATAATTATTATAATTATCACCATAATTATTTTTTAGAGGGCTTTATTTATTTTTTTTTAAATTTACGGTCATACAAGTCAAATCTTTATGAGAACTGAGGCTTTGGAATAGAAGCCCTGTCATTCTGATCTTGCTCCTGGAAAGCATTTGTTTGAAAGGGTAATCTGCAGATGGGGTGATGTGCAGATCCATGTATTTTCTGCTGTGTTTAGAGGATACCTTTAGTTACTGCTGACGGACAAATAAGATATTAGGTATTAGGAGGCACAGGCTATATCACCAGCTAGAATTAATGTCAGAGAACTTGTAGACTATTTTAATTAAATGTATAAAGTGGTGTCTGGTAGGAGGGAGAAGCTATTTTAACCTTGTAGATACATATAAAGCTAAATAAACATTTTAGTCTTGTTTTCTCAGGCAGCCCCATTTCTTGTGTAATGTTAGCAACAATAAGGTTAGAGGGCTAAGAATGAACTTTTTGATCTGACAGCACTGCTTTACTGAGAGATTCTAGACGCTCAAAGAAATTCTGTTCCTCTCCTGTGAGCCTATGCAACGGACAAACTCACATTCACTACTTTTCTATGGGCAACAGTATAGTGCAAAATGTCACGTTACTCTTTCCGGCATGGACTCTTGGACATTCTCTATAATTTGGGGATAAACAAGCTCTCTAACCAAGGACATACCCAGAGAGATCCTTCTGGTTAAGCCATTCGACCTTTGGAAATCAGGAACCAAAAGAATCATATTCCCAAGCAAGGGAAAACCCATTTCCCTCTAGCACTGCTCGCAGCCCATTCTTTAGCAAGAGAAAGGACGTCAGTCTTATTTCCTGCCATCAAAAGACACAAAGGATTTTAAAAAAGAGCACCACTGCAGATCACCATCTGAAATATGACTAAAACTAAATATAAAAGGTTCAGAGAACTGCAAAGACAGCCAATGATTAAGTTGTCACCCTTGCTTCATTTTTTTCTATAATTTCTTTGTGCTGCTATTGCACTACACCAAGGGAGACGAGGTCTCCCTTCTCTCTCATATGTGTGACCATGAAAAAGGACAACAGTTCATGACAAAGAGATGATGTTTAGTCATAAAATTGAATTGATCACAGTGATGGGGAGCATTTTTTCTTGAAGCAATGAACGCCAACAGAGGCCTACAGCTACCAAGAGCATCCAGAACATGTGCCAAGTGAATGAAGCACCTTGGACAACAGGGAACGGATGCACAGCAGGAGCTGCAAAAGGTTGTGGCTTCTCTCACTGACCAGGAACAGCTGGAGTAAAATCACTGTTAGGAAAGAGGAAGCAGAAAAGAGTCGGAAATGGCTGAAATTAATGGAATTGAAGTATCTGGGAGGCTGATTAATGTTACTGATCATTGTTACTGAACATACTGCCCTTCGTGGCACTAGAATAAAGACTGGCAAATGCAATAATATTTTTAGGCAATGCAAAATGGGCATAAATGCAAACTGATGTTTATAGCAAATAACTGCCTGAGTGTGCCTTCAGAGTTCTGAAGGTGCAAAATAGCTATTGGCAGCACATATGTATTATTTTTCAAATTGATTTTCAAGAGAGCCACTAAAGCTTTTTTTCATCCTCCTCATCCCTCCAGAAATACAGCCTGAGTAAAATGTAATTTAGCATGCAGGAGTTCTGGACCCTTGTAAATATAATTATTTGGAGAGAAGGTGTTGAATGGTTGGGGATTTGGCATCTGAGCAGAAGCCAGCAGAGGAAATAAGAAATGCCAGAAAAAAGTGGCATGGCAAATAGACAGAAATCCTATTAAATACTCAAACCTGAACAGAAAATAAGCATGAGGAAAACACAGCTGGAACAGAGTAGAAAATAGAGTCTTGCATATATTTCTCACAACTAAAACTCCAGGAGATTTCATGGGTTTTGGGTCAATCAGACCTCCAAGAATTGAAAATATGAATGATAAATCAAATAAGATAGCATAGAAGAAAATTCATTTAATAAGGAAGAAATAATCTTTAAGGGTAATAAATGTTAATATTCAGGGGCAGAATATACTATTACAAATAAATAGTTTACTCAATTTAAACTGAGTAAATATTATAGGTTTTTTTGCAAAATTAAAACACATTGAAGTTTGCACTATTCTATCAGCAACCATGTAAAGTATCTAATTATTTACTTGCATGTTAGATTAATATAAAAATAATGTGAATTGTGGATGCATATTAATTTTTAAGATTACAAATGAAATAAAAACAATCTTGAAAAGTCCTGTGCATATAGTACTGGCATAAATTTATGTCAGTTAAAAAATAAAAATAAATTGGTGTATTATTTGCCATTTTTCTGCCCAGAGAATACATCCCAACAGGAAAGCATGAATTGGTGTATAGCTGTATATACTCTTATCTAGGCTGTGTCTTTTTTGGGGGAATATCCATCTATCTCATCTCATCTGTCTCCATAACCCATTATCCTTCTTTTTGATTTGACTAAGATTATTTTTCTCTCTCTCTGTCTCTCTCTCTTTTTTTTTTTAACGTATTTGTCCATTTACATCTATTCCTTGACTGTCCAAAATCGCAACAGCTGCTGAAATCAATTAAAGGAAATAAATAGGGCTTCCCCACCAACATGCATTTTAATAAGTTTATTTCACCAAAATCCCTGGCTTTTTAAAAGTAATTTATCCATTAAAAGGATACATTTCTGACTAGCTCTCATTGTATTTGCTGTCCATTGTATTTTGGGAACCCAGCTCCATCAATTGCTATGGGAAGGGGCAGTTTCCACTCCTGCTAATGGATTCATTCATGGATGTCAAAAGACACTTGTCTCAACATTTCACAACTCTCCATTTGCATATAGATTGGAAATGGCAAGGAAAACAAAACATGAGCATCATCCCCAAAACAAGGGAGCTGTCTTTCTTGATGAAACTGAAATTGGTATAGGTTCTGTTTAACAACAAAATGTCCTATTATTGCAGGACATTTGAAAAACTGTTATATTTCTGTCACATGCCAAGCATACAGTAGGATTTGGCCACTCTTTATCAGCCACTTACTTTGCAGGAATTTGCAGATACAGATAGAGCATGGGAATGTCTTGGGACAAGGGAATTATTCTTGCTCAACTTAGAGGGATCTTCATAAGACAAGGTAGAGTTTACATTGCTTTCCCTAATCTGGACTTGTGAGAAACCCTGCTACTGAGCTCCCTGAAAGACATCCAAACCCAGCATTTAGATTTGAAACCAATTCTATTCCACCTAGTCATTTAGAGTTGGACTACTCAAATTAATGATTAGCTTTTCCTTCTGTTCCTTTCAGAATGAAGCTGTAGGTCTAGTAGTTATGGAAATGCTGCTACATTTTCATTCTGATCTGCTTTGCTAAGGAAACTTTATAAAAGGGGATTTTTTTTTCAGTATATCCTAAGTGTGGAGTTGCTGGCTTTAAATTTCAAATAGCAAATTTAATCTTTCCAAAGGTGCTGAGTTTTGTGAAACTCTGTGCCATTGTTTAAATTTTTGCTGAAGGGTAATAAAAAAGAGTCAGGTTTTACTATGATGTGCAGTGGGATGCAGCATAAGAAGATTTCTTGTTAATATGCATTAAAAGTAGTATTAGCTCCTGGTTTGTAAATCCTCTGAGCCAATTACTTTCATGTATAAGCTTAAATTCTGAGCATTTGAAACACAGTGTTATTTGTTTGCTAGTTTAACAAAAAAGGAATATATTTTTATTGAATTCTATTAATTATTGCATTTTTAAAAAAGGCACTCAAACCAAAGGACCCTTAGGGAGAAATATATTTATCATGAGTTAATGGGGGTCACATATATGGAATTTAGCCCACTCGTGTGTGCCATTTTTTTGTTTCTAATTCCACTGTCTACAACCTTACCACAAATCTGAGTTATGTAGCCTGGTCACTTAATTCAAGCTGTACAGATTTAGACTTCTAAAACTTCCAGAAGCTCCAATGCCCTTAAAGCTTGTGAGCCGATACAGCAGCCAACATGGCTAATTTACCGTCCTCAGAATAACACTCAACTTTATCCTTCGTAAGCAGACTGAAGCCTGTTCCTGTACTTGGGGAGATACTAAATAGCCTGAATAGGTGCAGTTCTGATTAGATTAATTCTTGCACTGGTGGCTTCTTGCCATTCAAGGAAAGTATCTAAACAGTTACTATTAATTTAAAAAGAAAAAAAAAAGCATTTGAAGAAGAAAAAGCATTTGGAGCTGCCAGCATGCTCCAGGAACGGTACTTTTGGAATGAATTTTTAAAACTAAATCTCCCCTAAAGTACAACTCATGTATTTGGATCTAATTAGCTTTCATTTATTTATTTATTTATTTTAATAAAGCTTATAATCGTCTTTCTGGAAAACCTGGCAGGGGTCCATCACCACTGTAAGGCAGTGATTTTAATCCAGTATCCATTCTTAGTGTGGATCCGAAAATTCTACTAGAGTAGCTGGCACTTCATCTGGGCACCAAAGAGCAGAGAAGCGGCTGTCAGGTGTGTGCACATGCATTTGGTCATGTCAAAAGCATCAGAGCAAATTTGGTGACAAAAAGGAGAGGGTCTTCCACAGTACTGCTCAACCATCTAACAATGAACTTGGTCCTGAAACAGCATTTGTGAAGAATCTCTGAATAGTGGCCACTATAATTTTTCATGCCTTGAATTGTCTGGGATTTAGCACTAGTCATATACTTGGAATTTGCTGACCCAAATATGAACCGTAAGCCAAGAGAAATTGAAGAACCCTGTCCTGAAGTAGCTAAGCACTTCAAGGTGCTGGGGTTTTAAGGAACTTTACAGAAAATGCTAGACAGAAAATCAGCAAGTGAAGAAAATACAGCTTCTTAAGATTACCATATGGCAAGGAATCTTAATCAAATGTCTTAAAAGATTAGAGCACACTAAGAGGTGGCCTGTTACACAGAGAAAAATTTTTACCAAGCTTAGTAAGTTTAAATTGTGAAGAGACTTATGGAACTTGTAGGAAGGAATATCAGTGTGAACTAAGCTCAACACCCAAGGTAAACCTATTGTCATTTAATCTCTCATATTTAGCTACATAGCCGTAATTTTGGCAAGCACAAGAAGCTAATTTTATCATCACGATTCTGACAGACACAACTTTGCCCCAATTATACTACCCTGCAGCTGCATCTTACGCCCTGTCAGTCTGACTGTTGAGGGTGACTAGTTTATGATTCTCTAGCTATGACCTTTTTCTATCATTCTTCTTTTGACATCTCCCTTTGGCCTAAGTTAGGCCAATAGCCTCAATTTAGAATGCATCAAACTGAGAAATCTCACCAAAAAGGCCTACAAAAGTCCATTATCTTCACCTCCTCTCTGATTGTATACATTTTCTACTTGTCCTTTGAGGAAGGAACAATATTTCTGGGTTTTTTGTGTGTCTGTATGCAAAAGAGCAAAACAGAGAATGGAGACCATCCATAAATGCGGACCATTAAGGCTTGTTGTCTGTGAATTATTATGTCCAATGATGACATTCACATTCCTCATTTATCTGCTCAAAATGCAAACCACATTTTTATTTCTCAAATGTGATCAAGTATTTAACAATTCTCAGTGCAGAACAGTTCCACTTCCTTTCAACAACTGCCTTAAACTGAAGACTCATGGCTAAAGTTTAAAGTAACTGCATTTGAAGTAACAACATTTCACTTTTGCTTTCAAGCCCCAGAGACATTTTAAATTCTTTAATAAATCTTCCATTACTTCCTGCTTTTCAGTACTTTGCCCCAGCCCAGTCATTAGTTACCTTTTATCAAATGACTCAGAATATAGAAAAAAAAGTATTTGAAATTATTTGATCATACATATTAGTAATCCTGACTTTCTTTTTCCTTTTTTCTTTTTTTTTTGGTAAATGTGTACCAAAATGTTTAGCCGCGACTTAGACTGAAAAAATACCCTGCTTCAGATCAACTCAATTCAGGAAATGCATTGACCAGATTCTCTACTAAGGAGTTGTATAGAAACCTGACACTTTGAAATAATATCCCAGATGTGAGTTGCCGTTTTAAAATGGATGTGAATGTTGGTATTGAAAGAAAATCTAAAGTTATGCTTCAAATAGAAGCCCATGCAGGGCGGTCTCCTATGCCAGTATATGTTTTGTATATAGTATGTCTCCTCAGCTATACTTGATCTCTATTTTCCTGTAAGAATGAAATGAGAGATAGGGAAACTATTCATGATTCCTAAGAATATTAGAAGTTTAGAAGGTTTACTGTAATTAGTTTACATCCATTATACTCATCATATTTATGAAGTTAATTTAGTCTAAAGTTATTCTATTCTAAAATATTGTTATATATTGTTAGAATTATTGCTTTTGAATGCATTTTTAATAGCTTCTCAGTCATTAGCTGCATTCCATTCTGGTGTCAAATACCAAATTGAAAAACATCAAAACATTTCCTTTCAGACAGAAAATGGAGTCTAAATCCAAGAACCCAGTGAATCGGTGTAAGTGCAATTGTCTACCTGCTCACAGTCACATGTGTTTGAACATAACTGAAGTTATGATATTCACTTCTGAAAGCTACTGTATGTGTTACCATTTCCTGGATTCACTCTGATGAAAACGATTGCATTATTCTCTTTGCTTTTCAGAGCAGAGTCTCTGAACAACCAAAAAGAGGCTTTTTGTGTGTTGTGTTACTCAAACCAACACACTGATAAAATGGCTTTATAAAAAATGGATTATTTTTCTGAAAACCATTTCTCTGACACTTTCCAAATACCATTCCTTGTTTTCCTTTTCTTTATTCCTGACAAGTTTATTGTAGTGTATTCAGACAAACATTGAAGAAGATCCTCCAAATTTTCCTGTGTATTTATTTTAAGCAGAAAAAGCAGGAGGTTCAAGGCTACATCTTTAGTTGCATTACGTCTATCCAGCTACTAGAGAGCTTGTTTATCTTCTGTTTGCAAAATGAGTGACAGGAAGACCTTTTGTTCAGAAAATTTGTTTTTATACTACCCATTCTATAGTTGATGTGGATGGTTACTGCAGTAGAGTCAAACTGTGCAAATGAGTCCACTTGCCTTAGAACTAACTTGTGCACTTGAATACATTTTATACAACAGAAGACATTGCCAGCATCTAAGAAAGCAAAACCAGCAATATTTGTTTCCCAGAAAGGACTGTGAAATACATTATATTGACCTGCTGTATAAAACTTTCTCTCACATAAAGTGCCTATGAAAGCCATAAGGACTTTTGCTGTAGTGGAGGCAAAGTTAGAACAAAATATCAATCTACTTCAGACAGAAAAAAAAGAGAATTTGATGACATTCATAACGAGAAAGACACAAAAAGTGACGTTTATATTTGGCAGTATTTGTTTTTAACTTCATATATATTAAATATGTATTTATTTTTGCTCTAAATGGCTGTGCCTTTGCAAAGCATCTTGGACTTGCGTACTTGTTATGAGCAGCCAAAGATGGTTCCACTGTCAGGACAATGGCTCAACAGGAAGCTTTGATGGGTTGAATAGGATACATGTTTGTACAGCCTGAAAAATGAAAAACTTAATCTGTTTTTAATGCATTGGGAGTCAGCATCAGTTTTCTGATCTATCATATCTCCTAGATACTGCCAAAACTTGCTACAAGATAATTACAAGTCCAATAGTAGGAATCTTTATGAGTGCAATTTCAGAAGGATCAAAGCAAGAACTTGTAGCAAATACCCAGTCCAAGAGGTTCCTTGCACCTCTTTGTTGAGATAAGATCTCCTCTGGGAAGAAAAAAGAGATGTCTTCAGACTCTGTCAGGTTCTTTATGCCCAGCACATCATTCTTGTCTTCCAGCCATTCCAGGAAATTTGACAAGAATCATGTGCTGGGGATTGGTAGTGTTGTAGGTGTTCCTGCTACAGAAGCACCTGACTATAATATCCATGAGTAGATGAATCATTTGAAGGAAAATATTGAAGTTAAGAGACGAGATTTTAAGACTTAGTTACAAATAACTTTGAGAATAAGTGCTTTTAATAACTAGAAAAAAAACTTCCCAGGCAGTGTGGATATTTTTTTTCTGCATCAAGTCCTCTATAAAATATTTTGTTTGAGTAGATGACTTTGCTCTTGGCCCATGTTTTCATTTTTTTATAGAATGAAGTATGATTTTCTACTTTGTACCTTCTGTTTGGCATTTTTCTATTGTGCAAGGTTTGAGAACAATTTTTTTAATGTATTCCTAATCTTTCTGGCAAAGAACCCGCATGCATCCTACTCAACCTACCACCTATTTACTTACGTTAAATATCTGACATCTCTTTTTCAATCTGAAGGGAAAAAAAAAGCCTTCTTGGGAAACACAGGAGGATTTCACTATTCATAAGGGCTTGATGCTTGTGCTAATAGTTTGATGACTTTGAGCCCTTCAGTCAGCTGATGGCTTTAGTACATTTATACATGGATGAGAAGGAAACAGAAGGTGATTAGCAATGTGTGAATCTCAGGTTTCTTTCTGAAATCACAGCTTTGTAAGCAGATCTGTTCTTTTTCCAGCAAAATACATTCTTAAGAAGTGAGAGGTTCTCACTTGCAAACTGAGGAGAAAAGAAGTTTTTAAAAAAGTAGTACTTAGACATAATTTATTCGAAAGTACAGGAGACCACTTCATTGCAGTACCTATATTGAGTCTTTGAGAGAAAAAAAGAAAGCTGTTATTTTTTATGACCTGGGCTTTGTCAGTGCTCCTGAAGATGTTAATGCGCTATGTGCTAAGCCAACTGAATTACCACTAAGGTATTATTGAGAATTCCATTCAAGATTCTGAAAAGGGCTAAAGCCCTTCTTTAAAGTATACCTTTATAAATGTATATATTTATGCTGTTAATTTGCATAAAAAAGAAATATTTTAATATGCACGGTCCCCTTATCCTTTCTTTCCCCTGAGCCCCCATAATTCTTAAGCATTGGATGGAGCTAAAAAATAATAAGAAAAAAAAATCCAAAGATCCACATTAAAGACCATTTAAATCAGTTAAATCAATTAAGGACTGAGAAAGATTATTATGTATTTAAGAAGAATTTTAAATACTATTCCAAGACAGATATACACATTTGAAATATAGATTGGATTAACAAGATCAATGAGTCTGCTCTTAAAAAAGGCCACTGGACATTGTCACCTTACACAAGTTCAGTCACAGTCACTGGAGCTTTGTGTTTCTTTTCTCCACTTGCATAGCTCCTAAATAGGCTATTCCTCCTGAAGTGTTAAATGGACTTAAGTTTTCATTAAGCATTTAGAAAGATACCCTCCCAAACTTGCTATAAATAATAGAAGGAAAGTTTGATACTATGTGCAGAATTCTGTATTAAAAAGAAAGGAAAACCATGGAAAGATATAAAATAATATAATCTTGATCAGAATGTTTGTATAAGTTTTGTGGTTTGAAAGAATGGAAAAGTAGGACTGCCATCAAGCTAAGAGTGCATCAAAGGTTAGAATTCATTATATTCACCACTCAGGGAAAGATCTGAACCAAACTGATTGATTACAGTTTTAAGAAAGAAATATTGGAGACTTTGGAGTCGGACCACAGAAGATAACCAATTAATTATTTCATATGCTGCATATAGTTGCTTATCAATTGGAAACAGTTGTCTTTTTAGAAGCTTACATGACTGTAAATTAATGCTTTCAAGCAGGTCAGCTTCAGCCCTACCTAGGACTATAAATCAGCCTTGTCTCCAATGGTCAGTGCATATTTTCTGTAGTTCAAAGCACAGAACTTTTTGTGTGAATCACTGCTGTTCCTTTAACAATGTCTCAGATGGAGTCTTTAGAAAATTTAATGGAACGACCTCTGTGCTCAAGTACCTTATTAAGTGTTTACAATGAAATTTCAGTTAGAATAAGCTTACTCTTCTCTCAAGGGTTCGTAGGAGAGACTGCCAATCTTCCTTACATGCATGTGAAAATGCAGTCCTTTTTTTAGTCCACATTAACCTTAACAGAGCGATGGCAAAAAGAGTAGCAATATACAGCATGTTCTCCTTTGCATTTGCTGAAGAGTGCTGAAAAATGTACCCAGATTTAAACTTTTACAATTAATGTATGCTTAATAGTGATAGCTGTACACTTAATAGCAAGAACGTCGACCCCACTGCTCAAAGCAAAGTTTGCTAAACCAGCTTGCTAAGGGCTGCATCCAGTTTGGTTTTGAGTATCTCCAGGAATGAAGACTCTGCTACCTCTTCTGACAACCTGTTCCAGTGTTTGACCATCCTCTCAGCAAAAAAGTCTTCTCTTACGTTTAAACAGAGCTCCCTTTATTTAAGTCTAGGGCCAGTCTTGCCTTTCTTCCCAGTCACTGGATGTCTCTCAGAAAAGTCTGCCTCTTATGACATCAAGACTAGAGACATCAAGTTTTTAAGCATGCCATTAGATATTTTCCTACTTTTACTCTTTTTTGAAGAGAAGAGATACAGACTCATACTGCAGCTATGACTAGCTTCTCTTCATAACACTAGTATTTTTCCTTTCATTTCCTAGAATCCACTCTAACAGCTAAGAACCAATATTTATTCCATTATGCATACGTGATTGTGCCAAAGACTAATATAGTGTTCTCATTATTGGACTAATTATTGGAGACATTGGACTAATTTTGCTATTTTTTCCATCAAATTTGGATTTTTGTAGTAATCAAGTAGTTATTCAGATAGCTTTCTTAAATGTTCTCTACATCCTAGTGCAAATTCAAATCAGTGCTGTTTTCTTTCAAAGATCTAATAGATACTGCCTTCCAGCATTAACACAGAATTGTTATCTGTTAAGTGTTTCCAAAAAGATACAAATAATAAATAATAACAGAACACTCCAAATACATGAAAAGTCTTAAGTCTCTCTGCTTCATTTGGAAAAGAGACAAACATTATTTGTTGTTTAAGAATGACAATCCTGGCCAATTTTCTCATGCTACTCCTAAAGGAGAGAGGACAGTGAGAATTCTTTGTCAACTTGCAGTTTGAGAACTCTATTACAAGATGACATATAGACAATAATTTCTACCCTGAATTTCAAGGAGTTTTTTTCTACAATATTAGCTTATTATTTTATTTATTACTACTATTCTTTTCTTATAGACAGTAGTAGTAGGTCATATATCTATTATCCCATATTTTTCATGAGTTAAAAGCCATCTGTCCACACTTTTTACCCCCCTGGTTCTTGATAGTAGCTCTGTGTCTGTCATGGTATGAGACAGGGCAAACATAGTACTGCCTTCTAGCAATGGCTCTGTACAAGCTATCACTAAAATGTTTTAAACCTTTTAGGTTTTAAGATTAAGTGGATTTACAGTGAATACTTCTAATGGATCAGCTTATTATATTCATTGACAAAGTCATCCCCACGAAGAAAATGCTATTAGCAGTACAACAGTCTAACTCTTTGAGCGCTTCCTAACGGTCTTTTATTCTCTTGATGTTGGTTATAAATCATGAGTATTTTGACCTCTGCAGCACATTAGCACTAAGAACATTTTAATGGTTAGCTCATAATTATGCTTCCTCTTTGTTTTCTTTTTATTCTTAGTTAAAAGTTAACATCATTTCTGATCAGCTACTTCCCCAGGTAATTGGTAAACATTTTCAAATGGGAAAATTAAGTTAGGGGGGAAAAATACATATTTCTAGGGTATATCTTTTTCCTTCAAAACTCTCTCATCTCTATTAAGGTCTCTTTCAATGCATGATTTTATGCATTGAAAGAGACCTTAAGGCAACTGAACTGATTTTATAGTCTCTCATTTCCCTCTTAATTTTCACTGACTCAAAAAGGTAAAAGATTATGCAATAGTTTTGATATTCTCTAGCTTGTACTGTCTGATTTCTTGAAGTCTTAAAGTTAGTTTGCTCAACATAAGATCAGATTCCACTATTACCAGGCCAGTCCTCAAGCCAAAAGGCCAATAAAAACTCTGTTCTCAACATAGGTGATACCAGGTTTCCAATATGTGACAGTTCTAAAGAGTTTATAATGTTCCCACACTCACCCACCACGGCCTATACTTAGCTCCATGTTCCCCGTCCTATGCGGTTGAAACCCTGTGTTCCAGCAGAATGAGACTTGTTTTTTCTTCTTGTGTTGTATCTTGCTCTGAAATATCAACCACTCATCTGCTCAGGAATATAGCAGGTTGTCCCGGCTAAAGACAGATCAAGACAAAATACTGCATAAAGAGGAGTGGACATGCTTCATACATGCTTCAGAGTGAATCATTAAAGTGTACCTTTATCAGAGCACCTTACCTGCCCTTAACTAGCCAGCCCACCCGTCTTCTTAACCCATTAGATTGTTTGAAGATGAAACCACTTATACTGAGTCAGAATTGTTTTTGCATTGTAAGTTTACCTGTGGAAGGTATCTGGACTATAGGCTTAAATTAGCATATACCTCAGGTGGATGCACAGACAGCAACTGTTTAATGTAAAATATAAAATAATCTGTAGGAATATGTTTTCACTTAAAATGTAAAAGTTCTTGTTTCATACTTTCTTCAAGAATATACATTAGAGAAATGTTGATTTTTTTAAAGAATTAAACAGCTTCAATAGTTCGTACAAAGAGTCTTTTATGTCACCCCCAAAAAGTCCACAGTATAGCAATCTTGGATAAGAAATTTGGAGTTTAAATACAGATCGGTAGAAACAGATACTGATTCTTGGGTAAGATACTTCCCATGTCTTGTATGGGTGCGCTAAACAAATCCATGCAGAAAAGAAACATCAGTGCCACATTGCATTATCTCAAAGGATCAAACCACAAAAAGTTCGTGATCTCTAATTCAGATATATGTAAATATATATTATGAGAAAGAGAGAGAGATGGATTGTGGCTAGCAATGTGCTACAAAAAAATGCTAGTATTATTGTAAGGCAGATGTTTTCTTTGGCTTTTTACCCCAAAATTTAAAGAGCATTTGTGAGATATAGCAAAAAAATCATCTCCCATTTAGGTTTACTACCAGAACTTTTAACGACTGTTAAATCCTTGTCACTTTTACAGGATTTATCTTTATTGGGAGGGACTCAGATCCCTGAAGTATTCTGAAGACTTCATAGACCATGACAAAATAGCTCAGAAGAAAACATGGGAGAGATTCCATGCCTATCACAAATCAAGTGAGAAAGATATTCAGCTTTAAATCTCTCACACTGCAGTGAGTTACTTTGCCTCAAGAAGCCTGTCGATCCTATCTGCAATATGAGCTGGAATCAATCCCCGTCTGAGATTAGGAAAATCTTTTTCCATCAAACTTTTATTGAACAAGACATGCAGCCGGAAAGTTTCACTTTTGACAGATCAGCTTTTACTGACCCTCTGACCTTCTCTGCTCCCTTAAAAAAAAAGTCATCTCTGTTGATTGCAATTGCCAAGCAGCTTCACATGAACTCTTATGGTAATGAACAATAATTAAGACATTCTCTTGCTCGTCTTAGAATTTAATGGTGAACTCAGGAAAGCAGCATGGACTATTAACTTTTATGACTCTATAATGACAGAACAAAACTCCAAATGTATGTGACCTCTAAGATTTGTTTTGATTCTCTGCCTTCAAGAAATAAATAACTAGTTCATTATATCACACAGGAAAATTATTTTGGAAAATATATCAAGCTATGCTAATTAAAAGTAACACCACAACTTCTGCAAAATTTGGCCTCAAATAACAGTTTGATTTGTTTACTATCAATTTGATAGTAGATTTAGAAATTCTGATCTTCCAACAGAGTAATGTCCTCGGAAGGCTTCACTTCTCCTTAACTTTCTGTTACTTCTCTTGGAATTTGATCTTCATGCTTGGAAATGTACTCTTTGTGATTTAATTGTTCAAACATTGAAAGGAAATACACTATCCCATCTTTTGCCTTTTAGCCGTCAAAATATCAGAAGAAACATTCTAAATTACTGCTTAAGCCAAAAAAAAAGAGGAGCGAATGAATTGACATCAGCTGGCATGTTAACTCATCTCAAACCAGCAAGAAAATTATTTGCACTGTTCACTGAGGATTAGATTCATGAAGGCTTTGCCCCTGAGCCAGCTTATCCAGCCGTCACACTAGCAGCATGAAGAGAGGAGGTGGTGGAAGTGTGTGTCTGATAGAAGGAGAGTGAAAGGCAATGCACCTCTTGGCCACAGCTCAGCAAAATGGCACAGATTTGGTCAGCTGGCATATGTTTCAGCACTGGTTTTTTTTTAATTAAATAGTATCTTCAAAATAAAGCACATTATTTTCTGGCTAAATTCCTTGGTTCGCTTGAGAGCTCTAATTTAATACAAATTCACACACAGACTTTTTGCCCCTCCACCTCTTACCCTGAAATCACAACTTCCCCACTGATGTTGCCTAAAAATCCTTTTTATTAAAAAAAAAATTCCCCATCTGTCAGTGCCAATTGTTGGTGCATGTGGGACCACAGCACCTTGGTGAGGCAGCGCAGGAGATGTGATGGTGGCTGCTGAGCTGACTTTAGCTGGTGCCGAGGAAATACACATGAACCGGGCTCTGTTTATTTGTATCTTTATTTAGTTTCCCTCGCTGTTAAGTTCATCTTCCAAAGACATGCTTCTTAATTAAACTTCTCCATCTTGCGGAGAAGTTTTCTGCTGACAAGATATTCCTCACTTCCCTTGTGAGAACAATTCAGTTCAGGAAGATTATTTTGCCATTATAGGTACTATGGTAATGATAAGAGATAAAGTGTGGGCTTCCTAAGGACCGTTGCATCTCCAGCAGTAATCTCTGCCTGTGAATCTATGGCAGCCAAAAACTTCCTGTCTCCTCCCTCCAGCCCTGATACAGATGGGGATGGGGCTGAGGTATCTGTTGTGCATCATTATGGATTTTAATACAAAATACTCAGCTCTGAGGATTCTTCCCACATGGCAATTTTTTTACCAGATAGGGCAAGAAATGTCGGTTAGGAAATTGCTCCTGTTTTTGCTTCAGCTCAGGTAAAATTTCTTGAGGTCAGTGGGAGATTTACATGAGTAAAACTTGCCCTAAATTGAAAAACCTCTTGAGAGACTGACCTTTGCTAAGATTGAATAGCTTTTTTTAACTGCTTCCATATCACGCATGATTTTTTGGCTCACTTCTTCCCAGAGATAACAATATTATTGTCTTACTGCTACTCAAAGAAAACCCACTGAGTTTCAAAGCAATTTCAGAGCAAATCCACACAAATCTGGTCTTATATCTCCTCCTTAATGAATTCCAGTGTAGTTCTAAGTAATCAAAATCTCACAGTCCTATTTACCACAGCCTCTCCCAAGCTTTGTATTTTACCTGGTTACCTATTTCACAGAGTAGCTATATTTTCTTGGACAGATCTATGTTTGTTAATTAGTTTATTCCTTGTAACCTTTCCAAGTGCTGTCAGTAGCGATTGTATAATACTGGTTTCTCTAAGGTTCAGTTTTTCAGTGACAAGCATTTTGCAAAGATCAGATCAGATCCTCTACTGCCAGACCACATGTAAATGTACTTGGCTATAATTACCACAGCAACATAAAGTGGCTAATAAAAAGAAATGAGTGAATTAAGCATAATTATACTTAACAAACTAACTTGAAGATTCAGTCTCCTCATTAATGAATGCATTCAAATTCATTTACACTACAAGTTCTTAGGGTTTTGCTAGGAAATATCAAGTATCATTGAAATATCAAGTATCATTGACATAAGAAATTATGTGAGAGCCAGTGTTTGTTTCCTGCACAAAATTGCAATTTGGCTCCTAAACCACTTGATGGTCTTTGACCTCAAATGACTACTTTGAATGTAGATGATTTTTTTTAACACTACTAACTCTTATCCTGAAAATGGAAATATCATTTCCTTGCTGTCTGCTTGTTAGCACCAAGGGTTGTATTCTGGCTAGCACTACATGCAGGCAGTTACTGGTAAGGGAAAATTTGAAAGTATAATTCTGTTTCGTCACCACTCAAATTCTCTTGAAAAAAATCACTAAATAAACAAAAACTTTTGGGCAGCAGGAACAGAGAAGGAGAAGATCTTTAACGCAAACACTGGAGCTGAGCAAGATTCAATCTAGCATCTAAACTTAATGAATTACATAGGATTTCTCTTCATGTTACTTTTTGGGCAAAAATGCATTTAATGCAAAAAATAAGAGGGTAAAAAGGTGAACTTTAGATGGTTTTGCAAAATCTCACTCTTCACAAGGCTCTGTCAGTGATATGATTTATGACCCAATTCCACAGCCCAAAGACCAACAGTCAAAATCCCATATTTTCATGTGGCTTTTTTTTTTTATTCTGCAGAGCTCAAGAAGAGTTTATGACAGATCTGAAATGCTGACCTTTCCAAGATTTTTCAGCAGCTGTCTTCAAAGATGATCTACCACAACTTTTATCCCTGTTTTACATGACAAGTAGACACAGATACTACTAGGTAGCTGCTTCCTTTGCTGTAAGAAGGCTGGGAATAGAGCGCAGGCCTCAGGGCAGGGTTCTGCCTCCTAAACCATGCACCTGTTCATACAACAGCCTCTTCTAGAGAGGGCTCATGTCCTTCAGACCTTAGAGTCTTTCTGTAGCCGCAGGATTCATTCAGATATGTGTTGGATATGTGTTTGTTGTGGTAATGTCACCTCAAAGCATTTAATGAATGCTTTCCTGCTGATGAGAGCTGCAATGCTGGTGATGCCCTTGAGCCCTTCTGCTCTCTTGTGGTGTCATTCAGTTGTGTGATTTGGACTGTTGATATTTTGGGTCTTTTTTTCCACAGTATTGAAAATCCCTTTTGGCAGGCAGTGTGCACAGCCATGCAGATGTTCTGTTGATCCTGCTAGATTATTGCTTGCTCTTAGAATTGTGAAGGACAGGACTTGATGGGCCAAGTGGCTGCTTCCTTATCTCCATCCCTAATGATGTAGATAGAATAGGGATGAGTGCTGAATGTGTAATTATGGATATGAATCCTGAAATACAAGCCACTGACAAGCTTTGCTCTTTGATCTTGTACTTTCAAAAAAGCTGCTTCATTTCTGTCAGCAAAATGATTATAGAAAAATATGGAAATAAAGCAAATCCTTGACACTGCATTTTTTTTTTGTTTAAGAAAATAATATTCATCCTCCTTAGAGTGGTTCAGATAGAATCCTCTAAGGAATTTGACCATGGCTTTCAAATATTTTAAGGCCTTACTTTTTCTAGGCTCCAAGCCAGGAATCAGGCTACATTTTAGAATAAATAAGTATTTACGTCTAACTGTCCAACCCCTTTGTTGACACACACAGTGTGGCAAAGGCGGCTTCACAAGTCAGAAGCAGCAGCCGTTGGTGCCTTTCCCACCTACTGCTGGAGGGCAGAGGTCCTCTCCTCGTCTGCTTGTACCCCTGCTCCTCTTCCCTCTTCTGGCTATGCAGAATATGCCTCCTCTGGGGTGGATACTGCTTTCTATTCATGTTTTCAATAAAGAGGGAGGCCCAAGTGCAGCTGATTTGCTGCCATGCAAATATTGGTCTTAGGAACTGCTAGTAAACAAAATTATCTACACATTTCTTGCCTTTAAGAAAAAGAAATACCTCTTTACATAATTTTAGAATCTCAATTCCATCTCTTCCTAAGATAATATATATTTTTTAGCAGTATGCAGTAACTTTTGACAATTTAGGTAAACTTGAAACTAAAATAAGAGAAGGTCTAAAAAAGATCCTTATAGTGTTTATCAGAATGCACACAATAGTAAAATGTTTATAGTGTTAAGAATAATTGAATCCTTATTACATATGGACTCATTTGAAAGCTCTTTTTTTTTAATTTGGCAAGTACTTAGCATAACAAATTAATCTAAAGTGACATATGGGAATAAAGGAGGCAACTCAAAATGAAAGCTTAAATCAAGATTAACAGGCAAGATCAAATCTGTTTCTTTCAAACTCCTATAAAATGTTTTCATAAAAGCGAGGGTCTCGGGCCTGGAGGAAAGTAAAGAAAAGAGAAGAGACCACAGATAAAAACAACATTAGTTGGAGATTGAGAATTTATTCTTACCAGCAAGTGCACAATGTCTGAGGAACATATACACTACTTTTTTAGGTGACAATGCATAGTGAGACTGGTAGGAATTTCTTCAGGGAAGAGGATAAGAGGGAAGAATAGGAATGGGATTTGAGGGACTGCAGTTTTGCTATTAGCATGTGAGTACCCTTGCAGCCTGTGACAGCTGCAGATGGATAGAAATATACCTAAGAGTTTTTACTCAATAAGTGAATTCTATTTCATCTTTTTTGCATTGCTTCATTATTTTATTTCTCTCACAAATCAACAAAGAATGTAATCTTTTCAAAAAAGTGAATTCTTTTCTTGAATTATAAGTTAAGCACATACTTAAGAAGCTCAATCATAAAATGCCATAACGGGGGCACCAAAGCGATTAGTGTGAATGGGCAAGATTGACCTCTGTGAAGCCCCGGAACACTGCAACACAGTTTTCAGACAGGAATTTGGCATTCGTTAAGAGCTAAAGTTCATTTCAGAAGCGGGCAAAGTGATAACCTGCTGGCTATGTGATAATGAAGTAAATAAACTGGAGCTTGTCTAAGATGTCTAAGACATCTAAGATTTAGTAGCTATACGAATGTATAGTAACTTAGGAGAACAGTTACTGTTGAATATTTGGATACTCAAATAAAAGTCATAACCATTTTAGCTGGAGTGTCTGAGTGGGAGAATAAAAAAACTCCAAATCACTATTAGAATTAAAAGCAAAAAAATAGAATGCGAGATGATCTAAACACAGAATGAAAGTACCAACGAACCATTTTAAACTCCCTAGCTCCAGCAATGATTTCCAATCAGTTTCTACAGGTTATAGTTCTCATGCAGCCAGAATTATTAGACAAAGTTACACAACTTGATGTGATGAGTCACAATGAATGAACCCTCTCAGCAGAGCAGCCTTAAAAAACAGTTTCTTGAACAATTAACAATTTGCTATAGAGTGTTTTACTTTTAAAATGAAAATATTCAGACACATGTAGTTTTAGAAGGAATATTTTATTCTTTAGAAAGAAGTTAAAAACAACAGAAAACAAGTAACGCTCAGTTGGGTAGCTTCAGGTAGACTTTGTTTTCACAGTAACTGCAATGATGAATTTGTGATGCTGCATTGTAAAATGCAGAGAATTTCATTTTTGTCTTTCAAAGTTTGAGTCAGACACTGCCAGAATTAAGATGATGCCTAAAAATTTCCTTTTTCCCACGAGAATACAGAATGATATAATTGGTAGGAGCACTGCATAGCTGACAGATTTTTTGTGCTTCATCGGAGCAGTAGATTGACTAAATCATTTTTGGGGGTGTGTGGGATTAGGCAAATCCCTACAAATCTGTAAAAGGTTAATTAATTTTCTTGAAGTTAAGTTAATGTTGAAATGACAATTGTACAAAATTTCAGTGACTCGGCAGCTAAATTAAAAATTGAAAAATTGTTGAAAATTGCTTGCTGACCTCTCGAGGACAAAATCTGCAAGAGATTCTTGGGCAGATGATGAGGGTCCTACCACACAGGCTGTTGGGAGGTAGGAGCCTGGGAGGGCATTTTGCTCTGTTCCTCTGTGACAAAGGACCTGAGATATTTAGGAAGAGCTTTTTTTGCATGCAAATGAGCCCCTAAAATCAGCAAGCATCTGTATTACATCAGACAGGACTGTGACAGGCCTAAAATGAGAAATTTATATTTTGTGACACTAGCAAATAGGACATATCTGGTAAGTGACAAATAATGCTCTCCCATCAAAGCTTTTTGCTGGAGTATAATAGGGCTCACTGGAACTAAGGACATTTACACTTGCCTTTTCAGAAGAAATACAAGTGTTTTTCTTGAATGAGGAGTGTGAAATGTTTTGAGCTTATCCATCCATTTAGACATCTGTGCATAAGGTTTTTCCAGTCCTTGTCAGTCTTATGAAAATATTTTTTCTTAGCAGTACCACAGACTGTGTCAAAATACTTACTGACAGTTTTGACTCACTGATAGGTGAAAGCTAAGAAAAGTGCTACTGAGAAATCTTGATGTCAGTGACTTAACAATAAGTGCAAATATATTAATGATCTAATTCTACTTAGCAACATGGACCACATGCTTTTTTTTATTTTAATATTTTCTAAAAAAAAATCCTACCAAGAAAAAAAAGGTTAAATTTTTCAATGAGCAATTGCAAGGAAAAAAAAGAAAAGTTTTGGAAAAGAGAGCAAAAACTTACATTTAGTGCTGACAATATATAATATGCATAAGAAATAACAATATGATTTTCCTTTCCTCTGATAACCTTTCCTTCTCCTTGGCAAGTTGATAGAATTATGTTGAGTGATAGGCAAACACACAGTTCTTATGCCGATAAATCCAGTGAAAGCAAGCAGGAAAGAAAGTGTTCCTTTTTTGCAATCTCCACATACTGTATAACACATATAGTCTTGTGAAAAAGGTTAATTCAGGGGGAATGAGATAAAGGGAAGAGATGCATATATTTTAAAGAACTTTGCCCCATTTCAAGATTTTCTTGTGGGTATGTTAAAGCACTGTTTTGGAGCAGCTCAGTGCAAAAAAATAGTCTGCTGTATTGGTCATAATAGCAGAGCATCCTGGAAGACCTGAGATATTAATTTTTTTTTTAAGCTTGCCCAGGAAAGAAAAGGTGACAAAAATAAGGCATAAAGACACTTCTGTGACAAAATCCTGTTTTTATTGCTCTGGACTAAAAATGGCAGTCAGTATAAACCATTCTATACTAAACCACAGCTAAATGTGAATTAGTACTTCAGGCAACATAATATTTGAACACTTTTCATTTGTATCAGACAGGTTAGTTAACCCACTCTTTTTCATCAACAGCATATGACTGAACCTCCATGGTGAGTATCTTTGATAGAACATAGTTAATATAGCAGTTAGTGGCTGGTGGGTATCGGGGAGAAAGCTGATGCATGTACTGACCTCATTTCTGGCTGATTTGGGGCTAGAGTAAATGCATATATCATACTACAGGTTTTAAAACACATTTTGTTTAGTTTGTGGTTCCTTTTCTTTATGTCAGAGCCAGATAATAAACAACCTCAGTTGGAGAGCTGTAAATCTAGTTTCCTGGCCTTGTTATTTTCCAAGACACCAACATCCATCACCAGTTCCAACTGTAAAAGTAAATGGACCTGCTCAGTAGCCAGTATGGTTTTCTGCAACTTGCTGTGGCCTGTATTATGCAGGCTGAAAAGTTAATCATGCTTGCTGCTTGTTTATTGCATGCAATCACTATATATCATAATAGAGGGATATTTAAATCTACTGGAGTTGGAAGAATCTCTGCCTCATAGTCTTATTTCTATGGCTGCTATTTGCATAAGCTATATTGTGGATTTTTTACTTAGAGGAGAAAATAAAGGTTGTAAAAATATTTTTGGTGGTACCACAGGGTGAAATTAGAGAAATTGTAGTACTGACCCATGCTGAAATCCATAGCAATAAACTAAATTTCTGTTTTAATATACTTGTTATAAAATTTTATCTATGTGTTGAATGCAGAGCCATTACAAACACATTCAGCCTGCAGATTTAGTTTAAAAAGTTTAACTTTCCTTTGATGTTAGGGCCCTATGAAAAATATGGACAGATAATCCTATAAAATGATGTCATTACATCTCCCTTAGCACGTAGTCAGATAAAGGACTGTCTCCTGAATGAGAATTGTCATGTTCTGCACAGATATGAGAGCAAATGAAATCCCAGTAATGCTGCATCTGTCTCCATTTTATATATTTACATTCTGTTGTTTTCAATGAAGTGAACTACTTGAAAGGAATTGGGCTGATAAGTGAATGCCAGTGGAAAGAAAGAGAAGATGGAAATATGAGCTGACAGGACAATGGGAAAGAAAGAAAAAAAAGGAGGAATACATGTGGCTTAATAAAAGTCAAATTTCTAGTTGAAATTTGGCAATACAATATTCTGTGTTTCTTCCTTGATTTTTGGACAAGCCCTTTCCTAGCATCCACAGAGACTTCTCTGTGGAAAGTGTGTAATTTTAGTTTGTGCCCTGCTATGAGCATGGTATGTGTGATCAGAAGGGTGAGATTCTGTTGTTCTTTAGTTCTGGCTTCATTGCTTACTCTCTCTTTGTGCTGCAAAACGTGCTTGGGCTCTGGTCAGAGCTGCACCATCACGGTAGCCCATTTGGATTCTTCTAGAGATGCCAATCCTCTGAAATTCCTTGGCAGCCACAGCTAGCTGGCATTCATCTTGATTTAATTTTACTTTAAATTAAAGATGAATGCTAGCTATTTCACTGATTTTAGGAAGTGATTCCAGCAAACTGCAGCGAGATTTGAGGGCAGGTTCTAGAGAGAATCAGAGCAGTACATTTTCTGAGGGATGCTGCACTGGCTGAAGTTCTCTGCATCTCTGAGGAACACGTAGGGCAGCAGTAAAAACATTTCCAAATTGTCTCAACAAGAGGCCTCTGCTGTGCACTAGCAGCAGAGCTGGAGGCAGCCGAACCAGTGGGTAGGAACAGGCCTATTCTAAACCATAAGGATATGGGGCCCAAGTTTAGTTTGATCCAGTAGTCACTGCTGGACCCAGTGTACTCAGACATACTGTTTGTAATATGAAATTCCCCAAATTCAAGTACTAAATCCTGACTCACATAAAAAAAAAAGTTGTTTATGCCATGTTTCAAGTTACAGCAGGCTGACTACACAAAAAGACTGGGCCTTGCACAAACTAACTCCGCTTACGCTGCACAATTTTATCTTCCAGGAACTGCAGAGGCTCCAGCTCACATTTGATTCCCCGGGTCCTCCCAAGGTGGCTGACCATGCCTCCTCCCTGGGTCTGCAGAGAGGTTTGTGCCTGGCCTGGAACTGTCAGCATGGGCCTAGTGGGCCCCATGTTTGGGCCACTGAACACTTCAGTTCAGTTTTGAGTTCAGTTCAGGTTTGAAATGTTTAATTTGAACCAGAGGAAGCTGCTGAAGTATGTGTGGCCTGTCAAGAGAAGCCAGGCCCTGACTGTCATACATCAGAGGAAAGAAATTCCTCAAAAATTAGGCACTCCTGCACTAACGAGCTACAAGTGAGACCTCTCTGTTAGGCTCCACTGAAGATAATAGTGCTCAATCCAGAACAAATTCCTACTTTTTTCCTCTTTTGTAGATTCTCTTCCACAAAGATAAAAACTGATTTGGAACATTATGTGACTTAACATGTGACATTTCCCTACATGATCCAAAAATGCTTTTTTTTTTCCCCCTTAACATAACTATTTCCTGCTGAAAATTGTAGCAGCATTTAAAAAGATATCTTTTTTTTGAGACTGTTGTGGATTATGGATTATATTTCCTTGTAATTGCCAGAATTGTGCATGAAGAAACTGGACTGTAACATGCCTTACCAGTTATCTTCCTGTATCTTGGCCACATGCAAAAATATTCTGCTATTACCAGCCACTGCTGCCTCCTTGAACTTCGAGTTTTTAAGGAGAGATGTATTACCTGAGCTGGGCATGGCTGCTGTGAGTTCTCAGCATGAGGGAAAAGAATATCCATAAAGACAAACCTCTACTTCTGGGGAATTTAGATAAAACTTCTAAGAGAGCTTTTCTTTTTCTGTTATTAGTTTCCTTCTCTTTTCATGGCAAGTAACTGAAGTAATATTAATTAGAAATGGAGAGGACAAATGCAGCAGAAAACATAAATTATATAATCCATGCAAAACAAAATTATAGAAAATATCTCAGAAAGAGGGTGTGTACTGCCCACTCCCTGCTTAAAAGA
>JAUBOD010000117.1:78149-93278 GCA_032353885.1 Nothura maculosa
ATATAATCCATGCAAAACAAAATTATAGAAAATATCTCAGAAAGAGGGTGTGTACTGCCCACTCCCTGCTTAAAAGACATAAGCTGTTCTCATTCCTGGAGACATCAGCAGAGGTAGAAGATGTTCTTTAGGATCGATCTTGGGTATTTAAATTAGGGGAGATAGGGACTAACTTGACAACATTTGGTAAACAGAGATGTTAGTTCACTTCCTGATGCAGGACATGATGCACATTGAATTGAATTGCACAGATTACAGGGAGGTGATCATCCCCCTCACCTCTGGTGAGGCCACATCTGGAGACTGTGTCCAGTCCTGTGCCCCACAGGACAAGAGGGATGTGGAGCTTCTGGAGGGAGTCCAGTGCAGGCTACAAAGATGATCAGGGGCCTGGATCTCCTGCCCTATGAGCAAAGGCTGGGAGAGCTGGGCCTGTTCAGCCTGGAGAAGAGAAGGCTGAGGGGGAATCTGATCAGTGTCTATAAATACTTCAAGGGAGAGAGTGAGGAGGATGGGGTGGCCTCTTTTCAGTGGAGGACGGTGATAGGACTAGAGGAAACAGCCACAAGTTGAGGCACCAAAAGTTCCACAGGAGCTTAAGGAAAAATTTCTTGACAGTGAGGGTGACAGAGCCCTGGAACAGGCTGCCCAGAGAGGTTGTGGAGTCTCCTTCTCTGGAGATCTTCCAAACCTGCTTGGATGCAGCCTGTGCCACATGCTGTAGGTGACCCTGCATGTGCAGGAGAGTTGGACTACATGACCTCTAGAGGTCCCTTTCAACCTTAAGGAGTCTATGATTCTATTCAACTGTACTGCTAAAGGAGGACAGGAGCAAGCTTAAACAGATAGGGTTGCTTGGCAATAGCGAATTGGTCATTTCTTAACTGCTGTGTCTACTTGCTGTAGTTTTAAACTAATTGTGAATATTGATCATTTCTCACAGACCAGGCATTTCAATATCAGCCACTGCTCGAAAGGTTTTTTGGTTAAAGTAAGCGATGCCCTTAATAGGTAGAAGGAAAAAAAAATAAAATAAAAAATTGATATTTTTATTGATGTTAAGTTTATCTGTTTTTTGTTTTGCCAAATGTATTTTGAAGTCTTAAAAATAAAATTGAAAATGGTATATTTAAAAAGGAATAATTTTCAGTTACATTATTTGATGAATTCTTAACTCTAAATATTATTGAGATCACATTTTCCTGTTGTCATAAAAGGGTGGTAAATACGAAAATTCACAGTTTTTTTTATTTAGATATGCTAAAAGTTATGCAAATTTCTCAGATTCATCAATTTTACTGTATATAAACTATATTCAAATATATAAAATATATTCAACACATATATTAAAGCACTGACATTACCAGATAAGACGAGCTCAAATTTAATGAACAGCACTTAATTAACTATTCTGCAATCAATCAAATGATATTTTCTAGCAGAAAATTCTCATGCCCCATCTGTTCATTATCTCCCAGATAGCTTCTTGCATGCCTGGCATTTGTAAAAGTAGTGCTACTTGGCTCCCTCCATTTCATAAACTGATAAATCACAGATATGATTATCTTGTCTTTATTTAACTTAGTAGATATTTTTTAAACTTTTAGTCTTGTGCTCTTGCCTCTAGCTTCGGTTTAGGAACACTCATCTACATTCACAAGGCTCTTTACTAGTTTAGTCTAGTGTAGTCTATCCTTTCTAACCCTTCTGTTAACCACTCTCTTGACTCTTTGTATTTATTCTGTTTTTTTGTGAAAGATAATAATGCTTAAGAAACCATAATTAATATTTTTCAGACATTTAGCCTAAAGTCCACCCAAGAAGAAGGCTTTCCCAAACTTATTATTTAACAATTGAATCTGAAGTACATCTGCACCCCTAGTGGGTGCTAGCTAGTGTTATTCTAGAGCTTTGTATGAGCTAACTTATTGGTAAATTACTTTTTTGCTCTTTTTTTACTCTTTTAATTTTTCAATGAGCTCCGACTGTGCCTTTTCTTAACAAGTGAAGATATGGCCTTTATGCCGTGAAACATTTAACCTGTGGTGGATGTTAGAGTATTGAAGTAAGACATATAAAGCATTTCATCTGTACAGTAAAGAAAATATATATGTTGAGGATGTTCTTTTACTTTAAACTAGTTATCATTTTCCTTTCAACTTTCCTGTGACTTTATGGTAGATGTGAGTCATCACGAGGAGCAGTGAAGTTGAAAGCTTCATTACTGCTTTTGTAAAGCTGGTATATGAAAGAGGTGGCTGTAAGAAGGAATCTGCACTGATGTTTTGGGCTTGGGCAGGCAGTGGTATAAGAAGAAATACAGGTCAAGAGCTTGTGATGTAGGATTGGATTGACAGGGCACATAAATTTGAGGTACAAGCAAGGTCAGTGCTACTATATATTCCCCATGTCACTTCACTACGTTTTAACTGTGACAATGAAGTCTCTGTGACTTTGTGGGGACACTAGGTGACATGTCTAATACAACAAAATTATTATTATTATTATGCAAATGCTCTGCATTCTCAAACAGAAAAGCCTAGCCCTCTACCAAGTCCTAGCAGCGAGACAATTCCTTCTGATATCTAAATAGAATTGGCCTTTTCTTAATGTCAGCTTATGCTTCATTAGCACATGCAATTTGACCACTAATCTAATTGGTTTGCCATGGTCAGCAACTTTATACCTAGCTCAAGGATATACATCTGGGACAGAATTTATGCTAGCAATTTTTTCACAAATTAAACCTAAAGTTCCATAAAGGTTAATGGATTACACAGGTGGCACATGTTTGTGAATCTCACCTGTCCTGGAAGTGGTCACTGACAGCCTGTTTTCAAAGAAATAAACAGGCTTCCACATTAGTTAGCAGCTGCAGGCAAGGTAATGTAAATGAAGGAATGAAGACTGTGAAGGTCTTTTAAAAATATGTGTGTGCTATTTGTTGTTGTTGTTGTTTTTTCCAGTTAGAACCTCTGTCTTTTTTCACAAATCAATTCATCTGCCTAGAAGCAAACAGCCCTCTCATACACAGCTGTGATGTCAAGCATTAGCCTCATTTGTATTATAACTGTCCCTGGTAATAACTGTTACAGTCAAGGTTGTAAAACTTTGTTATATCTGCTCTCTTCCACATGCTCATAACTTGCATTTTGAAATGACATTTTCCACACCTGGTCTCTGTCCTTTTTAATAAACAGTTTAAACAAAATGCCAATAGTAGTCACTGAGAAGTACATGATATATTTTTCCTTAAAAATAAACTAAAAGCACACCAGTAACTTAGGCTTAGAAATGCCAGACTTGGTATGCAGATGGACTAGGGAACAAGGGGCAGGAACATGTAAGATTTTTGTGGTTGGAGACGAGGGGTCTTGTTGTCCTTGTGAATTCTTCAGCAAAAATAAAGCTTTACTCTTGTCTCCTTCCTTCTTGTCTCTGGAGAAACATCTTCTGGGGAGCTGCAGGCTGTGATGTGTCTGTGGAAAGCTCACCAGGAAGGAGTACTTACTGGGTCACTTTTCTCCATATTCTTCCATGTGTACTGTTACAGTTAGATGGTATCTCTTAGTGGTGGGAGGAATGTTTCCAAGGCGCGCCATGGACATTGAAGGAGACATGCCACAGTAGATCATTTATCCACATGCCTTGATATCCTTTAAGAAGAATGACTAAAGGGAATATATATCCTTAAGGGGAGGAAAGATCATTTCTCTTGAAGCAACTGGCTGGGTTGAGAGAGAAGGCTTTATGGCAGCAGGAGCTGATCAAAGGGGCTGCAGCTGGGAGAGGAGCAAGGAGCAGGGAACACCAGCCAGGAATGTGGAGGAGCTGGAAAGAGCTTCTAGGAGGCAGCAAGAACTGAGCAGTTTCCTGCTTCTCACAGGATCCTTCTTTGGAAGATCTGGAAGTAATGACCTATTTGACAGTTTGTGCTGGAACAGAAGAGGACTGTCTGTAAATCCACTATAGAAGATTGCGGATAAATTTTGATGTTATTCATCCTCAGCTACAACCATGTTCAGTATTCTTAGATTTGTTCATGTAACAACTAAGTTTTCAGGATGAAAATAACCACAGGAATATGTTGATGTGAGCACACAGATACATAAGCACTGACGTGTGCATGCAGTTCCACTCTATAAATTTTCTTTAAAGTTGAATTCTTAACATTAATATTGCAGAGGCAAATTCAGACAGGTTAAACAAGTTTATAAGTTATATAGCTGTGTGAAAACTGAAAATACCTTAGTGTATGTTCAGCTCTGTGGTATGTAGCTGTCTGGCAGAATGGAAATATTCATGATTTTACAACACACTGCTGCTGCAAATTAATGTGCTGTGTTTTTTAAACTTTACTGTTTGGATTGTGTTTCCTTGATTGCTGAAACGTTCCGCTGATTATCGGTTTTAATAGAGTCTGATCTTTAATCTTGGTGATTTTTTTTCCTGTGGAATCTCGATTAAACTGATGCAATCCAGTAACAATTTCAGGGAAGTAGTTTTGATTAATGTGTTTTAGTTTCATCATTTTTATTTTTAGAAAAAAAAATAGCGAGGAAATTGATGCACTTCTCTACTGCTTAAATTTTCTTAATATAAGAAAATGATACTCAGACTTTATCCTTGTTGTAGCTGAAAGATAAAAGAAGTATCACCCTCTTTTTAATCTGTGGAATATTACAAGCCTTGCCTAGGGGTCATCATCAAGTTTCTAAATTAGCAATATAGTTTGTACTCTAACCATGTTTAATATGTTACTCCAGGAGCAAGTTACTGTAAAACCTCTTGGGGCTACTTAAATGGGATAATAATTCAAGTTGAATGTAAAAGTAGTAAGGTTCCCTGAAATGGATAAAATTATGACATGGTAGAGGCTAGAGGAGGTAGAAGAAAAATTGTGGGTGGTAGCTGAATGAAACAGCTCAGAGGTCTGAAAGGATGGAAAGATAGTTTAGGCTAAATAACTTAATAGGGTTACTTCTGTAATCAGATTTTATATTGCTAAGCAGCTGTCCTGAGCCCATATAAAACAAGATATCATGAAATACTTGAAATCAAACATAGAAAAGAGTACCCAAAAGGATAGAATAAAGCTAGAAAACAAACACAGTGGAAGGAGCGGTTGAAATATGGTTAAACAATGACTGGGTAGAACCAGACTCCCAATCAGTTTAGTTGGAGTGCAGGCAGAAAAATGAGACTGACTAGAAGTTTGATGGTTTAAACACTCGTTCATTTGAATATCTTGGCTCTTGGTTGTGGTCTGTCAAACTTTCCCAGTTGGAATTGTGGCTGAGGAGAAGTGAAAATTATTTTTTACACGTGTGAGGTACGAAACCTGACTTTTCTTGCCTAGTTCTCCGCTTTATTTGCATCAGGTGTAGTAAATTAGAATCCTTTTAAAAACTTCTGAAGAGTTTTTGCTAAAAATAGCTTGCAAAAGGTTGATTTCAAAGGATATGCACCTGCTCATGTATAATGGTGCTGGAAGAGCTCACTAGCAAAAAACAGCCATATTCTCCAGTGAATGAATGCATTCCCACCATTCCCCCCGCTCCAAAAAAATAAGTTTTGGGGCTAGTTCTTTGTTTCTAGCTTTATGTGTGTGAGCTGCAAACAAGCTACTGTTAATGGGGCTTCCCAGCCTTTGCAAGGTCTAGCAGAGAGGAGGAGGGAAGGCAGCCTACGCTAGGCAGCTGCCAGCCTTATGAAAGGGCAATACTGTAGCAGCGTCTTCTCGCTGCCTGTGCTGTGCATCTAATGTTCCTTTGTGTTTTCCCTTTGCTTTGTATTAGTTATTCAGTCAGGCTCAACACTTCCATAGATAAAATTATTGTTCTGTGCATGTATATTTTGGAAATGGGTTTTTGCATTGTAATTATACTTTAAAAGGATGCTGTCTGCAGTCAGAATATATATTCCTTTTTAAGGTAAGTTAGAAGAATCTAAAGAACCTACTGCTCATAAAAAGCCGTCAATGAAATGGTTACATCCCTCCTCTGTTCCCCATCAATCAGCCAGTCAAACATGCAAGCAGATAAAGAGGAAAATCTGATCCATTTGGAAAAGATTTTTGTATATTTATGTGAGAAAAGAGTTAATGTCTTATACAATTCTTTGGGGAAACTAGTCTTAGATGTATTTAGTATATATAGTATTTTAAGATTTGCCCCTAAATGGGGGAATTTGCCTTAAACTAGTTTTATTTTCCTGCTTTTTAATAGAAGTGAAAAAGAACATTGACTATATTATTAAAAGAAAAAAAAATATTTTTGGATAGTTTCAAAACAGAGTTTTAGGGAGTATTAATTTTTGAGGGTTTGGTTTATTTCTCCTTTATTTGCTTTATTTATTTTCCTTCCCCAGAGAAATTTTTTTTTTTTTTTTTTTTTTTTTTTTTCCTTTTTTCCCCTCCTCTCCCTCCAAGTCTTTTCAGGCTAAATTTTGACTGAGCAGCTGCATACCCGCCAACCAAACAGCTCATTTCATGACGCCAGCGTCTTCCCGGGGGGAGCCATCCCGCTGGCTCTCGCTCGCTGGGTGGCAGTGTGGGCTCAGGCCTCTGGTGGATGATAACAAGGTGCCCGCTGCAAACGAGCTCTGGATGCTCCTGGAGAGGAACAGAGTGCTCCAGCCATGGGTAACCTTCAGGATGAGTTTAGGCAGCAAAGTGCAATTTCAAGGACACTGCCTGCTGGAGCCCAAGGGCTTTTCCACACAGGAGCAGTGGAAGCCAACAGAGCAGAACAGTGTGAGTTTGTTCGCAGCACATAATGTCTGTTGTCACACTGGGTGTGAATTTGGGCTCCTCAGGGCAGTTTGAGCTTCTGAGGTCCGAGGTTGCTTCATGGATGTTGCCATTTATTTTGCCTGAATGTAGTATTGCCTAGATCTTACCTTATCTGGCTATTGCTTTTAGCTGGCCCTCAGGTTTATCTCATATGTTCCCAATATATGCTTGCAAAGAGGTATAAATTAACCTCTTCTCCTCTTTTCCCCTCTTCCCCAAATCCTCATGCAGACTTTTATGAATAACCACTGAATGCCCACGTCCAGATTCACGGCCTGACATAAATGCTTCCTGAAAAGGGAACAGAGACTGAAGAATTTGTACGTTGCTTGTTTGCTATCTCTGTTATCAATAGCATCTTGAAGGACTGCTGTAGGAAGTCTTCAAAAGATGCTCCACACTGCCTGTCCTCTGGGTCTGCCCCCACCAATCTAGAAAACCAACACCATTCAAATTGGTTTCAATTTTTCCTACTTTTTGATAGTCTTACCTTCATTATATTTGGACTTGGTTTGAAAACATCACTTAACTCACATGTGTTTCTTTTTACTTTTTTTTTTCTCTTTTTAATATACAATTTCTGTGAGCACTACTTATATTATCCTGTTAAATCCAAACTGTTTGGAGAGAAATCTAGCCTATATTTTAAATCTAGTTGCTGTTGGTCTGCACTATTGTTGATGTCGGGATAATAGGTATAATGGATTATTTATTGTGTGTCTACAAAAAAAGAGGAAATGAGATAAGGGAATGGACTTGGTTGCTTGTAACCATCTCTTCTCTCCTATGCTGATGTGTCAAAATGATGGAGTGCCAGTTGTGCACAGACTAATGCTTCACCAACTGAGTTGATCTTTATTAGAAATATGTTATTATCTTTTCTAGATGTCTTATCAAAAAGGATTTGCTTTAGAACCAAAAATAAAGAAATGCAACTCATGGGACCTGGTTTTCACTTACTGAAGTGTCTAATGGAATTTTCTTATGCCCCGAGGCAACTGACACAGCTGAGCCCCAATGCAGTGCAGTGCTGGAAAGAGTAGCATGAATCTGGGGTATGTGCAAGGTATTTTAAAGGAAACAAAAGTACTGATAACTATCCAAGTGAGAGGGAGCCACAAGAGGCAAGTGGGCATATACCTTAATGACAGAAAGAATGACTTGACTTGAAGTATAACTCCAGAGCTAATTCAGATGTATCTGAACAACTATTTTGTATATGAAGACTAGAAATTGTTTCTTTAGTAATTCTACAAATAATATCAAGATATTTTTTAATGATGGAGCCTGATAAAGTTAGGGGCTAGACGGGCCTAGATGACAATTACTGAAATGAGAGGCTGTTACTAAAAATAGGAAATTGTTTGTGATGTGAATTGCTTCTCCTAAAAAAAAAAAATTATGTTTTGCAGGTACAGTCTAGGTCCATGTGATCCCAATTTTCCTGGGAAATGCATTGATTCGCATGCCCATGTGTATGACAATTCCATGTTTCCATCATGTGACACAATTCACTCAGTTAGTAACCCATCATATATCAAGATTTATGAAAACTGAGCAGTTTGCCAGTAGTAAGCCTGAGAACACATTCATTTTCTCCAGAAAATGTCAACAATAGAGGGAAATGTCTTCATTTAGGATTCCTTTTTATGTAAGAGTGTGCCAAGTCTAATGACAAGTCTATGAGGTTACCTCTCATCAAAAAAGTAAAGTAAAATACATAAGTTACAGGTACTATAATGTACCCCCAAGAATAATTTAGGACCCATCAACACTCCTATTGAAGTTAATGAAAATTTGCTGTTTACTTCAGTGGCAGTAAGATAAGGGGACCTGTGTAAATTATAGTGTGATTCTTAATGCATTCAGTTTCCTTTCATCTCTCTCAGTGAGATTACATTGATCCAGACATTAGATTGTGGCATGCTCTAGTTTATTAATGAGTATCTGACCTCAGCAAAGATTTCAGCTGATTTTTGTCTTAAAAAATGACATTTTGCCTGGTCTTTAATGTGTCTTCCCTCTTCTTATTCCCTTATGAATGTTCTTGTGCATTGGAGAAATGAGAAATAATGACTTTTTTAGCCCTGTTGTTTTCACTTGTTGAATATTGTTGAACTTGGGCATATTGAGAACTTGCAATTATACCCTATGTCTTTTTTTTTTCTTTCCTTCTTTTGTGTGTGATAAGATGGGCTCTTACTTTCCCATTTCTGATATTACACATAAGTATTTGTGATAATCTTCAATTAATGCACTTAGGTAAACGTACCCTAATAATAGGGTATGTATGTTCCAAACATACTGTTCTGTTCTGACTTGCTAATTGTTAATGCTGTGCTATTTCTTTTACTGGGCTTCTGAGCTGACCCTGTAATAACACTGACAAATTGTGTAATGACTAGCTATTGTATAATTTTATTTTATTGTATAATTTTTGTTTTAAAGTAGATTTTATTTAAGGAAGCAACTTAAAGTTGTTCCTAGGATTTAAGTGGTATGCAAAAGGTTTATTTTGTTTTCCTGTTCTGTTTTTCAGGATATTGATTTAAGGCTTTTATGTCTTAACTCAATGAAGCATCATATCTGCATGAGACCTCAGTGCTGGTCTTGATAATAGAACCTATTTTTCATTTCTGAAGCCTTAATTTAAAGCCTTAAATAATATATTGCTGGAATGCAATATAATGGACCACTGCAAATGGTCCTTAAATCCAAGTACTAGCTCTATTTATGATAAATCATAAGATTATTTATAACACTCAAGTGAGCTATTGACATTAGAGAGCTTTAAGTGAAAGAGGCACACTTGATGCTTATGTGGGCCTAACCCTCATCTGACTTATTCATGCTAACTAATTCTTTAGTAGAACATATTCTATCTCAGTCTCTTTAAATTGTCAACTCTTACAGAAAATCAGTTTGGAAACCAAGTTTTCCAACATGGTGTTTTTGAGATATACATAAGGAAAACAGAACATCACTAACGTGGTGATGCAATTAGTTTAGTGGCTATGTGCAATTTCATCTATCACAGGGTGCAATTTGATCTATCATGGGGTTTTATAAATTTGCCCACCAATTTGGCCTAGCTTGGAGGCCTGGCTTGTAGCATCTCTACAGATGTCCTTTCTCTGACTGTAGGTGTCAGAACTTCTCTGAAGAGCTGTCTTGAAGACTGTGCCCACATAGGTAACCTGCCTTGTGCAAGCTATTCATTCATTTTTTGTTATTTTTTATCGATTTTTTTTATCCAGGTTATTTTTGTCCATTTATTAGTCTTTTAGTTAAGTATAAAAGTTGAAAGCACTGGATAACAGCCCAATTCTAAATTTATGCTGACAGTTCTGAGATGGGACAACGACTCAGTTTAAGCCTTGTTCCAGAATGGCTTCTAAGATTTAACAGCTTGAAAGGTCTGCAAAGTGGCTGTGTTTGTGCTCAAGGCAATGCCACAGAAACCAAATTCAAATTTCAGTTAAATGTGACTAACTGAATTCTTTTTTTGTGTGCCACATGTCACAATGATCACTCTAAAGCTATGGTAGAAACTTTTGAACCATTATGAACCAAATAGTAAATATAGCTAATGTAAGTGTGATAGACTGCCCACTGACAAATGACCTTTATTTAGGAAGCTCTACGTTGTAGAATTTTTTTTTTCAAGTCTCACTTTATTATCTTAGGAAAAGCTCTGAGTTTGAGAGATCCGTTTGGAAGATACTCTCAATTTGAAGGAGGTGTCTCCACCTTCAGGTTCCATATCCTTGTAATGTTTATAGGTTCACTTATGCATACAAAGGTAGTACAAGGCCAAGGTTATCAACTTGGAGTCCAGAGGAAGAGAGACTTTTAAGCAGAACCGCTTGTCCAACCCACTTCTCTCTGAATGAAAATGATCATCATGGCTCTGAATACTCTAATTTTGTGGGCTGTGAGAAAAGGCAGCAATCGTGCTTAGTTCTGCCAAGTTCTAGTCTTGGTGACATTTGGGCATCCCTGTCTCAAACTGGGGCATGGCAATGCGATTTGGTAATGTCTTGTCTGAGAGAGACTCTCTCCCAGACCCTGCTGAGTTTTTACTGATGCAGTTAATCTCTAAACTGAAAAAGAGTAATATTATCTGGCACTATACCCTAGTTTGCTGTTGATCCCTGATCCATAAGGTGCATTATTACTTAATAATAATTCACTCTCTATTTGGCGACCACTTTAAGCACTTTTATGACAACCTTGGAATGATTTAATTCTACCTTCTATGCTGTCATGGTGGTTTTCCTTAATAATGGCGAGGCCTTGAATCTATTGTATACTGATTAAAATATCTGCTGGAGATCAGTTTAATTATATTCATATAAAATGTAGTTAAACAGCTGTGGTGAAGCTCATTATTACTGCTGTATGTTAGTGTTTCCAGGCCTCTCTTCGCATTTGGAAAAGCAGCCAACTTTGGGTTGGAGTCTTTCCCTTCCAAATGTTTATTTTGCATAGAATTCACTTGTGTGGAGGATTGCTTGGGTGTGACAGATGGCATATTCTGCATCATGTAAAGGAGTTTGGGGTGTAATCGGGCAGAATTAAGGAGGGGGGGCTCATGATTTTTCTTTTTTTCTCTTTTCTGAAAAAAAATCCTTTTTAACTTTTAAGCAATTAGCAGTTTATTTCAATCTGCCATGTTTTCTTCAGAACTATGATAGTTTTAAAATATTCTTGCTGTTTCTTTTCATTCTTCTGATTAATGCTTGTGGTCTCAGTTTTTGCAGTTTGGCCATAATCCCGACAGCTCTACGAGGCTTAGTAGCACATCCACCTGGGCAGTGCAGGACAAGCAGCACCTCTTCATATCATATGATCACACAATCCCAGCATGGTTGAGGTTGGAAGGGACCTCTAGAGATCATCTAGTCCAACCTTCCTGTTCAAGCAGGGACACCTAGAGCAGGTAACCTAGGTTGTTTTTGCTATTGTCAAATACAACTTTTCTTACTGAGAATCTTAATTCTCCTATTTTCTTCCTATCCATTCTAGGAAGGAGACAGTTATTTCCTTCTTTGAAATGGTCTTTTATTTGCTCAAAAAAAGCTATTTTCAGGTTGTTGTAGCAAAAGATTCTGTATTTAGAGAGATTAGGCCTAATTCTTCAGAGCAGCTCCCTCAGTGTTACCTTAATTCACACAGCAATTATCCACAAAATTCTAGTAACACTAGAGCTGATCAATTCAGATTTAAACAGGTTTTTGTTCAAGGCCTCTGCAGTGTCCAGAGTATTTACTGTTCATACATCTGTAGTAGCCATGAAACCATTTGTTAGACCAGCTAAAATGATTAATATAAAATTGTCAATTTTGTGGGGTCCATAAGCTCTCTTCATCTTTGAAATTAAAATGTGCAGACTTTAAAATTAAATACAAAATGAAAGAAATTGGCGAGTGTTCCTATTTGAAATGAGAGCAGAAGCTCTTGCTACTTGTGGTGTAGGATCTTGATGCAGAAAGGTGGTCTTCTGCTAAAATGGGAAACGAAGGGAAAGGTAATCTATGACTTATGGAATGTTAAGCTACTGGTTAGAAGAGATGGTCTGATTAAAATTTGGTTGATCTTCTAGAAATTATTCTGAGCTTTCATTAAAATTTGAAATGTATAATTTTAAAATCATATCTGTAGGAGGAGCCAAGTATGACTCAGTACTTAATTATATTTTTGCAAGACAGAAAGAATATTCAAATGAAAGATACAACTTCTGCTCTCCAACCTTTCTTATGCTTCTATTCTTATACTTTCACAGCTATGATAACACTCCCCCTTTGTCTATCTGAAGATGTTATCTCAACTTTTTCTCAAATTAGCACTAGCTTTCAAGAAAGAATTTATCTAATGTGTTCTTTGGTTTCTGTTTTTATTTTTTTTTAATTGCTAGCACAACAATCCTTTCCAATGCCACCTAATTCAAGATCAACCACTCTTTGTGCATGTGGGTGTCTGTTGGTTTCTTCTTTTTCTTCTGTTTTTATGTCCTTTTGTGTCCTTCATAGCCATGAAGTAAGTTCTCATCATCTCAAACTTGGTGTTAGTTTGCCCATTACCAACTTCCATTAATGTTGGCATGTTTGAGTGAAAATAGTCATTTGTCCTCTAGCTTCAAGGCAAGTGACAACACTCATATGATCACAGGAAACAGTAAGTGTATTTCAGGCTATTGTTTATAGCTCCTCTGTTGCTAAATTGTGCATGACAAATTAAGTCTCAATAAATTATCAAGAGTATTCAAAAATATTACAGTTCCACCATTAGACTGTCTAACAGGCATATATATTATCTGTCATGGTTTATAATGAGGTGCTATTTTTAAATAGTTAATTCATGATTAGTAGATATGTTAAATAATATTTTTCCAATACAGTTCTCAGGTCATTAGCTATAAAAGCCCTGGCTGTAGCTCATTCTCATAACTCATTTTAACTCCTGCAGCCATCCTTGTAAATGTATATATTCCATACTGGTTTTGGTATAATAAGATGGCTTATAATACCCGTTAATTGTGTCTTAGCCACTTATAAATGAACTCTTAATCTAAAGAATGACTGATACACACGCCTCAATAGTTTGTTCCTTATACCATTGTTCCTTTTGATTTTCTGTTGCGTACATTTCTCTGAAAGATTGTAGGAAAATGTTGAAGGATATACTCGGCCTTGGCATCCTGTTGTAGGCTTAGGGCTAGAATAACTTCACCAGTCTCTGGAGGATGTTTCACTTCCACTGGTCTGGTCTGTGGCAAAGCGAGTTTGAGTTGCCTATGGAGTTTAATTTTGAGTTCAAATGGCTTTTAATCTCTTTTTTTTAACTTAAATTAGAAAATCCAAGTGTTTATTGCTGATATTCAAAATACACTGTGCAGCTGTTTTATCTGTGAAGAAATAAAAAGTAAAAATAACCCCCATTTGTGTTTGACTACTTATGCTGAGGTTACAAGAGTGAGACTTCCTGCTCTGAAGATGTCCTGTTCTCCTTCCAGCAGGATGATGGTTGGGGAGTCATCTTCCCTCGCAGTGGAAGTGTGGTTGGACAGTGTGCCAACCGGCCTCCTTCCACCTCTTCTTCCATTGACGCCTGCCTGCACTTTACTCTGGAAGTCTTGTTTTACCTGCTTGAGCAGGAATCAGTCTGCACACCCTCTTAATTACAGTAAAAGTCGTTCCTCTTCAATCATTAAGTAAATGCTACTCTATTACAAAATTATGCTTTCATACTTGAATCTTCCTTTGGACTCTAACATTCATCAGTGGGGATATTATCTTTCATAGAGTTGCTTGCTCTGTACCAAATGTCTGTAGGCTTAAAATAAAATTGTTATATAGATATCGAAACAATTTTCTTATGTCTTGCTTGATTTTCCTCCTTGATTTAGATGACATCATTGTGCAAACACGCTACTTCAAAGTAATGCACAGCTACCTCATCTTTGGCAAATAAAATAGTATTTTTTCTGAATTAATTATCACTGAAAAATAAAGGTATAGGTGCTCAGAATATTGCCCCAAATGTTCTTTATGTTATGTATTTATGTTTATGAGTTATATGAGTGACAAAGGCCTGTACCAAGGAAACATGCAATTGCAAGATGTAGTTTTGATGCTTGTGGTTCTAGAGCACTACTAGTACTTACTGTTTCCTTCTTATAGCTGCCAAGCACTTTCTGAAGCTTTCCTGTCAGCTTGTTAATGTTTTCCATTCCAGTTACCAGAAGTACATTTCCTCAGTTAAAGCATCAGTTTGTTGTTTCCCCCACAGCTATCAGATTACTTGGTCTTGCTCCATCTTTCTCCCATGAAGTGCTGTCTATGGATTTTATTCAATGTACCTGCCAAAGATACTTTTCTCCCTTTTATTCATACAGGGGCACCAGGTCAGCCTTCAGAAAGAAGGAGAAGAAATGAAAAAAGTTGCTCTTGTAGACTGGAAAAAATTATTAACTCACTTAAGATAGAAATGAGATTTGTTTGTGGTGATATATCATCATCTCAATGTGATGATAGCCTGGGTGCAATTATATGGTTATTTTCTCCTCTGTGATATTGTATGATTGTGTAGACGAGCATAGCAACACATCTTGAGTGGTTTCTATTTGTGGTGCAAATCCAGTGATTTTTGTGCAATTAAATAGAAATTTCATTTCTATTAATGAAATAGATGAAAATATTTCATCTATTGTTTGCAAAATAACTTTGTTTTTATTAAGACTATTGTCATCGGGTGGATATTTGTAGAGAAAGGGACTTAGAGGTAGTAACAAATGCGTAGAGAGAGACAGAAAGTCAGACTGGGATTGCAAATTT
>JAUBOD010000117.1:93378-104039 GCA_032353885.1 Nothura maculosa
ATTTGTAGAGAAAGGGACTTAGAGGTAGTAACAAATGCGTAGAGAGAGACAGAAAGTCAGACTGGGATTGCAAATTTCTAGAATCTTGCCTTTCAGGCAAATACTGGCTCCTTGGAAAATGAAGACAAATGTGCACAGTGTTTCTCTTTAGTCTAAAACGACTCTTGGGTAGAACTAACCCTGTGGAGCCAAGGAGTTATGATGCAGATGACAGACACTGACCATGTGTGGCTTCTGCAACATATAGTAGTTGCTTTTTACGGGGTGTGTATGAAGAGGGGAAGCATTGGTGAGAGAACTCCAGGAAAAAAATGATGTGTGATTATGCAAAGTGTCTTAGAGGTAGATGGGAGCTGTTAATATGGCAAGACTGTGTAGAGCTCGGGAGGGGAGCAAGCAGTGGTGCTGAGGATGCCTGTATTTCTGGTGGTGATCGCAGTGGACTGACAAATTGGCTGCAGAAGTAGATTGATTTTGAAGGGAGATTTAAAACCTGAATGTGGTGAAGACATTGTGATAAGAGCCAAAAACTTGAGGGCTCCTGAGGTTTAGCTTAAGGTTGATGTTTAGCTTAAACTATTTGCAGTATCCTTGAGGCAGTTGGAACTTAGCTTTAATTTGGGATGCTGCAAACTTGATCTGTCCTTGTGGCAGGGAGAATGAGACCCTGGTGGGAAGGACCAGGGCCTGGTTTGTCTGGGTTGCTCTTGGTGTGGCCACGGGTAGATGGTGGATTGGGGAAGCGAATAAGTGCACAGGAAGGAGATGGTTGATCTCCAAGTTCTTCTAGCAAGGAATTAGTTCACCAATCCTACTCATAAGACCAGCTTTGAGCTTGACCTACAGTGGAGTTCAGCCATGTAGCTCCATCCTCGACCTTGGGACCCTTGGGTCACAAGGCTTCCCCGCGCTCCCCTGCCCACCAGGGATGTTTCTGAGCCTGGCTCTAGGCTTGGCTAAAGTCGCCTTTGCGCAGGCTGAGACCTGATGGGGAGATGAAGCCAGGCAGATGAGCGGCCTGCTGTGTTGCAGCTTAGTAAAGAAATAAGCAAGCTAGTACTGGATGGGAATGAACTGAATTAATAATGACCTAAATTAGCTTTTGTGAAGACTCTTCTTCCTCTTTTTATGAAATGGAAAACATAACAATAGGCCTTCCAAGTAAGAGAAAATAATAGTTAGATCTTCAAGGAAATTCAATGTTACTTTTTTCTTTATATAAAGAATATTTTACTTAGTAATATTTTTAGATTATAAAATATTTTAATTTCACTAATCATAAAACTGAATATGCACACGGATACACAAACTTTTATTGTAGGCTGTAAAACTGCATCACATTTCTGGGCTTGCTCTTTGCTCAAAGGGGCAAAAAATCTTGTATCTTTATTGTCACTGAGTGCTGTTCTGCATTTAGATACTGATCCAAAAATCTGATGATGTCTATAAAATCCTGTGAATAAGGATTTCATGTCATTGTGAGGCAGGACAGCACTTAGCTGGGTTCCAGGTAGCACACAGTTGTACTCAACGTGGTGTGGATTTGAGCAGCGTTGCCCCTGGACTGCTCCTCTGCACAAAGATCACTGCATGGCAGGGCACGGGGATGCTGCTGTCTTGGCGAGCTGAGTTCTGCTTGCGTTTAACACTTGAGATAAAAGCACTTGTTTCAAGGCTCAATTATTTCAAGATTGAACTGAAAAAAAAATCTGCTGAAAGGTCCTGAGCCACAGCCTTACTCTGGTTTCAACGTATTGCTTACAAATGATCTTAAGTGTAATGGATTAAATTTAAGAGCATGGTCCTGAATATTCAGGAAATGCCTCTGCTCGAATATAGGTATGATTTGCATCACAAAGTAACCTCTTTAGTATTATAATCTGCTTTTCTTGGTGCTTGATATACTTCTGTTTGTATTTTTTTTAAACATGAAGTATGTGCATCACTTTTTTTGCATATGCTCCACTATTTGAGAGACTCATTCCTGAACTGCAATATTTGAAATATGTTCCCACCAGGCCTTGCATAAACAGTGAGCTGAAAGGTGGCCCTAGGGCAAAGAACTGAGATATAATATCAATGTGTTCAGACATTTAGCCGATGAGTGATGAGAGATTTAACGGCTTTCTCCTTCCCTCCTAAAAGATATGAGGAAAAAACAAATACGTAAGGAGAGGGGAAAGAATGGATGAAGTGCATGGAAGTCTGAGCATATGTAATCTCTGGAGAGTTGGAGAACCTCCTAGGTATGAAGCCTGATAAGGAAGGATCGGGTTCACTTGCCAGAGCAGCTGCATTTCTGATCCATTCATGAACAAGTCACTTTGTCACTTTGTGCTCCTTTCCATTTCTGAAAAGCAAGGGTGCTGCCAGATGGGAGGCCATCGAGTGGACAAGTGGCACAACCATTAGTCACTTCAAGCATGGTTGGTTTGGTGTTGGAAAGACAGTCTTCTCAAGGGACACCTCCCCATAAAAACACATCAGACACCTACCTTTATTTCTGCCTGTCAGTCCTGAATGTCCTTTTCCCATACAGGTAATATTAAACAGACCCACTGTCCTATGTTGATTCACCTTTATTTATGCAGTCACCAAGGTGGTGGCACTTGGCATTGGGAAGCTATTTGGTCTCTGCTAGCAGTACTGCAGAAAATGAACAGTTTCAGCTGCCTGTTCCAGGAAGGTCATATAAACTAATGGCTTTTTTTACTGAGCTGATTTGATCTGATTTGTGCTGTCCCCACTCTTGAGACAGCTTGGTCAGCCTGCGCAGTGTTAGGAGGTAGCAAGTGCATGCTGCGTTTCAAACTGCATCTCTTGGTTGAGTGGGGTGGGGGAGGAATTGTCATGATAAGGTAGCTTAGTCTATTTGCACTGTCATTTCCAATCTTCATTTTCTTTATGGCTCTTGACTATAAATCATGTTCTGTGCTCACCGTGTACAGCACACATTGGGACATATGAACTGATGATTATTAAACTGTTTTCTCCAGTCCCCTTCTGCATGAAAGGCTGCTGTCTGCTGTTTCATATTTACTAAAATATTTTCCAGTCAACAGGAAATTATTCCATCTTTTGTATACAGAGAAGATGAGATTACTTTGTAGTATTCATGCAATACTATGTTCATATGGGACATTCTATAGCTCATTGAACTTTGTGTAGCACAGTAATATTTGATGCCACAAAAGTAAATCAGCTTCAAATTATTCATCTAAGATAGTGATATAAGTGTAAAAGGGAATTCCCTGTGTCATGTAGCTGTTGCTGCATGGTTTTCTTCTAGGCCCTCGTTACCAACTTGGGAGCAATAGCCCTAGCTTGTTCCTGTTCCATATCATTCCAGTGATAGCTTTTTAACTTTGGAGTGGTGAATTGTAGATGCTGAGCAGCAATTGGGTGATTAAACTATACAGACTATTGCTTTATATATATACATACATACATATATATATATATGTATGTATATATATATATGTATATATATATATCCTCCTCCTTTGCTCCTCCTTTTAGAGGGAAATTGGGAAAATACAGCACAATTCATCACTTGGAGAAAGCTGTAGAAGACATTTTTTTTTCCCTCTATTTGCCCTGATGTTCACACAAGATTTTCTTCCCAGTTTTGGGCAATTGGTCCTCAGCTTTATCTTCAGGTGTTTGCGTTTCTTTCTCTACAGAGAATGGTCTCTACAGACCATTGTCAAAATGGTCTTCTCATCTTATCCAAATTAAACAAACTTTTTCAGACCTCTAAACCTGTTTCAAATCAATATTTTGTCCTTATAGCTAAAATTCCCAGTAGATTCTCACTCTCTTTTTATGCAATGTCCATTCAAGATGTGAAGAATTCAGTCTTCTCATTTCTACTTGCAAGGCAACTCCAAAGAACATATTCTAAGTCTAACATTTTTACTAGATCATTGTTTTCCCTTTCCTTTCCTTCCTTGGTGGAAAGGAAGGTCCTTCCTTCCCTCCCTTCCTTTCCTTCCTATCTTATGCAAGGCAGAGTATAGTAAAAATGAACATCAATTAGACAGTTTAGATTTTCTATCCACCTAATGGTTCCATTAACTGAATAGCAAAAAATGAGGTCTGTTTACAAACTGATAGAAGGAGGATATCTTTCCCATTCACCCATTAATGAATACCTTTACTAAAATGATTCGGACTTTGTGGAATAGGAATAGAATGAAAGATGCTCAAGTTCAGATGTAGTTTTTCAGTGACGTGTTATTAACATGGGAGATTTTCCTGAGTGCAACTACCCAGGTGGATTTGAAAAGTTCTTCTGGTACATATATTTATTTCCTAGTCAGTTCTGCTCTTCATACACAGTGATAAAATCTGTCTTGAGCCCTTGTCTTCTCCAGGCTAAAGAGCTCCAGCCTTCTTGATTCTCCTGGGACCTCAGACACTCCTTAGTCACCCCTGTGCATTCTTTGTTTGTCAGTTTCGTCCTCCCCTTGATGTAGGTCATCATCTCCCTCCCCTCCTCCATGGCTTCTGCTTCAAAGCTCTGCTCACCAGACTTGGCCAGCCTGTTTGCGAAGATACTCATTTTCCGCTGGAGTTTTACGTTATTTGGGTAGGTAGTTACAGGGTTGGAGTACTTGTGCTTTTGAAAATTTTGTCTATGCGTTCAGTACTTTGAAGGGGGCACCAGGTACAGACTGGTATATTTGAAAGAAAATATAGAAAAGGATTCTTCTCCTCCCCCAAGCAAAAGCATTTAAAGGCAATTCCGTTAGGTTGAATTACCCTGTCCTTGAAGTACATTGATCTGCATTGCACTATACCATGTCAGTCGTACTAATTCTAGGCTGTAGTTGTCTGTATAGAACTGTTTAAAAAAGGAGACAAAGGGAAAAAATGGCTTTCATGTGCTTCTCCTACTGTTTGACCTCAGTGAAACTCTCACTGTTATTGATGGCTCTGTGTCTTATCGGAATCTTAACTAAGAAGCTAAGACAGTTCTAATCTTTTTTTTTTTGCAAGTTTTATTCTTACCTTTTACTGCCTGCCTTCTCTCTGTTCATTGCAATTGTTTCTTCTCTGCTACAGAGTACTTTGCTTTCTTCTGCTGTACTTTACATAATTTAACTATAGAAGCTTTCCATGTAGGTGAGCCCTGCTCTACTCACACCTTTTGCCTTGATTCTTTCATGGCCATCCTGCTCCTTTATTTATTATTTTACCTTGTCTTTCTGCTTCTATCAATAATATAACTCCCTACTATTATTTTAAGCATTAAAAATCTTCCAGCCCATCTTCTTACCTCCAAAATTGTTGTTTGGTTATCTATACAGAATTACTGAGTTGCCTGTTTTGGTGTGGGTTTTTTTGTTTGTTTGGGGTTTTTTTTGTGTGTTTTTTTTCTTTTTTTTTTCTTTTTCTTCTCTCTGCCTTGTAAATCTATTTGCTCCCCTCCAGAAAGGCAGCCAGAACTTGTACTTGAGTGACAGTGTTGAAACTAAAAGCCATTCTGACACTGAAGTACCTCAATCAGAGGGATTAGAAAATAAAATCAGAGCACAGTAAATCTCCTTCATGGCAGTATCTCTACCACTCCTTGGGGTTAATTTAACAAAAGGCTACTTCTAGTGAAAAGAGTAACGCTGCAGCAGCGTCTCCTGTGCCTCAGACTTTACAGGGTACGTGTAGGGACACCAAAGTAACCATAATAGGACTTAACTGGATCAAGTTGGCAGGCAGGACAGAGAGATGATTGACACTTTAGAGATGCCTGCAATTAGTTTGCATTATGATGCCCTATGTTATCTTTCAGCCTGATTCAAAACTGTCGATGAAAAGACCATAATTGGGAATAGAAATACTCTAACATTACAAAATGAAATCATATATATTTTGTGCTAAGAAGCTGGGTATGTAATCCAAGATTTTTGGATTTCTTTAAATGTAAGTATTTTTCCCTACTTTTTTCCTCTCCTTTTCTTCCTAAATTCTTGTCTCTTTATGGCTGAGATAATGAGACAATGCTGAACTACAAGTGGGGCAGATGCTGTTTCCTAGCAGACTAAACAGAGAGCAATCTCTTTCTCTCTCCTCCTTTCTTTCTCCCCCAGAGTATATCCCAAAGTAGTTAATATAAAGTTATTATTTAGGCCCTATCCTGCTTTCCTCCCCACCTAAAATAAACAAACAAACATATACTTAAAGGCTTTAATTATCTTTTACCTCCTAACTCTTTATTGAGAAACTACATTTACAAGCCGATGCTTTCGCTGCTTCTCTAAGGAAAAAAAATTCAGAGAATGAGAATGAATATACTTTCCCAAGCTGTTTTAACACTAATTCCTATTTTTAATAACTTTACTTTTGATAAGAATCTGTAAGTGAAAAAAAAGTAGCATTAATTTACAAATGTGCTATCTAGAGATGATACTTCATTTTAAATCTGAGTTCTTCAATTTAGCTTTGATCTTAATATGTCAGTGCAAGAGTAATTTTATTCCTAAACATCAGGATGAGTTTAATTATGTAATTCATTAAAGTTATGAAACTTTTCTGCTCTAATGTGCTGAATATAAGGCAGTAAATTGTTTAGATCTAAATGACAACTTAATAACACTAGTCCCTGTGTAGATTGTGATGACAAATGCGTGCATATTTCTACTCTTACTTTTTCTCTTATTTTACCAGTAAGAGATCATCCTATTCATGTATTATTTTATTTATATGAACTAGGAACCTTATTTAATATGCCTATTGCCTCAGAGAAGGTCCACATCCCCGGTGAAAAGACTTACTGTGACAATATTTCCCCTTTGCACTGGAAGAGTAAAACTATGCCCTGTGCTGCCATTCAGAGTGACCTAGACAGGCTGGAGAGTTGAGTAGAGGAACCTCATGAGGTTCAACAAGGACAATTGCAGGGTCCTGCACCTGAGCAGGAATAGCTCCAGGCAGTACAGATTAGGGATTGACCTGCTGGAGTGCAGCTCTGCAGAGAGGGACCTGGGAGTCCTGGTTGACACCAAGTTACCCAGGAGTCAGCAGTGTGCCCTCGTGGCCAAGAAGGCCAATGGACTCCTGGCTGTAGCAGGAGGATGTTGCCAGCAGGGCAGGGAGGGGATCCTGCCCCTCTGCTCAGCTCTGAGGAGGCCAAACCTGGAGCATTGGGGGCAGCTCTGGGCTCCTTAGGACAAGAGGGATGTGTAGCTTCTAGAGATGGGCCAGCATGGAGCGACCAAGATGTTAAAGGGACTGGAGCATTTCTTGTACAAGGAGAGACTGAGTGAGTTGGACCTGGAGAAAAAAATATTGAGAGGGGACCTTATCAACATGTACAAACACCTTGAGAGGAGAATGTAAAGAGGAGGGGGCCAAACTCTTCTTGGCGGTGCCAGTGACAGGACAAAGGGGAATGGGTATAAGTTGAAATATAAGAAGTTCCATCTGCAACTGAGGAAGAACTTCACTGTGAAGGAGCCAGAGCCCTGGAACAGGCTGCCCAGGGAGGTTGTGGAGTCTCCTTCTCTGGAGATCTTCAAAACCCGCCTGGATGCTGCCCTGTGCCACCTGCTCTAAATGTCCCTGCTGGAGCAGGAAGATTGGGCTAGATGATCTCTAGAGGTCTTTCCAACCCCAAACATTCTCTGATTTTGTGATGTGGTATATGTCCATGTGGTGAACGTGGCTATTTTAATGCTGTGGTTGCGCAGTGTATCAGAGAGCTCCTGTAGTGGCTCGTTCCATGTCAGGTAACACTTTGCTGCCTCTACAGAGTTACAAGTGACTGGCAAACACAGGGCCTTGATATTTACATAAACCCTCATTTCATGCTTTGTCCACATACACAAGTTATTTATGTCCTCGAGTAGCACTGCAGTCAGCTGGTAGATTCATATCATAAGTATTGTGTCATAACACTTAATTAAGTCAAAAGACCAGGAGAATAAAGCTTGTATGCCAGTTTGGCACTGGGAATATCTGGAGGGACACAGAGAAGTGCAGGTGCTGCTGGCATTAACAGAGAGCCAGACCTGATGCTAGTAGCCAGCGGCTTCAGTGTGGGACTGGAGCTGGATGCTGCCTGAACCACAACACTGGTTGGGTCGCAAACCCTACTAGAGAAAAGCAGCTGATGGCTGCATCTTTGCTATCTGCTTCCTGAGGAGTTTGGTAACCTCACCAGCAAAACAAGAATCTTTACGTGGTCTGTGGAGTGAGCAATATGCAGAAATATTAGGAAAAAAATAAAAATAGCTCTGGAGGTTTGGTGCCCTTCTGAAATATTTTAGAAAAGGTGGCAGATGTTCTGCATTTTTTTAATGTAATGAACATCTCAGAAGTCAGACTCTCATATTATTCCTTCCTTTTTTTGTCTAGCAGTTTTATTATTTTTCCCACCAGTAAATATTAACTGACATGGCCATAATTGACCAAAGATATTTGGGATTCAGTTGTTTCCAAATATTAAGACCTTTCTCACCTCTTAGTGATGCAGAATTAATGGCATTCTTATCTTACAATAATGGGCAAACTGTAGTCCCTGTTGATAATTAGTTCAAAGATCTGCAAGCAAACTATTAACTGTTTCTATTTTCTTTCCTTTCCTCAGTGAATTCTTGGTGTGATTAGGAGTTTGGATCCGTATCTTAGAAAATAAGTCTCTTATCCACAGAACAAACACCACGTGCTGTTAGCACACAAGTCATTCCACGGAACCTTGCCAAGATGCAACAGCCAGGAGAAGGCCCTGGCTCCAGCTTTGGTCTTGAGCTGACCCTTCCCCTCACTGCCTACTCTGTCAGATCTCATACTGCACAGTTCTGACAGGCTCAAGCTTACCTTACAACTTCACTCCGTTCAAGTATTTTATGGTCTGGAGATGTCATTCACTTAGTGGTGGTTTTGTGAGAAGAACATAATCACAGATTTCAACATGTTTTAAATACATTCATCATTTCACATGCACTTGGTGGTATGTGCTATATAGGTATCAAGTCCTACTGAATTTACCTGGAAATCATTTATGAAAGACTTAAGGTTCTACACAAACTATTGGGATCTTAGGAAAAGAAATATATTGCACTCATTAACAGCACAATATTTCTTAAAACTTCCTGGACACAGGAAATTCTCTTATGTCATTTGCATAAGTTGCCGTGAGGGAAGGATTGCTCATAAGTAATAGATTTTAGGTAATGAATTTGATCGCAGGTTTCATTGCAGCATCTCTGCACTTCTCCTGTATGAAGTATGTCTGCATTTGTTTTATACATTTTTCCTCTTTAGTAAAGCCTTTTTGGAGGCTTTTTGGAACTTTTAAGCTCGTACCTTTTGGTTTTATTTGAAATAATAGTTTTATGAGAGATGGAGAAAAAAAGTGACGTGTGCACATATGAAGGGACACAGAGAGGCCATGCTTTTTCTTGGGTACTAAAATCCCTGCTAATGCACAGGGAATTGTGCAAGAGGTCTCTTTTTCTGTTTCAGCTTCAGAGGCTTGAGGATATATAGAAATGAAGTGACTTTTCTTTCTCCTATTTATTGTTACTGAAGCATGTTCATGCCCTTGGCAAAAAAAAAAGTATATATATATTATATATATATATATACTTTACATATATATATGTAATATATCCACCTCTCAGCCAGTAGAGAACGTGCATTGATCTTGCACAGCCTGTTCAGAGTGAGTTCGCAGTTTCCCAGTTAGTGGTGAAGGTGCCAATCTCATCTTATCTATATACAAATAAAATACCCAACACTATTAAAGAGTGTGAATTCACTAAGTAAATGTTGGTGGGGGGAGTGCTTTGAGTTGCAACCTAGCCAGCTCAGTGAAGGTTTCAAATGAGGGGAAAAACAGGAAAGGGTTCCCATAGTTCAGCAGCTTCCACTGGGGTTCTGGTGAGGAAGGACACCTCATCAGAACCCCAGTGGAAGCTGCTGAACTACGGGAACCCTTTCCTGTTTTTCCTGTTTTTCTGCACAGGCAGAAGTGCAGCGGATGTCCTACTCTCGTGTCACCTCTTTTAGACCAGACAAATTAATGAGAATGTCAGTCCTGTGTCTGCCATGCCGTTTTCGTTCAGGGCTCCTGCTTGTCTAACATGCAAAATGCATTTTTGGTAGCATTTGAGCAGTTTTGCCTTCGATTTCAGATTCAAACTCAGTTGTTATTGTGATCCATGCACTAATAATCTTTATGCTCAGATATTATAATTTATTATACCCAGAAGAGAAATGATAAGCTGAAAAAAGGCATAGTGGCTACAAAATCACTAGATACCCTGATGCAGCATAGATCAGTTGACTTTATGTAACTGCTACTTGCAGTCTCTGCTTTGAGTGCTTATTGAGTATAAAGGCTCAAGGCAATGGTGATGATGTTCAAGCTGGAAAGGCCTGGAATATGCCTAGACTTTTTCAGATACAAAACTTTGAGAGCAGTTTAAAACTGTTTTTTTTTTCAAGAATCTAGTTTTTCCATTAAAAAAATGAATTTAAGTGGCAGTTTTAGGTCTAGCCATGTGAAGTGCCAAACAGTGGTAGTGGTAGTCATAGTGGTAGTCAATGGGGCAGAGTCTAGTTGGAGACCTGTACTGAGCAGTGTCCCCCAGGGGTCAGTCCTTGGTCCCATCCTGTTCAACGTATTCATTAACGACCTGGATGAAGGCATGGAGTGC
>JAUBOD010000117.1:118025-128765 GCA_032353885.1 Nothura maculosa
ACCTGCAGGTGGAACCTCCTGTGCTTCAGCTGCACCCATTACCCCTTGTCCTATCACTGGCCACCACTGAAAAAAGCGTGGCCCCCTCTTCCTTACAATCTCCCTTCAATAAATCTCCTGGAGAAAAGTGGAATTATTATTCCATAATACTCTCAATAACTTCACCATCACCTTTAATTTTTGCCTTTCATCAAAACTGGGAGAGCATCCTGTAGCTTTGAGGGGCTATGTGCTCGGACTTGGCCTAAATCAGTCACAGAATCGTAGAATCCTTAAGGTTGGAATGGACTTCTAGAGATCATCCAGTCCCACCACCTGCATACGCAGGGTCACATAGAACACATGGCAGAGGGCTGTATCCAAGCAGGTTTTGAAGATCTCCAGAGGAGACTCCACAACCTCTCTGGGCAGCCTGTTCTACAGTTCTGTCACCCTCACTGTCAATAAGTTTTTTCTTAAGTTCCTGTGGAACTTTTGATGCTTCAGTTTGCAGCTGTTTCCTCCAGTTCTAGAGTCACTCATGCTTGACAGTCATAGAGACACTCATGCTTGGAGTGTGTCTGTAAAGAGTTCCCTGTGTTGCAGGATTAGCTTCAGATCAGAAACAATCAAGCATTGATTCTGAGTTCAGAACTTTGTGTTGCTTCCACATCTTTTTCTAGCTGCATTGTGTCTTCCTTGGTTTCTAAAACTGCCACCTATTATCCTTAACTTTTTCACTGAGCCATTTTTTATTCCTCATTCTCTTTTGGTGCTACTCTGAAGGGTCCTTGACATCTGCTACTGTTTTCTTAAGGAAATAAAACAAACATGAGGTGTGTGTTTGAAAGGCATGTGAAAAAGAAATTGTACAGACTGAGATTTACATAATAAAGAAATGGACTGGAGAGAATAGGATATACAGTGTGGAATAATGTAAGCACAGTATAGATCTGCAGAGGATTGGGACCACTGGTGGTCAAAGTGAATGGGTAAGGTGACAGCAGTATATGTCATTAAATAAGCATGTCCTTAGCCTACTACTAGAGTTTATTTTATTCTAGTACCTACTCCTGAGACCCTTGATCACAATTCAAACTTCAGGATTCAGCACCTTGAGGGAAAACAAACATCTGAACTGAGAGAACAGGCTTGTTCCCAATGTTTCAGGTTCTCCTGAAGATTCAAATACTTGTGTAGGTTTGGTGAAACTTGAGCTTCATGTGGGCTAGAAACTTCCTCTAGAAACTGTGAAAGTAAAGTTGCTTCACAAATTATCTGGTTTATTTTGTAGACAGGAGTGGCTGAGTTTCTATAAAAATCATAGTGGAAAGGGGAATGAGTCACCCCATGACCACAAACTATGAAGACTTACAAAATTCAAACCCTCAGGGCAAGTGTCAGGATTCTGGCTGTCTCTACAAGCAGATGTCCCTGAATGAATTTGTCATTCGCAACAAAAATGTGGATTTTGAACATAGAGAAACTGATGAATAAATAAAAGCTATATAGCCAAGGAAGATATTTTTCTTCTGAGAACAGAGACTATTTTTATGTATTCTAGATTAAATAATAGAAATATAGAAAAAACTTTAAATGAAAACATATTCCTTGAGAACTTTGAGTGCTCTTTACAGCTACTGTAAGAGAGTAGCTTGTGTACAGTGAGAAAATGAAACCATGATGACTATCTTCCTGGCAAATGGAATATTCTATGCTATGCACTAAATGGCAGTGGTATATGCAGCAGCAGGCGGTGGGATGGAAAAATAGTGTTTTTTAAAATATATGTATACTGTATAATGATACAACATACTCACTTGTATATTGAACTTTCTATAGGAAAGAGTGACTGTTAGAGGCTAGATCCTCCACATAGGTATAGAGTCTGTATTCTCCATAGTATCTCTCAAATCCAATCCTCCGCATCTCTTTCTGAAGCAGTTACTTCAGTAAGTATAGGTGCCATCTACAATGTTTCAACCAGAGGATTTTTGCATCTGGAACTATCTGAGGATGTGAGAATGGTTAAGTTGGTGGTAGAAATGTGAAAATACAGCGGGAGGGCAAGAGCATGTTTCTATGAGACAGAGACAAAATGAATAAATGTAGTTTGATGCTGAAAAAGTTGTTCACACATTTGTAGCAGAATTGAGAACAAAATCTGATCTGATATAGGAAAGAAGCTGTAAGTAGCAACTATTGTGCTTTTCAAAAAGAAGATCAGAAGATAAGCCTGTTGTGATTGTGACATTGTAACTTACTGATATCAACTGCTTTTGGTAGTACTAATGAGTATTGTTACTGGTAGCTCATAAAGTAAGGTCAAATTAAAGAAAATATAAACTTTTTTAAAAAAGTCTGAGAAGAAGCAGAATTCTAAAGCAGCATTTTAAAAGAAAATTGAATAAATTCTTTCAAGCTCACCCCACCATCTGTTGGCTTTGGGTGCAGAATGAAAGCAAATTTCAAAACTATCCTCAATATTTTTTTTGAAAAAGCAGTCCGATTTCTGATGTAAAGCCAGCTTATCTTGCGTATCTTTTGTAACACAATTAACTCTTTAATACTCAATTAAAACAATACTTTTCAAACTATATTCTCGTAAGAACAGATGGGAGTGACTAAATAGTGGCTTTCTGAATGACTAAATTCATTCCCCTTACATCAAATATCATTGTTTCATTTCTGTTTAGTAATATTGGAGCTCTTGTGTTTGTATGTGTTCAAATTTTAATTACAATCATTTCCCATGTCTGATATTTTCTTTCATTTTTAATACATCTGATTAGGGCTTCAGGGTCTCTTATATCACTTTCACCATACAAATGAAGCTAAAATTCTTCATGGGTTGTAGTGTTCATATATTGTATGTTTAGGGACTTGATTCTTTTTCAGAACATTCATTAGTGTTTATTGCTTTAAACCTCTATTGAATATTTCTGTATGATAGCAAAGTGTATATAGGTTCAAACACTGTGCAGGGCTACATATTTTTTCTTTCAGAGCTCTTCTTTAGAAAACACATACTAATACGACCAATATCTAGTCCTTTGTTACAATCCGAGGCATGTACATTTTCAAAAAATCTTAAACCTTTAAAATAAAGCTGGGAAGGTTTGATTTGCAAGTGATGCCTTAGAGTTCCATGTTCAAGCCCAATGTATTAAGTGCCATGGCGATTAATTCCAGCAGTATCAGTACCTGGTCCCACCATTGTCATAGCCTGGGGAAGCTGTGTCCAGGGGACAAGTGTCCAGGGGACAATCTCTTGGCAATCTCTCATGTCAATGAAGTGACTCAAACAAATGAACAGAAAAGTGTTTTTCTTTTATACACTTGGTGTCTATGTGCCTTTCTCAACATCTCTATTTGTTCTGAAGATCTTGAAAAAGGTCAGCTTTTGGGCTGAGCAAAATGTCACTTCAGTCCATCGTCCAACCACATGGTCCTTGTGGTTGGAAGGAGAAACTCAGACTTTGGTGGCTTGGCCTGCTCTGTACATCTCAATTTTCTGCTTTCTCGAGAGGTAGCTGGGAAAAGCCACAGCTGGGAAAAACTCCTTCTATTACTTTAGGTCTTTTGAATACTGAAAAGTTCATCTTTACTCTCATCTTTCCAGAAAAGAGAATTTGACAATATTTTCCTGTATCATAAGAAAATCAGTGCATAGGAGAGAGTTTTTTTGCACAATGTTTCTAGTTTGATGTGCTTCTCTGATTAGGTAGAGTGGCCAACAAGCACTCTGCTTTTTTTTTCTTCTCTTACCAGTGTTCTGAATATTTAGTACTAAATTTATACTGAATAAGGTTCTCAAATGAAGCCCACTAACAACATTTTGCCCATTCAGTTTACTATTGCCTTTCTTGTCTATTCTGCAAAGCAACAATGTAATTAAAATGGGCTTAAAAATATGTTAATTAACACTTTCAAAATTGATGATGAGTTTTCTTTTTGTTCTTGCTAAAGTATTTTTATAGAAAAGAAAAGAAATGGTTATACAGTATGTATCACATAATACTATTAATACAATATTACAAGTTATAACCTTTCATAAAAATAGTCAGAATATTTTGTGCCAATGTGAATAGAATAGTTTAAAATAAAAGTATGATGACTCTTTATCACTAATACCTTTCAGCTGAATATCTTTCAACTCAATACCCCATCCTCATCCTGCTATCCCCAAGTCCCATCAAATAGATATGTTATCTGGTAGCTGTCTGTTAAGCAAATATCTGATGAAAAGCACTGATCAGGAACAGTTTATTCTAAAAAGCTAGAAAACATTGCTTACACTTCTCCTTGCGGATGCTGTCGGTTACCATAAATCAGGAAGACGTATCATGAGCTGAAAAAAGTCCTCTAGCACATATCTTAGGAAAGTAATCAGGACAAAGAAATGCCCTCTTTATGCATCCTTTCAGTGCAGAGCACATCAGCTGCTGGAAAAAGACCAAGTTTGTGGATAAAATACCAAATTCAAAGAAATATTTTTTCAGTAAAGACCCAAGGAGTCAGCTTTTACAAAACACAAGGCTGTGCAAGGAGAGAGTAAACGAAAGTAGAGGTTTGTGCAAATTATTTTTATTTTCTATTTTACAGTCTCATTCTTCAGCACTCTGCACGGTTTGACTGCCAGTCCTCCTCCTGCCTCTTCCTGCTCAGTTTTTACAACTTTTTATACAAAGTCAAGATTTTTAGTGAGTAGCTAGTGTTGCAGATTTTTTATATATATTGTTATATCTTATTCTTTTTTTTTCATTTCTATTAACAACAAGTTTTCTGCCAGGTCATATGCCACTTACATAAAATAAGCATTTTCAGTTGCTTTTTCAGGTTTTCTCAGAGTTCTTCTAGAATTTTACTAGGCATAATTTTAGTGTTTTCTATTACAGAATCCTAGAATGGTTGAGGTTGGAAGGGACCTCTAGAGATCGTCTAGTTCCACCTCCCTGCTGCAGCAAGGATACCTAGAGCATGGGGCACCCAGTCGCATCTAGGTAGGTTTTGAAGACCTTCAGAGAAGGAGACTCCATAACCTCCCTGGGTTATTTGAGGTCTTTATTGTTTTTACTTTCTGTGTATATGGAATGAAGATCACTTTCAAACCATATCTTTTCTGCTATGTTAAAATGCTGGAGAGTCATAAAAGATGCTTTCAAAAACACAGATTTTGGGCTGATACACACACTGTAATATAATTGCCTGTAAAACAACATCCAGAGAATCATGACAAAATCCAAGTCCAGTAATGGAGCTGAAAACAAATCTTGAAGTGAGAAAACTGCACTTAAGGTGAAATGTAAAGAAGTCACTTTCATGTAATTAGGTGAGCAAAGGTTAGTTTAGGCTCTCCCAGCACTATTTATTGTTAAGTGCAAGATTGCTACTAATCAGTAGTACTGGGGTAGGGATCATACCACATATTGGTTCATATTCAGTTTCTTAAATAGCAGTTTGAGACCCTAAGGTCGGATGACTTAAGTACCTGGAATTAAAATCAGATTTTCTAGAAATCTTTAAGGGAGAGAAAATGAAAGGGCCAAGCTTTGAAAAAGTGCCCAAGACATCTACTTTTAGGATGCTTAATAACAGTGTACTGAGCTTGCTTGATAATCTGCTGATTTATTTAGGTACTGAAATAAGAGCTAAACTCCTTGGAAAATCTGGCCCTAATACCACCACTATGAGAGCTACTTATGTATTTAAAAAGGCTTAAAAGTCTAATAATAGAGAGTGAGAGATTCTTTTGAAGAAAAGTGGTAGAAACGGTGTTATTTGCCTCTTTGAGTCGTGCTCTAAAGGGAGGGAGAAATGGTGAGAGCAGTAGGAGTTCCAGTAGCTGCTCCAGTGGAGCAAAGTCCATGTAACAATGAGCTCTCCCTGGGCTCCTCTCTAGGCCAATGTTAGCAATTCCTCTTTGCAAGCTCAGTCCTGTGCTATTGCACCTTGGCTAGACATTTGTGCTTTTTCTTCTGGCGGAACATTTAGCACTGGAGAACATGCATTATTTGCTGGTTTGCTTCAGTGAAGTTGTTCAGATTGTTGTAAAGCTGCTGAAATGTCTTCTGGTTGGCCGCACCTGCATATCTCCTGGGGTAATTATGTTGCAATTAAACTTGATGAGGAATGAAAGAGGAATTATATGGAATTTGTTATTGACACCTCTTTTAAGTGAGAAGTCATCCAAGGCCTTTAGCTATCAAATATCTGCACACAGACTCTTTTCTTTCTTTTAATTCCTTGTGAATTTTGCCAGCTTTTTTTTTTTTAAATTATTTTTTCTGATGTTTAACAGCATTAATTTAACGTGATTGCTTCTGATTTACAGTGCACTGAGAGGCAAATCTAGCCTAGTTGTTGTCATAGTCGTTTTAGCTATACCTACAAGAACAGTGACACTATCATCTGAATTTGGTGTAAATTTAATATGTCTGACAAGGCCTCTCTAGAGAAACCTGCATTGTAGCCTATATTTCTACTCTTGTTCGCCAAAACCCATGATACACTAAAGCAAAGTAGCTGTTGGTTGTTAATATAAGGTAGAATTGTTGTCATCTGCAAGGACAACACTTCAAAACTGAGAATGTACTCATGGCTTCTTGACCACAAAATACATGGAAGGTGAGGTGGAGAGGAAGCACATGCTAATTTAAACTTTAACTCATTTTGAGGCTAGAAGCCAGGAAAAAAAAGGCGGAGTTGACTGGAGAACAATAGTTCAGATTTGGGAAAGAACTTGAAATTTTCAAATAAATTTGCTTTGAGTCACTCCTGTATTTTGAAACTTGGGGCAAAGAAATGCTGTTGTGATTTGCAGGTGTTGACCTGGTATGGGAGCTGTGGGTATCTGGTGCACTGTGCTCAATGTCATCAAGGCTTTCGACCCACCAGGTGAGCTGCCAGGAGCTAAGCAAGTAGTGAGGAGGTAAGAAGGGTTCGCTCAGAAACGGGGCTTGGCAGGTGAATCTGGAAACCTTGCCTTATTTCTATTGAACATTGTCAAAATTGAATTGTTTCCTGTGGTGTTTCAGTTTAAATGAGTCAGTAAATGTCATGGAATAATGTAGTTATTTTGGAACCTTCAATTTTATTTCCATTTTGGACTGAGGGAATTGTGAGCATTATAATAATGGTTCAACCAGTAGCACTGGACAGTCACTTTAGCTTTAAGCTTGTCGTAGAAGTGGTTTAGGTAAAGTACTTATTATTTGCACATTGTGCTTTTTACAGTGTATAGGCAGAAGTACTACACTGGTAGTGCAAAGTTCAGAGTGATCTGTATAGACATGTGGAAGAAAAGCCTATGATAATCTTTATGAGGCGATGCTTGAGACTTCTCAAACTCTTTAACTACTGAAAAGAAATCTGAAATTTAGAAATGCATGTTAGGAGCTTGAAGACCTTTTACCTCCCATAGAAGTTCTGCAAGAGCTTCTGAATTCTATCCACCTGATGAGCAGATGCATTAAAAGCTGAAGGGATAATAGAGGGATGGAAAAAAAGACAGGAAAGCAGACCAAAAGAAATGAACTTTGCTAGTGATGTCACTGGAATAGAATGGAACTAAAAGGGCAGAACTAAGAATTTATTTCTTCAGAAATATTTGCTTTAAAACTACAAATCCTAAGTAGCAGTGTCAGAGCGAATACAAACTGATTCAGTGTGATACAGTCAAATGCAAATGATCAAGTGATATATGTTAGCTCCATATCTCTTGCTGTTAATGACTCTGCAATCTGAAAGTGTAGTTTATGTTACACTAGCTCATTAATAAATGACCAAGTGGTACAATATGAGTTTTTAGAGGATGCTGAGCCATTTACTGTTTCCAATAAGATTAAGTCCAGCCTGCACTCATAGGCATTACAACTAGGTATTTCTGAAGACTGTTTAGCAAGCATTCAAAATACAGATCATGAGATGCATACGTGGGTAGGTACCTTTCAGTAAACTAAGCCTGAAAAACAGATGAGCAGTAGAAATTGAGGTATTTTTTATCACCACACAGATTTGGGAGTTTTCTGCAGCATTGATGGTGCTGCGCTAATGATGGCTGCATTCGGTAAATGAAGGAAAAATTAATTCGCCCGGCTGTTTCAAGACCTTTTGCTAATACTAGAATATATTTACACATTTTAGAAAGACTAAAGCTATAAAAAGAAAGTTAATCAGTTTGTATTAATCATAGTCAGAGAGAAAGTCCATTGACAATTCTAGGAATGAAAATCCGGCATTGCAATCCATAATTGGTATGGTTTAACTTACTTTACAGAGTCTGCCTTTGATTTAATGTATCAGTTAATTAGGTAAAATAATTACAGTTTTGTGTTAAATAGATATTCTAGACATATGGTAGATATGAAGATGAGTAACCGTGCTGAAGGCAGTGCTGCTGCTCAGTGCTCCTGCAAGATATGATGTTAGTCAGTTATTTTGCTTTACTGGCCCCTTGTGTATGGGCATTATTCAGTCAGATTTTCCCTTCAAGCTTGTAGAAATCTTGTCTCATCAGCTACTACAGGATTATACATTGCACTTTATTCTCCACAATATACTAGAAAATCTGCAAGAACTAAGCTGCAATCAATTGCATAAAAGAGTGTTTGTTTTGTTTTGGTCTTAATAGCATTAGTTGACTAAACGAGAACAGACCTTTGGAAAAAAAAATGCAGATTTATTAACATCACCACATGGTGCACATGATATATATTGCTGAGAAGGAGCAGTATTAGGAAAATATTTATTCCCCTTGGGCTGCCTAGATTTGAATGCAGAAAATTATGGGAGCACATATGTGCAAGATTTAGAGTATCTCAACATTTAAAAAGAGTGTATCAGCTCCTGATGCCACATTTCCATGCAGTGTTAAAAAGGAAAGCTCTGCTTTCTTTTAAAGCGTTTTTGTTTGTTTGTTGCCTAGACCTCATCAAATAGACAGGATTTAGCCTCCTTAGGGGAAAATCTTAACCCTGTTGATGTTGCTTGCAAAACAACTACTCCTTGGAAGGGCCATTGCTTCTCCACAAATTTTCAGCACAACTAACATTAATACCCCTCTGTGTGCTGGGGATTATATAGTGAACAAGTCCACCTTACTCTGTGTCTAGTTCTAGTTCTTTTTCTCATCAAGGGCAATATCGGAATAGAGCATTATTTTTGACAAGATGAATTCTGTCCCCCAAGACATGGGGTACACAACTTCTGTAGATTTTACAGCTACTCAACATGTCAAGTTCTTTGCAAACACTTTGAATTTAAATCTGATAAGCACACCAAGACAGCTAAAACTTTTATATAGAGCACAGAAATGCTCGTTTCAATAGGAAAGTGTACATCTTTGGTGGCTTTGTGTTAATAGTACAAGGCATCTGGGCACACTGTATAGATTTACTGACCCAAAGGTGAGAAGAGAGTACTCCAGTGTATTTGTCTGTCTATTGTAATGATCTTCTTCTACGTTACTGCACAAATGTGTTTTGCATGGAACAGTAGGTGACTTTTTTTTTTCCCCTGTATATGAAAAGAGGTGAAGTGTATTCTAGCCTGGTTATTAAAGAAAAAGTCTTTATTAGCCTGTCTGTTTGGACAGTTTGTTTGGACAAAAGGTCTGTTTGTAATTTCTTCCAGGGCAGGGACAATCTGTTATTTTAAGAAAGGTGATTCATGGAAGAGCTCAATAAATTAACAATTTCATTAGTACTAGAAATAATAGTAATATCAAGAAAGCACACTGTATTTCCGATATATGTGATATAAATACAAATTAAAGTCTTGCACTTACTTATTTTTCCACTTTTTATCAAAAGAATCTCAAAGAATGGAAGAAAAAAGCAATGCAATGGTCATGGTATAAGCATGGAATTGTCAGTACATCAGAAGGTTCTACATGACTAATTTTTTTTTGATTTCTTCTTCAGTTGAGCTTATACAATGTTCTGTTTAATGTACTATCTTTTAATTTTTTTTTAGTTGTTACTGCTAGTGAGAACTGCTTAAAGTGGAAATGTAACTGCTCAGAAAAGTAGATTATAGTGTCTAAATTATGCTATTTTAAACATAAGGGTTAACTTCAGTATTTTTCCTCATGGTTTTGAGGATATGTCTGTTAATAAAAAGTGAAATAGTGGCATTCTGTCACAAATACATGATTTAAAGATCTTCCACTTAAAGGAAAGCATATCAATTAGTGCAAAATAAAATTGGGAGGCTGAAGAAGTGTGAATTGAATTCTTACTGTATTTGCTCCAATTTTGTACCTTGGAGAAAAACATCATTGCCTGCTAAACTAAAGAATTATTTCAGATGAAGCTTCATGATTCAACACAAAAAAAAAATGCATGTATTTTAACCACAAATTGTTCTGCATTATAATTCAGTGAAATTCTGAGAATTAGATTTAGAATTTTCCTGCTTTCCCTCTCCCCTAATAGAAAGAGTGGTTTCTGTGTAGAGAAACTGAAAATCTCTCCTTTTCCTCTTGGGCTGTGAACAATATATTTTATTTTGGATCAAAACATCTAACTGAAACAATTCACTGAGCTAAAGCAAGGTTTCAGTACAGATCTGTGTGGTGCTAGTTGGGGCCTACCTAACGAGGAGGCGCCAGATGGCCTCGTGGGAATCATAGAATCATAGAATGTGTAAGGTTGGAAGGGACCTTAGAGATCATCTAGTTCAACCCCCTGCACACGCAGGGTCACCTAGAGCACATGGCTCAGGGCGGCATCCAGGCGGGTTTTAAAGATCTCCAAAGAA
>JAUBOD010000117.1:128865-140625 GCA_032353885.1 Nothura maculosa
TATTTATAGACACTGATGAGGTCCCCCCTCAGCCTTCTCTTCTCCAGGCTGAACAGGCCCAGCTCTCTCAGCCTTTGAGGGGAGCCGCATAAGTGGGTCGTGGCCTCCTTTCTCCTGCCATTCCCGCTGGCCCACATTTCTTATGTGGGCTGCAGATCCTCCGCTGCCAAGAGGTAGTTGGAGATGAGGAAAGCTGTGGTTCGTGCATGCCCCTAAGCGAGCTGGTCTCCCAAGAGGCTGCTCTACCAAGTTCTGACCATGGCAGGCAGCACGCTTTGAAAGGCAGTAACCACGCTCAGGAAAACAGAATTTTAAATTCAGCTTCTCTTAGATCCTAAGCTCTAGTGACATGTTGGATGAATTAATATATTCCTCGTTATAGCACTAATGTTGCTATGCTTTCACTCACAAGAAGTTGATTTTTGATGGATGTGATGCCTTGACCTCACAGGACCAGAAGCTAGTCCTTGCAGCCTCATTTTGGACAGTTAGGCCTTGGCTAAATAGCTTGGGTTGAGTGAAGTATTTAAATATTTTCTTTCTCTATATATTTTGCAGTTTTAAGTTTATGATTGCATGTATTACTTTAGAGACTTCAAAAATTTTTGTGAAAAAATGCTCTATTTTTTTCACTTTATGAAGACTTTCTTCATTCCTACAAAATAATGATATCTGAGGTGGCAACTAAAAGTTAGTTTTTGAGGGCCTTGAAGTGCTGCGCAGAAGTCTCCATGTGGGAAATGGGAACTGTTGAACTTTGTTTGATTTAGTTGTAGTCATGCTTCTTTCAGCAACAGATAAACCATGGTTTACGCTGTAGAAAAGAAGGAACTGTTGAATTGAAATCATAGAATCATAGAATTCTTAAGGTTGGAAGGGACCTCAGAGGTCATCTAGTCCAACCCCCCTGCACACACAGGGCCACCTAGAGCATGTGGCACAGGCTGCATCCAAGTGGGTTTTAAAGATCCAACTATATTTGTTTTCATATTGATTGAGGGAGTTCAAGAATGACTTAAAACCCTAACATCAAAAAGAGCCTTGATGCTTTGAATGCTCATGTCTGGGAGGAATGCCAGTTTTCAAGGTTTTAATCTCTGTTTTTTGGGGGTTTTTTTGTTCCTTCTCATTTGCCTGTGCAAGTTAGAAAACATAGTGAAGATGATAATCACTATATATTTTATCATACAAAGGAGGAGAAATTGTGACGAGAAGCATGTGTTAGAGGATTTGGTGTGCAAGAGCATCCAGTGACCAGATGGGAATGTTTAAATAATGAATGCCTTGGTTGAAGGCAGATATATTGTTTTGATATGTGTCAGTGGTGAATAGACTGTAGTATTGCAGGGTAAAATTATTCACTTGAGCCATTTTATTGAGTAGCTGGAGGTGGTATCCTGAAACTGATGTTATTCATATTACACTTGTGGAATTTCTTCAGACAATTATATGAGTATGGAAAAGCTGCCAAGAAAATTTATCAACCAAATCACAGTGTATGCCCAGCTGTTGTTTGCCAAGTGGTCTAATAGGAAGAAAATGCATGTGTGTTAGTCACATACCAGAAATAAATATTATATGTCTATTCCTTACATCGGTTGGTGACTGTATTGAAGACAGTGCTGTTTATTTTTTCGTTTGTTTGTTTTTCACTTTTTTTTTTCTGTACAGTAACTTCTCCTTTTCCATGTAGTTAATAGTTTGAGGACTGGGGAAAAAAAGTGCAGCAAATAACAACAGCCTTCCTTGTAAATAAATGTTAGAGCTGGGAAAATATTTTGGAAAGGAAGTATGTGTCAACATTTGTTGGAATTCTTAAGTGGCTGCACCTTGATCATGCCTGTATTCTTTGGGCTCACTTGTAGAAAAATTGAGTTTTCATAGAGGGGATGTGTTGAGAGGAGAACTTCAAGGTTGTTTGAATAAGTGCATTCGAGTTTGGCAGAGCCCGCACTATCTTCTACGTGCAAATGGGGAAGCATCTCTCTCCGCATTCGAGCATGAGCAACTGCAAACACATTTAGTTGGGAACCAACTGTAGCTGAACTGGACTCTGAATATATGTAATTTTTAGATTTTCTCAGTGGAGTGGATCTGAATTTGTTGAATTTCTTAGCTTGGGAAAACTTCTTTAGAACCTGTATTTTTATGTCCTGGCTTTTCATGCACCAGAACTGAAATTCAGCCCAAGTTTTAAAATCTCCCAAAAAGGCAAAAATGAAGTTTTAAAGCAAAATGTGGCAGCTAACAAATGTTGTCTCATTAGTGAGCTTCAATACATCCAGCAGCTATAAAATCTAAGGTAAAATCATAATAAACAGCACATTGTGACTCGTGAATAGCAGAATTTCACTGCTCTCTATTTCAGCCTAGAGATTTTAAAAGATGGAGGCAAATTCAAGCAATCTGTGATTTTAATGAAACAATATACTTCTTAAAAAGAATCATCTGCAAAATAATTTCCTTTCTTTTCATTGTTTTATATACTAAATATCTTATTAACACTTTTCTCTGAACACGAATTAAATAATGCATGCAGACATAGCAGAGGTAAAAGAACATATAGCAGCCACACAAAGGTCAAAGAATAATGTATTAAAATATATTTTTATCTGAGTTTACTTCTTTTTGTACCAGGTTTCCCTTTGCTTTCCTCTCTTCCCAGATTCTCTCAGGAAATTCCATCAATTAGAGTGTTTGAGAAGATGTCGGCAGCGCTGCTTCCCTGCCATCCAGATCAGATTGCTCGAGTGAGATTAAAGATGATGATTTCGGAAAATATCCACATCATTCAGGCCAATGATCAGCAGAAACTGCCCACACTGCTTAGTACACATTCAATTCTTTCAGCCATTGAGCTGACAAGATAAATACTGCTTCCGGCTTAGATCAAGTTTCACTAATCCTAAATAGATAAAATGCTGGTGTTTTAGACAAAATATCAAGGAGCCTGATATGTTATTCAGATTTGTTCTGTGTTGACTGTTGTTATCTTTTTTCTTCTCATGATGGTCAGTTGTTGCTAATAATGCAGAGTTTATAAGTCTGACTTAGTGAATGTGATTGTCTTGGCGCTTGAAATCCTTCATGTTATTAGAAGGATTTACATGATTTATAATCCCTATTTTTCCTAATGTGAATATTTTTCTCCTCTGTATTACAATTTTTTTTGCTATGATTGAGATTTTCCATGTCTTTATATATCTTAGTAAACTTGTGCAACATATAACATTTAAACAAACAAATTAAGCACACTTATTTTAGGTGTATATTTTACTGTCAGCTGCATTGACTTCATAGTAATATAAAAGCTTGTCCTTCTCAAAGGGGGAAAAAAAAGATTCAGCCATGACACTTTAAGTAATTTAAAAGTGTAAGTGGCCAGAATTTCACAAAGAATGTTGTTCACTTGAGCAATAGAGGGCCAGAATTGGAAATTCCAAGTATATGGAGACAATGACAGGATAATGATGCCATGGTTAATTTAAATGGAGACATATGAGAGTATAATGAAAAGAAATTGCTGAAATAGTGGCAAAATATCTCTTAGCTTATTAAAAGAGGATAATTATGTATATTATGGTTAAGCAGCACACTTTTTGGAACATTCTGGACATTGTGAAATGAGATCTGAAAAGATCAGAGACCAGTTAGCTCAGGTCATAAAATAAATTAATGAGATAAGAGATTAAGGTGTGATCGTACAAAGAGTCTAAAGAAGAGTAGAGTTTGTAACTAGGCCAAATATTCACATGGGGTCTCTTAAACTCTGGACTAGTTTTGAAGCTCAGAGTAGCTTCGAGGCATGGAAGAAAGGTATTCTAATAGTGTAGGGAGTCATCTCTCGAGTGGGACATTTTGGTTTCCAGACTGGTTTGGTTAAAATTTATAGGAGACTGTCTTGGGACTTGCAAGGCATTACAGAGCTCCTCTTGTCATGGATGGAGAATTGTATTGTGTATCATTTCAGAAATAAGCTTTGCAGTATATCCAGTATTTTTTAAACTAGTTGGAAACATCCTTAATTGAAGGATTTTCAATCTTGATCCTAATTTTTAAGATTTTCATATAATCAAATATGTTTGCTATTCTTTGGAATAGATTTTTCTTATTCTAGTATAAAATTGAGAAACTTAAAGATATAAATTAAGTAGGATGAAAGAAATTTTCTCTTTGGGGATAGAAAATGTGTTTTGATCAGAGTAAAATAACTAGGAAAAGTCTATTGTCTCTCTAGTCACTGAAATTATTTCTATTTCATCAGCAAATCTCTGATGGCAAGTGCTAACGAACAGCAGTAAAAAAGTAAGAATAAAAAATATGTCTAAATAGAAATAAACTTCATGGGAATTGAAAGAATATGTTAATAGAGACCTGCAAGAGAGCTAAGTATGGAAATGCCTGATTAAAAGGGAAGTTTTGCAACTCATCTCTTTGAAGTGAGAGCAGTGTAAGTTTTTTTTTATAACCAAACTGCTGGCCTGGTATTGATATCATTTTAATAATGAATGTGTACTAGCAAATTGCTCTTCTAGCATCTTCAGGATTTCTCTTCCTTCTACTGATGCACAAAATGCCGTGATGAAATGGGGATACCTCTAAATACAGTCCATTCTATTTTTTTGTAATTATTGTTTCTGCCTTGTCTTACTGGGAGTCCTTTTGTTAAATGCAAATCAGGTCAGAACAAGAAGTAAGAAATAGAATTAAAATAAGTGGAGGAAAATGTAAGAGAATGAATGGTGAAAAGATGTATTTAAAAACAAAAAAAAAACATAACTACCATAAGAATCCAGGTAAACCTCCTGAGGCAGTGCTGTTCAGGGAAAGCAGGAGACATTTATATGAAGATTAAAATTGCCCATGAGTAAAAGAGTGCCTTGGAATTAGTGATGAAAGGAGGGCAAGGACTGCTGCTTGGTATGCAATAACAGTTCAAACAGGCTTCTACATTAATCTTCTGTGTCAGCCAGTTTCCTGATACCACATCTCCAGAGCGCTTCTCTGCAGTGTTGAAGATACATACACAGAAGAAAAAATTGCAACACAGAAGGAAATAGGGAGAAGCACTTGAAATCCCCCAAACCCCAAATACCCATGTGATAAAGAGTAAATGAGGCGGAAAGTCAAAAAAGGGAAAATCAGACCGTTCTTTTATTTTGAAAAATGCTTTGTCTTGCTATCTGAGTAAAGCGTTCCCATGAAGTCTGAAAGGAGGAAAAAAACAGATATAAGATTAATATTTGATTTCACAGGAGAACATTCATAGGCACATGGAGTCTCTTTTAAGACACTCATGTAAATGGTTTAACTGCTAGTAGAAAGAAAAGTTTGAGGCAACTAGAGATACCCTTATACTCTTATAGAGATACCCTTGCTTTAAATCAGTTTGCACAAAGGGGTATATTTGAATGATGATCTGACACATATCGTAAGAATGTCTGCTAGCCACTGGCCAAATTTTCCTTTCTTTTCTATTTCTATGAAAGAATAGTTAATAGGCGCTTACAGTGCTGCAAAATATGGTAAGAAGAATATAATAAAATGATAATCTAGGGAAAAAAGATCATCTTTTGAATGTGGAGATCATGTCATAGAATTTTTAAAATTCTTCTTGGTTCAGAAGCATGTTGAAAAAACAAATAGTAAGCTAAGTCCTATCCCCAAAAAAATATAATTAGATGTAGTACCATGACTGAGACTGTCTTAAGAATACAAAAAAAGTATTTTTAGAATATTATTATATTGTTTGTCATAGTTTAACTAGAAGGGGAGAAGGATGTTTCAGCTTGTCCACACCTCAAGATTTGTGCTCAGATTCAAGGGATACCTCAGAGGCTACTGCAGCCCCAGCTGTTGATTGAAAGGTGATGAGCTGCTGTGTGATTCTTGCGCTAGGTTGTGCCTTGTATAGCTGCGTGGTGGGACGTGCGTACGAATTCTGTGTCCATCATTCACCATATGATAGCTTCTGGTTTGGTCTTGCAGAGCTAAGCATTTATTCAGACAGAAGAGACACAGGAGCAACTCAAAACACAGTATTTTCCTTTTTGTCCATTCCTCCTGTAACTGGAAGAAAATTTTCCATGGTTCTTGACACCTTGCAGGACTCAGTTTGAGTCCGTTAATGTTGTTTGTCTTAAATCTTGTAGAACGTGAGCTTGATAAACATGCTTAACTGGTTAACTGTATATCTACTGAAGCATATCCTGAGTACTCCTCCCCAAAATGTCATTTATAAATAGAATTTCTTAAAAATATTACAGGCATCTAGTTCTGTAGAAGATCATTGTGCCCCTGGTTTCTTGCATGTTAAAAAGTCAATTATTGCAACGTATCTCTGTAGTTTCTGGATCATTACCCATTTTTCCTTAAGCAAAAATATCCTTGTTCAGAAATTGCTTAATGTATAATCCAGTTCCTCTAGATTTGTAATGCTTTCATGAGGTTTGGAGTATCTGTTACCATACCATTAATTCCTATTACTTTGTCATAAATTGCCTATTTTATTGCCTTTGATATCAGGTAATGACAATAATGAGTCTATGTCAGGACTTCATTGAAAAGGGCACTGAACTTGTGTTCAGACATTAATAGTCAAAGTTAGTTATAAAACATGATGATTAGTGTGATACCAGACTTCACACAGAATGGGAGCATTCTCTAAATCATAGCATTTGTGGAGGATTTGACTGAAAAGTTGAGTGATGCAGAGTGGTTTTTTACAGGATGCTAAGCGTTTTCTCCTCAGTTCTTGCAGGATGGACTTTTTCTGGATGAAGCATAATAGCATGCTTAAGAAATATACCTGTTATTATAGAAAGGATATTTGTTTCCACTGTATTTTGAAGTACAAGGTAACTTCTAAAATGCTAAAATACTTTTTTTGTGTTTCAGTTAGAAGAATAGTTGATTCTCCTGACACAACCTTCTATTATGGCTGTTGTCAAATGAAATAAGCCTACTGAGAAGCATAATTAGCCAACCAAATAGTTTTCAACTGAAGGTGCTCTTTCTGAATTCATTTTCAAAATAGTTGGCAGTGTTTGTAACTGTAAATGTAAATAGTGATTACTGTGCTTAATAAGTACACTATACACATAATAAGCAAACATTATATTCACAGACAGCATAACTATCAGATAATTAGAAGTAAAGCTGATATCTACCTTCTACTTCTTACAGAACATACTTTACTTAGACATGTTGATTTGAGCTATATACTGACATTTCAAATCTCCACCTTAACATGTGCATAATTTATGTGTCATATGATAAAGTATGTGTAATATGATGAGTAATATGATAAAGTTTGACCTTTTCTCCCTGTTTTTGTGAGGTGTTTTGGGGTGGTTTTAGTTTTTTTTTTGGTAAGTAATTCATAGGTTGCTTTTCTTTGGTTTTCATAGCACCCTTGAGTGTGATGAACTTTCCGATTCCCTGATTCTCTATTTGCAATTCCTTCTGTCAATTGAATAATTGAACACTTTCGCTGTTGCATGACTGGGTAGATTTGTGAGGCCAGGATGTGGCCCAACCCCTCAAAGGAGGGAATTTTCCCTCCTACACTTCTGATTGCACATAGGACTTAGGCAAGTCTTAGATCTGGATTGGAGCAAATGTACAGGAGTGGTTTATTTTATGTTTGTTTTTCTTTATTTTGTCTTACAAGATGTTTCCCTAGCTAAACAAGGTTGGTTTTATCAGAATTGCTTTCATGATATGAGTTATGTATTTGTTTGTTCAGCTGAATCTGGGCCATGATCTTATTTCCAGTGGAAATGTTCATGAAAGCTATTTCATTTTTCTCAGTCCAATAAAAAGTAAGTCCCAGATGTCAGAATCAGTGATGAACCTTGACAGTAAGCTTGTCCACAGAAAGCAGCACACAGGCAAAACCAAGGCAGATAAAGGTAAATCTCTCAAAACAAGAGCACTATTCAAAGTACTCAAATTTTTATTTCCAGTCAAATTAATGTTAATAATGCGTTTTCATATTGAGACAATAACGATTTAGAAATAATAAAGGGGGAAAGTAGAAAGGAACTACAATGAAAGAGAGACCATCAAAGTCTTCAATTGTTGTTTATTGAAGAGATCAGATATTTCCTGCATTTCCTTTTGGATAATACTTGCTCTTAGAAGAGTTTTGACTGTTAGCTTTTTAACAGCTAGTATTGGTGAAGTATGCATGCTTCCTTTGTGTGGGGTGCCCCTCCAAATAGTCATTTGTTAGTGAACATGAAGAGAAAATACCTGGTGCAGTGCAAATGCTAGATGTATTTTTAATTTCTAATTATCTTCATCGCTCTGTACCTCCGTTACCTTTTGGTCAAAATGGAAACAAATTTTGTTGTTTATAAAACACAAATGACAAGCACTATAGAAGTGATTAGAATTAGCGTTACTGTCATTATTATTGATGTAATTTTTCCTTGGTTCTGTTAGCAGAGAGAACATTTTATTTTGTTTCCATGTCTAGCACTGAAGGCTAAATTACGATATTTTCTAAAATGGACAGTTGGCTCCAAGGTATCTACCAGCTCTGGCTCCTCTGCTCAAAGTTATTTGGTATACAGCGTGCTTTTGCTTTTTCCATTTCTGCTCCTTTCAGCACTTTATAGTAGACATTAATTCTAAATTTCTGAGCTCCCTTCAGTCACCCACATGCTTCTGATATCTGCCCACTGCTAATGAATATGAATGAAATGGAAAGCAGTTGCTTATAACTTAGGATAATTATTGTAGGGTCTAATAGAAATGGGCAGGTTTATATAAAACATTGTAAAGTATATTTTTCAGAATCCTCCCTGTAATTCTTTGAAGAACAGATGTCAAAATGAGCTGCAATAATTTCTCTGAGAAAGGAAAATGTATTAAGAGGCATAAAAATCACACAGGAGGCAAATATTTAAATTCTTAGATTTTATACAGTACTGCGCATGTGAATAGATCTGCTTGAATTATTCATTATGTGTAACTCATTGGCCAAATTTAAGCCGTTTATGGTGAGGCACGTCATGATTTTGATAGCTTTATTTGTTGATTGTTTATAGAGGTTCAGTAAAGACTTTGTAAGAAAAAAATGTACAGTGCATCTCTGCTCTGAAATATTGCTTGGCCAAAGTGGTGATATGGAAAACTATGATGTTTTTAAGAAATGAATTGTTAATTTTTTTTTTCTTAGAAATAAGCCTTTTTAGATCCTTTCATAGACTTCAGAATACATTTCAGAGGTGAAACATAGAGGAGAAAATGGCCAGTATAATCAACTGTTTTTCAAAAGAGCAAAATGATGGTGGATTCCCAAAGGTAGATAACAGAGAGTACTTTTTGCATTTTTCTCTTCTATGTGAGAAAATGAAATGAATGGCAGAAGAATGAAGTGATGTGTTGCTGCAAGTGGGAATGTATAAGGCCAATGTGAATTTACCATAAGCAGTAAATCTCTACTAAGATACTGTCAATGCTGTAAACCTATGTGAATCCTTTTCTCTAAAACTAGCTTGTCGTGGTGAAGGCAGATGGAAAACACAAATATATATGCTTTTTGATGATAATGTTTATGCTACTTTTCTGCTCTAGTGGCAATATCTTACTCTTTTCTAAGCAGAATATGTAATAGATCTGCACATATAACTATAAACAATAATTTAGTAAAATATAATGAAAAGAATCCTCGTTATTGCAAGTCTGCTATAGGTAGACAAACCCTTAAATTATTTTCCTAGTCTTTTTAATTCATGTACATTAATGACCATCTGTACTGAAACTCAGCAGTATTTGTGTTAGTTCCTTAAATTGTGCTCTGTAACATTCCTAATCTATGTCTAGACCAAAGGAAAAACAAAAGACCCAAACAGTAAAGAAATGAAACGTTGAGAAACTAAATGGGGCCAACGCTGTGGAAGTCCAGGCACCTGAATTCACTCTTACTGAGCAAAGCAGGTGCAAATTACCCTAATCTAATCTGTGAGAGTGTCTCTGGGAGCATCACAATAAAGTGCAAATAGAAATTGTCTAGGAAGGCTTTTCCTTCGTTATTCTGATAGCATTAAGATGGCCAGTGCATTGCAGGACTGACGCTTAGTTGTCCATGTCTGGCACTCATTCAATATTTCAGAATATTTTGAGGGATTTGGTGGCGAGTAAGGCTTGAAACATTCCTTTGAGTCAGTGCTGGACAGAGACGAGCCCAGTTTTCAGCACATGTGGAAATCCAGGGTTTGCCTTGTTGCATTCAAGCAACGGGTTGGACTAGAGGATCTCTGGAGGTCCCTTCCAACCATTCTGTGATCCTGTGAAATTGTCAAGCAGTTGATATGGTTGGCATGATGCTGACCCTCCATCAGGGCGTAGAGAGGAGCTCACCTAGGCAGCGCTGGGGCTAATTGCCACTCACTGTGGTTGGGGTCAGGAATTTAATCACAGCTGGTTCACGTGGTGAGCTTACAAGCACCTTTGGTCTCTGCTGGAGTTTCACTCTTGTGGCAGCTCTACTGGAAGTGTCTCTAGGAACATACTGATTTTCCAGCAAATAGGAGAGTGCTTTAGTAGCAGCAGGAATTGCAGGGGCTCAGTTACTGCCATGGTCTTAGGTATCAGCTCTGGACAGCTCAGGATCAGAGTTGGTCCCTTCAGTGAGGCTGTAGCACAATAACAAGTACAAGTGCTGGGAAGAAAGGAAGCTGCTTTGTGTGCATCTTCCTAAGTGAATAAGGTTGGGTTGTCTCAAACAGAGTGTTGCTGGTACTCAGATATTTTAAAAGACCAGCTGCCCTTGTAAGTACTGTTGAATGTTATCCCCTTTCCTCTTGGCCATGAGGGAAGGGCATCATCACCTTCAGTGAGGTGCTGTGGGTTTATCCCACCAGCAGAGGTGGGCAGGCAGTCCATGGCAAAGTTTCTTTCTTCCCTTGCTGTTGTGGTCAGTGACTTTCCTCTGGAAGATCAAATCGAGTTTATTTTGCAGAGAAGAAAGTTGAGAAAGACACTTCCTGAGGCCTTTGCCTTTGCTGTGGCAGGGTCCTGTAGGTTTGTCCCACTGCAGGAAAGTTGTGGCTTACCAACTCCTGCATTATTCATCCTTACTGAGATCTCAGGGAATGCTGTTTTCCTCACTGTTTTCCTCCTACCATCTCTTTTGTGCTTGCTGTCTCCTTTTCATGATAGTTTAGATTGTACAGATACTTCAATATTTAATAATTATTTAAGCAAGCCAGCCACTCTGGAGTCAGAGGACTGTTGTGCTGCTGATCAGACTAGACCATGCAAATAACTGGGACTGGTGTCCAAGGTAAATGCGAGCAGGAGCTCCATCATGCATACATGGCAGTAACTATGAAGAGAAAAATCATATGAGAGAGAAAATTTATATAAGAGAATGCCTGAAAGAAAGCTGAAGTTTCTTACAACGTGGAAGGGAATATTTATTGAGAAGAGTTCTTGCATTAAGTTTACAGAATTATTTTATATAGTCAGTCTGTGTTCCCACAGGTCATTTCTTGATATTCTTTCCTTTTACTATTTCAGTGAACAACAGGTATTGTTCATTTAAAACAAAGCAGGAACCACTGTTCCTTTGAAAACACTTTTCAATTTCAAATTAATTAACTATTGTTTTATTATTTTATTCTAATAGTGGTAACTGTGGCTGAACTTATTGCTAAAGTGAATAGAAAGGGAAGAGTTTCAGAAGAAGGATTTTTTTGGAGTCTTCATAGATTGACACGGTGTTTCTGTTTTATCGTGCTGTTGTTA
>JAUBOD010000117.1:179510-200519 GCA_032353885.1 Nothura maculosa
ACCCTGGCCACCCTAGACCAGGTTTCTCTAGACCTGATTTATGGTGCCTTGCTTGAACCTTGAAGCGAATGCAGAGTCCTTCGTTTCCTCATGGACTCCTCTCTGCCCGCAGCATTATAGCATTTGGTAACTCAAGCAAAAGGAAGTCAAAGTGAGGTTATGCAGGCAGCCTCGCAGCTGGCATTTCCCAACAAGTGTGTGCTTGACTTTATAACCCTTGTGCTCCCGTAACGGGGAGGTTTTTCTGTGCAATGTACTTAGAGCTGTGCCTGGGTCATCTTGATAAATCTCCATAAAAAGCAGGGAGCTGGATTTATAGAAATCATCTTGAGACTTGCTTTTATAGCACGAATGCTACTGGCATGAGGACACTGTTGTCTGAAGGAAATGTTCTGCGCACAGTATGAGTGTCTTGGGCACTTAATTAATACAGCTGGAAACTTACTGCAGTGATGAAATTTTTAGTGCTCGTAGCACAAATACCTTAAAAAACGGAACTTTTTACATTTTGCCCACAAGAAGGATACTGTGTTAAAAGATGTCATCAACCTTATCCTCAAGCGAAGTTAACACTGTGTAAATTACCCCAAGGTGGCATATTATAGTCATAATATATTTTAATTTTCTTCGTGTAGTATAGCTAGAAATTAGAGGCACCCATTTGGATTTGCTGTTCTGAAGTTCTATTTATTTATTTATTTATTTTCCTAATTAAAGAGCTCAGCATAGCTCTGTTGAAATTATTGCTACTGCAAGAGCAAGTATAATTCTATGAAACCAATTAATTGTATAGAAACTAGCTGCTCTCTGCAGGTTTTAGCTCAAAAATGTGACTGCATGCCAGACACTGGAGTTTTATTAATTATAATTTGGTGAAATTTCATTCACCAATTGCTATGAAAACTTGATTGCTGTCCCATAATATTGATTCAGCTTTGCGGAGAGGAACAATCTTGAGAGGAGACAGAATTCCACAAATTCGTAGCAATTAGGGTTTCTTCTCTTTAAAAAAAGGATGAAATATATAAAAGCATAGGGTCTAGATAAATAAACATAATTTTGATTCAGTCCTGAAACAGTATCAGAGCTGCCTTTTCAGCTCACACACTGAAAATGGTGCTCGAGCCTTGTTCTCACCCCTGCTTCCTTCCACAGAGGTTTGTACCATGCTGTACAGCTCTCCTGTACGACCATGCGGTGGGTTAAGGGCATCTGGGAATTTGCTAGGATTATAAATCTCACTTCCCTGCATAGCTCCATATGTTATCTTTTGAAGGAAAACCTGATTGTCACTGCTGTGATAGCAATGGCAGCATCTTTATAGTTCAGCTGTTGTTAATGGAGCATCTCTTAACAGTATTACATAGCTAAATGATCAAAAGGAAATCCTAACAAGCTTCATTGTGTATGGAAAAAAAAATCCTTACAAGTCTGTTTATAGAAATTTTAGTAATGTTTTCTTGAGCAGAGGAAACAGTGCTGTGTGTATTTGCATACTACAAAGGCTCATAATATGCAATGATTAGCCCTTCTGAGAGAGAAAGAAGCAAAATTAATAACATGTTGAATTAAAGCGAAGAAATACTCTTCAATTGTACATGTGCTGCAATAAGAACTATGAAAATTGTATAGAAAGAAAAGATTTTTATACTGAAACATAGAAAATGCTCTTACTAGTACCATAAAATAGTTTATTAAAATGTTTCATTTAATATAAATTATACTTGTTACATATCTTCTGTCACTGAATTTGAGAACATTTCGAATGTCCATAAAGTCTCAAGACTGCCTTTAAATCATCATCTCTTTTGAGAAATATTCTCTTATAATATGTTTATGCGTGTTGTAGCATATATGATCCTTAATTTCCAGGCACCGTTGCAGTAATACAAATCATTATCATCAACAACATCTATAACAATATCATTAAAATCACTCTGAGATAGATATTTCAGTAAATGTTTTAGCATGGAAGAGCGTGACCTTTTTCTCAGGTTTTTTTTCTGAGCTAGCCAAGGGAAAATGTATAGTTCATACTGATCAGTAAATGTTTATCCTTTAGTTGTTGATACTGACTGAGAGATTACTTTGGAGATGCTGAGAAGCTTTAGAAATTTAACACTGATATTTCCAGATATGTTCCCAGATATTTTGTTTTATCCTGTTCTCTGGTAGCTAAGCAATACTATTTGCCTTTAGAGATTTACCACTTCTTCTGCAAAATGGTGTATTATATATTTTATAAGGTGTAAATCTTTGCAATAAATATTTGATCATCTTTTGAATCATATTGCTTATTTAGTTGTATATATTCTCTTGGGAAAACTAGCCAGAAACCGTGTGGAAAAGACATTTCAGTTCTCAGGTTTAAATTTTCCTTCATATTCCTGCATGATTCACCTTAAGACCATCTGCTATTTCCCATGCTCTTACCATGTTCTCTTCTCAGTCTTCCTGCAAGCATTGAATTCATATGAAAGTACCTTATTTTTGCCATTACCTCCTTTGCCCTTCTCAGCCACTTTGAGTACTGCAAAACATTTTTCACCTACGCACACCTGTGTCTGAACTTTTACCATGTGCGGCAGCCAAGAGGATACAAAATCCTCCGAAAATCAATGGTGACTTTCTTGTAATACCCTGAGAGTGATAGGGTTTTAGTTTTACACCTATCTAAGCATTTAGTTTTCCTCCAGTGATTTCAGACAAAGGATAGATATAGTAAAAATTGATAACGTTCCTCTCACTTAAATTACTTTGATGATGTATCAGAGTAGCTCTCAGTTAAGAGATAAAGAAGCTATGTAAAAGCACACATCAGGGAAAAAACAAGCCTCTCAACCTACTCCTTTGAGATAGAGGGCTTTTGCTCTAATCCATATCAATATCTGTTTTATGTCTGTTGTCACTAACACATGTTCTTATGTAGGATACTCACATATATGTTCTCACTCTATGAGCTACTGTGTGGAAAGCTCCAATTAAATATGAAAGCTTAAAATGAAACAAACATCGGAGAGATTTCTTGAATGATGGTCTCATTTAAACCAGGTATATATGTTTTAACATCATGTGTGACCAGCATACAAAAAAAAATCTGAGAACCATTGAGACTTTTGACTTAATATTAGTTATGTGCTGTAGAATTAAATGAATAAATTTAGTGTGCACCTATGGTGGGGGTCTGAGACACTTGGTGAGTTCAGATCTGTGAGGAGAATACAATGAGGTATTTTTCAATGTCTTTAATCTTGGTGAATAAAGATTCTTATTTATTAGCCAAATGTTAAATAAATATCAAAGTTGTTCAAGTTCTATTTCTGAATTTGCTTTTCCTAAAAAATCAACACTTCAGAAATATCAAACTGTGAGATTGCAGATTTCAGCTCATCTGTAGATACTGCTGCTTGTATAGCTTCAGAAGGGTGATCCTAGGCTTACCAGCATAAAGCAACTTTAATATTGAGGGTTTTTTTAAAGATCACAAAAAGTGACTGGTGACAGCAGATGTAGGGGATAAAGCACCTTGCCATGATGCTTTGCGTTGTTTCTTTAATCACTGAATAAAAAAAATTAATGGATAAGGGTCCTGATCCTCCTTAATCTTGGACTTCTGTGCAGAAGCAGTGTGTACCTCTTGAATTCAATTGTACTAAGAATGCAAGAAAAAAAAGCTAAATATGGACAAGGGTATAATTAACTTATGAAAAAAAATGGGTGAGCAAACATTGATTTTTGGAAGACAACAGGCTGAATGAAAGACACCATTCAGCTAAACATGTTTTGTGGCCCTGCTCACTGTTAATGTTCTTTTTCAGTGACTATAGAGTCACCTCCATTCCTAATATTCCACATTTGTGCATATTCACAGCCTGCCCTTCTTTTAAAGGTAATACCTGTGTACTGTAACCTATGTTACTGAAGTTGAAATTCAAGTATTAAATGTATCCTTCTTCTTTCTGACTAGACTTTAGAGAATAATGAATAGCGTGACCAAATACCTTCTGTGACACCCTGTAAATTGCACTCACTGTAAGATATCTGTTTTTATAGGTGCAATGCATTTATTGCAAGACAAGTGAACGTTCCAAAAAAGCCACGTGAACAATGTCACCTTGAAGTGTGTGGGTTACTTGTAAAGCCAGTCTGAGATTAGCTGATTGTAGTGTAAAATTTCTTTATGATTCAGGGTACATGAGGGTACATGATGTTCAGCATGATACCATGGAAACTTATCCCAAATGCTTGAAATTGGCTGTATTAGCTTCTAAAATAGTCCCACTAGCATGGTATGGCTAGTTAAACTAACTCAGATATCTTCATATGGCACTGAATTGTTTTACCGTCTGAAATTATGAAATTAATTAACTTTATGAAATTAGTATGCATTTGTCTGATAGAAGGTCATTGTTTATCTTAAATATTGGGGTAGAAAAGAGATTTTTTTCCTCAAGAAAGAAATGTTGAAAATGTAGAATAGAAATAAGATCTTTTTTCATTCGTGTTAGTAACAGAGGCTGATTTAGCCAAGATGTACACAGAAGATTAACAAGGCCTTCCAAAAGAAATAACATTAAAATAGATGAACCATAATATTATTGATAATCAATATGACTTTGAGCAGCAAGGCTTAGAAAGGATTAGATCACCTTTTTCAATTAGGAGTAATTTGGAAAATAGGAAAGAATAAGGAGAATGTTATTAGGCATCCTGCGATACTTTGTTCAGATGTCATACTTTTAAAATGGATATATTACAGAATTATTCACTTTTGTCTAAACTGTGCTTTGAAGTCTATTATTTTTCTTGAATTAATATTCTCCTGAGTGCTTAGACTAATATTCTCACTTAGAGAAGGCAAAGTTTGGTAAGCTGTGCATGCTAGTGTGGGTTAGACATGAGTACACATCAACTGCAAGCTACGTGTGAAACGAGGCAGGATCAGGCTGAGACAAGCAGAAAGAACCTGCCATTCTTGTGACAATTTAGCACTAAAATCCCAATTTTTGGATGATGCAGTTGGCCGTACTGCAAGCTCAGGAGCTGTGATGAGTTGGGGATGTTTGGGACGTCTCCAGACCCAGCTCTGCAGGAATACTGCAAAGTTGTAGCGGGTTCAAAAGCAATGCTGCAGCTGTGCAGTTAAGCAGGGAAAACAAGCCACGCATTTGGTTGTTATGCAGGGCTGCACCTGAAAACTGATTTAATTCCAGATGCATTTAATCTTGCTTCGAGGTTCTTCAAAAACAGATGACCTTTTCTGACATCTTGTGGGGGCAGGGAATAGCTTCTGGGGCTCAGTTGAAAAGGAAAACTGATGACATTTTAAAATAATTCCGCATTTCAAAACGTGCATTTTAAAAATATGCAATAGCAGCAGATTTTAGCTGAAAAACAGACCTTCGTTTGCTTAAAAGTTTGTGCTCCCAGCAAGAGCAGTTCTCAAAGAAGCGCTGTTCTTCCTTGTCTTTTCATGACAAGGTTGGACTAACGAGGTGAGAGTGGTGGGAGGCTGTATTTAGGAGCAGATGATCCTCATGTAAGAAGTCTAAAGTTTGAGTTCAAATTCATAACTTCTCACAAGATAACCCAACAAATCTGTGGCCTAGTTCTGCAGTCCTTAATTCTCTGAAACCAACAGCAAGTTCATCTTTGCAAAAGTAAGACAAAAAAAGGACAAACTTTCTGATGAAGAATCCAGAATTGTCTGTCGTCTGGAAAGTGCTAAATTTGAAAACTTCAGACTGAGAAACTCAGCAAGCTCCTCCACTGAAATAAATGCAGATGCTGTGCAAAATGGAAAGGTATTCAAGATATAAAGAATGTTGTCAGAGTCTAGCTGCTTGCCAACAGTTAGTGTTTACTGAAACCTCATAAAAAAGGTTGAGATAATCTGTTAGCAAAACTCTACCATTAATACAGAAAAGCAATAACTAAAAATACTCTTATTGACATTTAATTTTCAAAGAAAAAAAAATAGAGACAGACAGTGTGTGGGTGTTTGCATGTGTGTGAGAGAGAGATCACTTAGACACTTGAAGTTCATGTAATTTCCACAGAATAGTTATGGAACTCATGGTCCCATGGGTCATTCCTGGTTGGTCTAAGACAGCTGCCCACAAAAAAAAATGATGACTCGCTGAAGAGCTAGAAACATTTATAAGAATTTTAATTCAATTAGTCCATAATCAGAGGTTTCATTGGATTCTCTGAAGTGGAGGCTGATTTGCTTGATTTTAAATTGGTGCAAGACAAGTGCAGCTCCCAGCAAGAGAAGTGCTTGAGCTCTCTAGTACCACAAGTCAGTGAAGAATTTGTCAGTGAAAGCAAAAACAAATTCTATTTTTATTGTGCCATGCTGCATTTTTGCTTACAAAACAAATCACTCTTTTCAGTCCACGTTTGAAGAAATAAAAAAAAAGGAGAATCTCATACATTTGGGAGTCTCAAGTTTGTCTTTTATAACTGAAAACAGGTCAGCATTTAGAAGCTGAAAATGTTCCTGTGTGTTGTTCCTGTGTGTGTCTAGAGCCAATAAAGCTATCTCCTAACTTAAAAAATAAAGCAGAATCATAATGAATAAAATTATTGCACAGTAGCAGTTCTGCTGTTGGGTGAATTTTACTTTATTATAGTTGTGTGAATCTTATGGACAGTACCTTCTCTCTCATTCAAAAAATACCCCTCCCGTTAATAAAAGTGAATAGAAAAGCCAGCAACATGTTATTTATTCAATGAGTTATTTATACAATGAGTAATTTGCAAGGAGACTTCCTAAATAAGGCTTGTGAACTGTCACCACCCTCTTCCAAAGCAGAGTTACTCTATATTTATATTGTCATAAATGAGAGCAGAATTTGACACTGTGAGTTTGTATCATTGCCATGTTGAGAAAACTGCACAATATTTTTGCTGATTCGGGACCACTGTAAAATATTTTGCTATCTCTATGCAAACTGTTATACATATGATACGGGAGCTCAGAATTGTAGATGTTTTCTAAGCAAAAACAGTCAGTAATACTTGCTCATTTGTCACACTCAAAAATCCTGTCAAAAACTTTCCAGATTTTTTTTTTTTTGCTCTATGTGAGAGAGGAGATATTGTATATATACATATATATATGTGTGTGTGTGTGTATATATATCTCCAAATTCAATACCATTCATTTTGTTTGTGCACATTGTATGTTTTTCATCGATTCTGTTCAGTTATGTACAACATCACAATCCCCATTTTCAGCTGGTTTGCCTGGGTAATCAAAAGACACATAGCATTATCATTGCCTCATCTTTTACAGAAATAGTCTTTTTCTCCTGTGTTCCCACCTTGTCACTTGTACAGATTGCAGTTGTATCATTTCCTACCTTCATCAGTAGAATTTTCATGAGTCTAAGCTGAATTTTGATCTTACTTTGCAAGTAATCTTACTGGGTATCCTGCTGTTTTCTATTTCTGGACCAACAGTGCTGCGAACTACTCAGATGCATGTTGGAGAACTAAAGGAACTGATTTTGCAGCAATGTTATGTAAGACATAAGTTATTATTTTCCATCAGTTTCTCATTTACAATATAGTAGCTAGCTTATCATCTTAGTTATTTTGCAGATTTTGGTTCTCATATTTATTGGGCAGATTTTGGGATGTCAAATAGTGCACAGAGACCAGAGCTGTGGGGAATATTCACTTATATGTGCATTTTGCATGGGAAAAATCCTGAGCTCTGTGTGTCCATCTACACTCTTGTGGAAGGTTAACTCCAAGGCTGAACTAAGTGCTAAATATTGTTAAATATTTCTAGTACCGACTTTCTCTATCCCAGCTGCCCTTGTAGTGGTGTCTGCCACCTGATTAAGGTGAGGGAGACCAAATAGCTTCAGCCCTTTCCTGGTGACTCATGCTGTGAAGGCAGATAGGTTTTACATGATGCACCAGAGGTGCTTCCTAAGAAGAACTTGAGCTTCAGCAGTTCTTTGCACATAAATAAATTCAGGGCTTTAAGGAAGCTCCAGATTGGTGGTGTGTACCAGGTTACCTGGTGAGCCTCATGGTATGGTAAGAGGAGGACTGCAGTGTGAAGCCTTCTTCTCATGCAAAAAGAAGCTATAGGACTTCACTGATGAGCAGCACCAAACACAATTGAGGAGATAGCAAACAGACAAAAAAACATCACCAGAGAAATTAAATTAAAATTTTGCTCTGGGATGATGCAGGCTGTTGTCTCCATGCAGGCTTTCAGTGGAAGAATGCGTTTAGGATTCCAGCTTGATGGTAAGGGGAGTCATGAGTCCTCTCAGTGCTTGGCTATAAATAGAGTGGAAGAGAAGAAAATCTGGTGGGGAAGTTGGGTTTGGAAGCCTTATTACAGCCTAATTGTTGCTGAAATATATATATATATATATAATTAATAAAACACTATGGAGAACAGAGATGCTTCTGGTTGTTGTAGCACCGGTAAAGAAATAATGGTAAAGAAAAATACTTTTATTCATTTTAATACTCTAATCACTTAGAAATCAAGATCTAGTGACATGCTTCATGTCTGTCATGAAGCAAATAGCTACATAGTATTTGCTATGTAAGCCTCTAACTAGAGGAAAGCCTCTAACTAGAGGAATAGATGGTCAATCTCTGGGAACATAACCTGTATTTTAGAAATATCTGCAGAACATAAAACGGCCTCTGAGGTTATTCACACTGCAGTATGGTGCACTGGGTGAGTATTAAAATATTGCTTATTGTAAGCAATTCTCCTATAAGATAAGAAAAATATGGTGAGCTTGAATAAAAAGAAATGTGGGTGTTCTACTCAGAAATCTTAGGTTAATAGCACTACCCTGATGTAATACATTATACCTGTACTCGGTTACTGCTCATTTGAATTTAAAAGTGACTGAGAATCAGGACCTTATCTTATTAAAAAAAAAAAGTTTAAATCTATAGTACCAGAATGCAGCCAGAATTACAACTTTCCAGGCACTTCAGGCTCTATGGCTTCCCTGCATGTTCATGGGTAGTAAATTATATGCTAGCAATTGGCAGAAGCAGCTTCACCCAGGCTCTTCTGAGCTCATCTCCCACTGCTTTTTTCTTTTCTCCTCTCACCCTGCATTTCATTTAACTATCATTCTGAATGCAAATAGAGAGCTGCCTGGATAACTTTCTCACCATTTTCCTCTTTAAAGAGGCACTTCAAAGACAGAATGAGGTAGCAGAAGGGTGAAAACTAGTACTTTGTTCAAGCAATAAAATGGCAGTAGGCTGTCTTCAGCATGTCTGCCTTTATGACTTTAAGATATTCTTGACAGGCATTAACATGATTTCGGATATATTTGCAACCACATTTAACAATATCAGATAAGCTTTCCAGCAGTGTATGGTAGATCCAGATGTGGAGTTAGCCTGGAGTAATTTCCATTATTTTTCTATAATGTTGGTCCTGAGATCAGAATAAACAGCGATAGAGATCTTTGGCTGTTGGTCATGCTATTTCTGTGAATCCTTTTGCTATCTTTTAACCAGCAGCAATAACATGTTCAGCGTTTTAGGGAGATTCTTTAGCGACTACTTTTGTAGTCTCTATTATAGCCCACAGAGCCCTCAACATCTGTGCGCTTTGTTATCTTTAATTCATTATACATGCTCTATTCCCGGAAACTGTTCATTCATAACACAAGTGTTTTAAAGCAGTCCACTTTAAAAATACAAAAATACTGTTTGTAATTGTACTAGGAACTTCTCCTCCTCTTCAGTTGTGAGTATTCAAAATTCCTTGGTCTCATTATTTGTGTGCTGGGATTCAGCAGCCTGCTCTACGCGTAGTATCAGGTGCTGTCCGAAGACAGGTCAAAGAGACAGGTATGTCACAGGGAGCTGATATGTCTCAACCATTGGCAGTTTTACATCTCCTATTTCTAACAAACGGAACAGTCTGGCTTTTATCTTTGCAATCCTGGAGATGCTTCAAAGGTGTTAAGAAAGTTAACGTTAAAGTCTCCTTTTGAATGTGAATAATTTTCTTCTCAAGAATTGTCCTGAATGTGCAATTGCAATGTAGTATTTCAATGCTGTGTTTATCTTTAAAATTAATGTCAGGTGAATTTGTTCCCTTGATGGCAGATGGTTAGCCAATATGCATGATTTTAATTAATCGCTTCGCAGAAAATTTGTTAGCTCCAGCATCTCAATGTCTTTTGTCTTTTAATATTGGTATGAATATCCTACCACATTGTTTTGCCTATGGAAACATTTGCTATCCTTTTCCTGGTACCATCATCCATCCATTTACAGAAAGAGAAAGTGGCTTTCATATTTCCTGCCACATGCTTTGTGCATCCAAACCATTTACACAAATGCATCCTGAATGGAAATTTCCTTGTATATCTGAGCTGTGTTTTAATCAAGTTATATTTATATTCAGACAGCTTGAATTTTTTATGGCATTCTTATGGCATTTTTAAGACATCTGTGCAAAGCTAAGTGCAGGTTTGTACTGTGAGCTAGGAGAAGGCTGGTGAGGACTTGTGTGGGGCAGTGGTGCCGGCTCCACACTGGACAAGGCATAGGGACCTTTTCTTCCACTTCTACGGTCATGGGCTTCCAGGCCCATCAATATCAGACCTTCACCCCATCTATAGTTCCTTTAGTATTTTAATTCTTCAACTTCAAGGGGAAGTTACTCTTCAAGGGGAGTCAACAACCTCCCTGCTTGGACTACAGCCCTTTTTGCTCTAGGGGCAAGCATGGCCTGAGCGCCAGGGCTGAACAAGGCAGCTCCATGAGCGCTGGTGCTGGGGCAATGGAGCCCTCGAGCACTGCAGTGAGCAGTGCCTCTCGGGTAAGGCAGAATAATTCATAATCATAATAATAAAAGTCTGACATTTGTTTTTTCAATCATTCATGATTTAATATAATCATATATATGCTATTAATTACATCAGATTCCAGACATGTGTCCCTTGAAGTGACACGTTGCTATAACTGATAGTTTGACATGATTTCCTAGTAAGTCTTTTGTATTCCAGAATGAAATCTGTAAGTATACTATTGAAAAAAATCCCATTTTTACACCAGTCAGTCAGTAATAGCAAAGTAATATCCAGATTATACGAAATATAAGCTTATGAGGGCGTGCTGAGTATTGATTATCCAATATAGTTATCTTAAAACCAGGGAAGATACTGTTTTATTTCTAAATGCCAATTTTTTAAATCAACCACCATGAGCTTCTTGCAATTACTTTGACTTTTATTTAACTTACATTTAAGGTTACCGTGCAGCAAGCAAAGAAATTATGATTCCTCTAAGGCTAGAACAAAGAGGATATAAAAAGCTGCAGGTGGGCTACTGTCTCCAAGATAATATTGGTTGTCTCCATAGTACTCCAATAAGCACATCTTTCTCTCTTGTTTTTATCTACATTTAGAAGAAGATCTGCTAATTAGGCAAGCAGGAACAAATCAAAGAACACATACAACAGGTCTGTTCTTTAAGTCGCTTTGTGGGTCTCAAATCAGGAAGTCATTGGTTCAGATTTGAATGTAACCATCTGTAGCTCACTTTGTGATATGGTTTTAAATGACTTTTGCTGTCTGGAAGGGCTGTCACATTCTTCAAGACATATGAGTGATATAGTTCCTCCTTTTATTTGATAAAAAATATCCAGGTCCAGGCTATCATTGTCACAAAAAAATTGTTTAAACTCTGAAGCTCCTTGGGGTTATTAGTAAGCCAGCCTGCTGCAGCTAGACCACTCTAACACATTCTTCATTCCACAACTCTGAAGTCTGCTTTCTTTTTTTTTTCTTGAAATTTATTAAATGCTCTTAAAATTCCAGCTAAATCAAATACTTGCTGACCCCAGTCCCCTATTAAATCTTAGTTTAAGCTGAACATGTCCTTTTAGTCTCTGTTTGGTTCAAGTTTCTATTCTTTAACTCAGGCTCTGTTACTGTAATGTATATATTGCAGAATACTATTTCCTTGCTACTACAGTATGCCAGATTTATTGGAGTTCTCTTATGAAAATGTCATTCAATAAATTTGTATGGAATTGATACATTTGTAGACAATTTCCTTCCCTTGCTATTCTCTTCAGATGAAAAAACTACTAATGCAGCAGCTAAACATGGGCTAGTCATACTTTGCGGGAGATATGTGGATTCTTCTGAACCAGAATTAAATTCAGTCTACTATGGTACAGAAATATCTTCTGGAAAGTGAACTGAGAGACAGCGTGTAGCATCCGTATTTTTAATAGCCCTTGAGATGGAGAACTTGGCTATGATGAAGCAAACAGCTCATTGGAATTGGGAGTGCATTTTAGGCTGTGATGAGAAGAGACCAGCTAACACTGAGCGAGGGGAGAGATGGAGAAATAGAATTTGCTAACAGAGTTAGAAGAAAGGCAGATTGCTATTTAGCTTTTTGAAGAAGTAATAACAGCTTGTTTCCAAGAGTGGGTAGATGGAGGACAAGAAGCTATTAATATAAGCTCTCAGAGAAAAGTCTGAAAATTGTGTGTACTGTATAGATCAAGGTCTAAAAAAACTAAGCTGCTTAAATCGGTTGCATGTTAAGATTGAGTTTTCCCTTTCTCCCAGTCGATGACTTTTCAAAATAAGCATTTCTGTTGATTTTAAGAAAAGTAATTTTTGCCTTCCAAATTATTAGTTCTTATTAAGACTAGGGATTTAACTAATTTGAATAGTTATTAATCCATTATAAAATTTTAATATCACATATACTAAAGTATTGTGTAAAGTGGTTGGATTTTATTTTTAGTTGACTACACTATACTAATGAGTAGGAAAGTCACTTTATGTTTTGGAATCTGGCTATCGAATACTTCTCCCCCACAAATGCTTCTGAAATGCCAGACATTCTGCCAAGCTGGTTCTTACGCTCATTGTACTTTTGGCATTCATTCTTCCATGTAGGAGGAAAAATATTGTCGTAATCAATGTGCTTCACAGATCCTGTAAAAATATTAGAGCAAAGCTTGCATTCCGGTCAGACTTGGCTTTTTTTCTTATGCCATTGAACTTCCTCCCTGCTGTTATTTACAGTTTTAGGAATGGGAAGTTTGTAGTATGTTTCCCTAGAATTTTAACATGTATGTCTCCAAAATATATCAGCTGAGATATATAAGAAGAAGACTGAAATGGAATCAAATTAAATACACACACAATATATTTATATTTATATATATATATATATATATATATATATATATATATAAAATCATGATTATATAACCGTCTTTCCAAAATTACCTTTATTAATCAGAATAGCTTCTTTCTAGTCTGTTAATGTCATGGCAGGAGTTGAGTAAATTTGTGTAGAATCTGTGGACCCTTTTAAAACCATGAAATAAAAATATATAATTTCTTCCTATTTTTTTCTGTTTAAATTCCTATATTGAATTATTTACCATTGCTACTTTGGCTTCAAATTTAGCAGACAAAAAGAGACCATACTGAGCATTAAGATCATCTATAAATGTATTAAGAGCTCTTTACCAGGACACTGGCAGCACAAAAAGAAAGAAGAAAAATTCAATGTTTATGTACTTTACTTGGATCTACCTGAAGATATTATCCGATCATATTTCTAGGGCATGAGATGAGTGAAAATTAAACAAAGAGTTGTAATAGATTATAAAAAAAGAAAATATATCACTTGTGTTGAATCCCAATCTGATGAAATGTAGTGGGAATGAGCAGAATTCTACCTTCTTACAAATAATTAGTGTTATACTGGAAGGTCTAAGTAAGTGAAGAACTACCTTTGCTTAAATCATAGTATGTATGTTCTGTTTTCTACAAGGGTAATTACATCTAAATCATAAATACAAATCCATAATGCTAGTACATAAATCCTATTTTTTTCCTTTGAGGTGAGTAGAATTAAGAGGCAGCATTTTACATTTTGCCCTTTTTCCAAGGAGCAGAGATGTGCTATAGAAAAAGAAAGGACTTTGAAACCTTTCAAGTGAGGTGAAAGACTATATTCATCTGAATAAAATGCAATTAGTAGAGCTAAACTTAGTTATTTTCCCTGTAGTAGCAAAAATGTGTTTAGCTTTATCTGCAATGGGAGAAGGAAGCAGCTGGTGTGCTAAGACCATTGCCAAAGTAGTCAGATGTATGGCATTATTTTTTAATGCATGGTATCAAGAGCTTCACTTTCCTGGCCTGAAAAATGCGAGTTTTACTATTAAGGCCAGTTTGACAAATGGAATAGTTTTGCGGAGAATTTCAACTTTGGGGTAGTAATGTTGATACCTTAAAACCTTCCTGAAAGCTGTTAGCAGAAACTGTTAAGGTGTCTCCAAGACTTGTCAAATTGGTGCCTCTTGCTTCTTTTTGACAGTGGCGGGCTAGAAAACGGCTCTAAGAAGTGCCCTGGCTTCTCTCTTGCTGACCTGCCTCTTGCTTTTCCTATGACTCTAGTTATCACAGGGAGGTAGATCAGACGAGGAACCTTGGGAAGGGTAAAGGTGCCTGAGCTGAATTCTCATGTAGCACATCAAGACATTTTTGAATTGCTTGAAAAGGCAGCATTGGGGAATCTGAAGGGAAGAAATAGGAAAATTTTGGAGCCTTAAATGCTTCATTTGCTCCATAAAAATATTCTTTTTATAATATAAATTTATTTGACCAAAAGAATTCACCTGTCACGAAAATGCTGAAACCCAGATTTTCTACTAAAGCCAATTTCAATTAAAAGTTCCTTATCAGGCTAGTTACTATGTTTTATTTGATTTGGCATACAGTGAAACATGCAGCTGCTTCTGGCCAAGCTTTGGAAATGGGTTTTATTTGTAGCATTCGTTAACCTAACTGCTGGCACACTCTTCCCAACAAGTCTTTCTGGGAGTTTTGCCATTGTCTAAGCAAAAGAATATAGAATAGCTAAACAGGTAAAATGAAATTTCCCAACTAAAACCAAGAATTATTCAAATGGGAGCTGTTGGAATCTATTTGCTTTAGGGGTCCCTTGAAGCCTTTTTTGACATCCAGCTATCTGAAAACACTACTAAGATCATGAGAATTGTTGATTTATCTCATTAGCTTTTTTTTTTTTTTTTTTTTTTTGGTGTTTTTAAGTCCTTTCAAGGAAAATGAGGAGCAGACAGAAGGGAAATGCTCTGCTCTTTGCAGCCTTGATGTTGAAATCAGTTTGCCAAAAGCTGCTACTTTGAACCTACATGTAGTATTTTATATATATTGAACGCAATATTGAGGTTTGCTTCAAGAAGGAAAAGCTAGGTTACTTCTCATTTCTATCTACCTACAAAAGTCAAGAAGAAATTTAAGTGAATAAAATGCTAGTACGAATTGATCTCTATCTTCCCCTGCAGTTACCCGGTCACAGACCTTCACCACTGCAGAATATTGTCACAAGAAAACACATTCCAAAATGCATTTGCAACTTTGTTGGAGAGTAATGATTCACTTCCTGTGCTAGCTGAGCCAGTATTTGAAAATTAATGAAACTCTAATACTATTTAAAATCTTAATAGCAATAGAGTAATTAAAAATACTCCAAGGGAGATAATGATTTTCCTATCTAGTCACTGTACATCAGCTGTATATAGGATTAGGTGGGCAACAGTGGCGAGGAGAGGGGGGAGAAGGAAGAAGTTTTGGTTAGAGTTCAAAATCTGAATTATTCCTGAAACTGAAATTTCTGAATGGAAAAGGTAAGATGCACACTAGCTTTGGCTGCTTAGCAAGTCAGTGAAAAAGGAGAATATGTCCAATATGCTTTTAGATTGCAAAATTCATTGATACTTGGCTCTTGAAAATCAGCAAGGAAAATGAGGTAATATACCAGAGGAAATTTAACTCCGTCTTTTGAAACTTGCAGTAGCCTTTGGCATTTTTTCATACATGCGGAACTTTTGTACTTTCAGGTAATATGAATAATTGCAATTTAGACTGGACTTTGTCCCCTGTCCAAAAACTCATGCTGTAATCAGTGCAAGTCTCTACTAGAGAGCCAAACAACACAGGGACACTCAGAAAGAGAAAGCAAGCCTAGGATTGAATTTAAAAGCCTGGAAACTTCACAGGTTTGAAGAAAGGCAGATCCTGGCAGCCGCACGAGATGCCGGTGGTCAACATACATATGTTGTAGGAAGGCAAGTCCTGATCTTGGGCCTAGATAGTGGGAAGTCCCCAGAAGAAGGGATACCAGCCCATCTAGAGGAACCAGCCCATCTACATGTCTCTGCACATGGGCTCCACATCCCAAGTACATTTTGGAAATACACAAGGTTATAGTTTCATCTGCCAAGTATGTTTCCTGCTCTCCCAAAAGTCAGTATATTATGCTTTAAGCTTTAACTTTAAGCTTTCTGAGCAAAATACTTTGGTGCATATTCAGTGGTCTTTTTTTTTAAGGTTAGATTGCACCCACTGCTCTTCAAAAATCATGCATACAATTACTCTTTAAAAGATGCTCTCACTGCTTATTTTTTACTAATATCTATGTCTCTGAGACAGTCTAAGAGCATTACAAGAAAAAGAAAAACTGGCCATCAATCATTATTTTGTGGATTTTAAAGGTTTCTGGAGTGATAAATACCTTCAGGAGAACATTGCCTAGTGCTTAACTTCAGGGAATGTTATTGCCCATATTAAAATGTGCACCTGGCTCATTACTGATATTTATGCACAATATCAACTTTAATAACCATATATTTTAATCAATATAGCGTTTCCTCAAGATTAGCACTATGATTCATTGTAGATGTAAAAAATTAATAGGCATCTAATTAAACATATAATTCACTGAGATTAATTGTGGAAACTAATCTGAGTAAGAGTGAATATCCCAAAAGAAGATCTTGTACCGCTGAAGATATGTTCTATGAAAAATGGCACAATATATCTTCTTTTATCATAAAATCAAATACGTTTAAAATATAGTAATTGTTGTTTGGTATAGCAGGACATAGGAGAGAAATGAGAGAATTAAGAGTAAAGAAGAACATATATTATCTTAAGAACTGTTTAAATTCTTGTCCAGTTAGCATTAGACTCTAGCATTAAAAATAAATCTTATGAAATTCTGTTCATGTTTCCCAAGAAAAGAGCTGTGTTATATGAAATACTTAAAAAAATGAAAGTGGGAGAAGTTTGGTTGGAGAGCAGGCAAGTGAATGTAAATGGAACAGAAAATGGAGCAGAATAGACCTGTCTTTTGAGACGCCTTTGAACATCTTTGTCAAATAGGCCCCTCATTGATCATATTTGCACTGAAGCTGATGGTGGTTTCATCAGCCAACAAAAGCTGATCCATTATATTATATTAAATTATTTAAAATTTTCCTTTTTTTTTTTTTTTTGGGTGGTCATTACTTTTATTCCCTTTTGCTTCAGGACTTTGTAGATGAAAAACATTTTTACAGCAGCAACTTATATTGTTCATAGGACTTTTGAACTATTTTATCGAGTCCCTAAAATGATATTGTAGGTTCCCCAGTACTCAGGCATGCCCCTGGTCAAGTGCCATTGGTATTAAGAAGCTATTGAGAGATGTCTATGTTGGTTCAACTACAAGGTGGAGAGATCATTTTCATCTGCACTTTTTGCACTGTTACCTAGGTGGCTATTCTTTAACAGTATGCAGCAGTAACCCTCCCAAACTCACCAAAGAGTGTTCTATCCTCTTCAAATAGCACCAGGAAATTTAAAAACTCACAATGTAATCACTTGTGCTGAAATTTAACATGAAGTTTAACCTTGCTTTTTTCACTGAGTATATAGTCATCTCAACTGCTGTGGATCATGCCAACTATAAGAACCACTTACAAAAAGCAACACTTCCTTGTTTCTTATGCTGTTGGCTGCTAGAGCCTTGAGGTCAAGTATTTTCAAGCTTGGTCAATGTCAGCATTTTGAAATTATTTTTCCTTTCTTCCTCCTCTACATAGTAAGAGGGGAAATGGCAGGTCTACTCACAAGGTCATGTGATAAGTTGGACCAGAGCAACCAACTTGGATTTAGTTTGTAAGCCATTTGTGGCTTTTTATCACTGTTTGCAAATGTGACTTTTCAAAAAACAAATCTAGCAACAACAAAAGAAAAAAAGAATTAGTTGCTTGTCCTTTATCAGAGGAAAATAAAATGCCTTGGGTCCTGTTTAAAATAGTAGTTTAGAAAATATTGAAGAGAAATTGAGTGATAGAGAATTATACACATGTATTTCGGTGTTATTAGGAAATTAAATGCAAGTAAATTTAAAAAAATGTTTATACTGAATTCAACGTCCATATCGGTCTTATAAAGGAGACATTAAGTCAAGAGCTGTATCGTTGCAAAGCCAAGGAATCCGTGCAGCTGTAGTTTGGGCTGACAACTGCTGGGCTATGGGAAGGTATCTTGAGAAGCAATCCTAGGAATTTTTTGAAAATAAGAAATGTGAGGAAGCCCTCTGCAAAAGAAAGAAGATGTCATTGTAAGCTGGCCAGTGGCTTTTCTGATTTAAAACTCCATGAGTAACTCGGTCGTAATGAGAGTCTGTGTACAATACAACTTCTGAATTGTACATGCAAATTTTCAATTGCACAATGAAGGGTGAAGGCAGTAGAAGAAAAGTTGTCCTGGTTGAGAAAAATGTAGATTTGAGTGGGGAGTTGAATTTGAGATATCTAAAGTTTTTGCATGTGAGAATGAATATTAGGAGGAAAATAGAGTCGCAAAGACATGAAACTACTTGCCCCAAGTCAATTTATAGAGGTTTATAGAAGACCTTGTTTTTTGTTTATGGTGGAGCAGGCATCCTGTACAGTTGCTGTACTCTGTGACCCTGTCTGTGGCAGGCACTAGGTTGTGCTGTTGTCTGCACAAACTTGATTTTGAAAGGAAATGTGGCCACTGAGGAGCCCACAGCACAATCCAACAGGTACCCTCATCTGGGTGCCCATGTGCTTAGGATTGCTAGAAACAGTCAATTCAATCTTACAAAAAACAGCCTTACTAATAATTTTCAGGAACTTTTTACCATTTCTAGGTTAAAAATATCCTTAGCTGTCACTCATGGAATTAAAGAGGGAGGTACTTCCGTGAATGAATTATTCCTTCCTGAAAACAACATGCAGCACACTTCAAATAAAGCAATAAAGCTCTACTGGGATGCTGTAATGCTCCTCTATAAGGCATTGCTTGCTCATTCTGCAATCATTAAAAATCAGCCACCAAATCAATGACTCTCATTAGAAATCTGTCTTTTTGCTTAATGTCATTGATTTAATCTGTTTTAGAAATACCTATTAACCATTAGTCAATTAAATTCATGACAGTTATATAGATTAGGCAAAACTAACTACTATCACAAAGACCTCAGTCATGTAAGGTTCCATTAATTAAAAGACACAATTTAGACACTTTGTTCCTTATATAGCTTATATACTAAACTATTTGACCAACAGTAATTATGCACTTATATATATAAACTAAATATGTAAACTAAATATAAATAAACTAAAATTTTGATCACTGTTTAGCAAAAATGTGCAGCATATTTTGTGTATGACCTGAAGCAAACTGAAAGGCAACAATCTGCTGAAGAAATCTATTTCTGAGACAAATGCATTGCTCCTGTGCCTGGCAATCAGACTTACACAGGTCAATGATGTGCTGATATAACTGATGGGGTCAGCATGCCCCTGCCTCCTCCTGAGCTTTATTTTAGCTATCCACACCTACTCTAGTCATCTTACTGCCTAGAACCTCCTCTCTTGATGTGTATATGTGATTATCCAAAGGCTGTTTTCAGAGTTTTCTCCTGAGGAGATATAGGTGAACTGGAGAGACCTTGGCTCTACCTCCTCTTCCTCATTTGCTACTCCTTTGCAGTTAGTAAATTAATGCAAGTAGCTCCTTGCACTGCACAAAGCAGAAAAAGGGGATCAGGCAGTCTGTAAAACCCATATCATTTCTAGTTCTGAGATGGGAGGAACCTTCTGCCCCAAAACAGTGATTTACCCGAATAACAGTTCAACCCAGGATGGAACAGATAGGTTGTCTCTGGGATAGAACCTTGGTTTTCTGAACAGCTTTAGAGTCTGAATACTCAATATCAGTCCTTAAAAAAATTCCTTATTCCTTATCCTCATATTTTCATCTGTCTTTTTAGAAAAAAGGAACCGAATATTGTGTTTGCATATATTTAAAGATTAAACAGAAGGCCTTTTTTAAATCATCCTTCTATTATTTTTTTAATTCATACTTGTAGAGATTACTGCAAAAAGGAAACAAAATAAGTTCTGTCTTGTTTGTGTTTACCACATAATTGTGCTGAATTGTTGATGATATTCTGTGAAATCTGGTTGAATACAATGCCCTCAAATGGTAGTGTTTCCTTTAAATAGATTTAATTTTGTGGTTCTTGTTCACTAATAATTTGAAAAGAAGATACTTTAGTTGTGTGGTAGATTTCTTTAGCTTTAAACGTACTTTGTCTTTTTGCTGAATACTTTTCAAATGTGACAGTATGTGTTTCCACTGCAGAACACAGTGTGCTGAGATGTACTATTGCAAAAGAATAAATTGAAAAAAAGTATAAATTGTTTGTTTAGGCTCACTCAACAAAAAGGCTTGGATGTTGTAGTTCTGAGCACCTAACCTGATATTTAAACGTATTTTTATATTCAGTTCATAGCCAAATTACAGTAAAAGACATTCACTCTCTTCCCTCATGAACTGCTTCTAATGACTCTTTTCTCTCTTCTTTCACATCTCATTCATTTTAAATGTAATCAAACTAATCTTCTACCATACTGGGATTAAAAATGCTACTCCATGTGCTTTTCTGAAGTGTTTACTTCCTTCTTTAACAGTGAACATGTTATGGCTACTTCTGTGAGAGCTGCAGATACAGTAGAAAATGACTTCTTACCTTACATTAAATTGGTTGCCAGTCATAGAATCATAGAATGCTTAAGGTTGGAAGGGACCTCAGAGGTCATCTAGTCCAACCCCCTGCACACGCAGGGTC
>JAUBOD010000117.1:200619-226804 GCA_032353885.1 Nothura maculosa
GGCTGAGTAGAGGGGGACGATCACCTCCCTTGACCTGCTGGAGACACTCTTCTTAATACACCCCAGGATCCCATTGGCCTTCTTGACTACCAGGGCACGCTGCTGTCTCATGGTCAACTTGTCGTCCACCATGACACCCAGGTCCCTCTCTGCGGGGCTACTCTCCAGCGGGTCAACCCCTAATCTCTACTGGTGTCCATGGTTATTCCTCCCCAGGTGCAGGACCCTGCACTTGCCCTATTTGAACTTAATGAGATTTCTCACCATGCAATTGTCCAGTCTGTCCAGGTCCCTCTGGATGGCAGTGCAGCCTTCAGGGCTATCAGCTACTCCTCCCAGTTTGGTATCATCAGCAAACTTGCCGAGGGAAATACGGTCATAATTTTTATTGCTCTCTGTATACATATATGCACGCATATATATATATGTTTGCGTGTATATATGTGTTCCTGTTGCTGGCTTGCATGTTTGTGTGTTCATTGCAAGAATTGACGTAACTCAGGAACCTGTGCTTTGGCCAAGAAAGGCCAGTGCCCCCTTGGATCTTCAATCCTGGGAATGTGCAAACCTTTCCAGTGTCTGTGTATCAATGTTGGTATTACTTCAATATGTGTTCTGCTACCTCTGTAGCCTAACTTGTGCAGGCATTTTCAGAATAAAAGAATTTTGACAAACTTTTTCTATGATATCCAAGCTGTATATGTCTATATCTGAGGCAGTCACCACAGTACATCATAGCAGAGTAGAAGTGGGCACTTCCAGAGATACTTTATCTCATTCAAAAGTAGATTACTAAAATAGTTCAGCAAAACTGTTTTAGAAGTGTCCTTTCTCTCCAGTATCTATAAAAGGAGGCTATAATTAGATCAGACATACACAGTTATGTCAGAGAAGTCTAAAGTTAGATGATACAAATCCCATATTCGTTTCTGCAAATTTTCGATATAATTCTAAAGAAGTGCAGCACACATTTGTGCAGATAACAAACACTTTGAAGGGGGCTGGGGCACAGATATCTGCTTCACTTTTACCTTTTCCTGGGATTACCAACCGCTTTGATTCCTCAGTCATCTCTTGCCCATAGAGAGAGCTTGACAGCACCCCTGTAAAATGAAATCTATCTTTATGCCTTTTGATTTAAGCAGCTAACTAGGAAGTAAATATTAGAAATAAAACCAAGACAAGAACTCTGCACTTAGCCAAGGAAGGTGAAAAAGTATTAATGCATTGTCAGTGCCTGCATGTGTATGAAAGTCTACTTCTAATTATACCTTTTTATGAACGTTAACTTTTCATCCCTGTGGTGCTATATAAGGTATGAAGAAGCTTTTCACATAAATAAGAACATAAAATAAAAAGATCTCTTATCAGCAGGAATCCCACATCATTAAGAGGTTTGTGACAAGCTTTCAAATTTCACTCTCTTAGATGGCTCTTATTCCGCAGCTATCTTGTTTTCCTTCTCCCACAAGTAACTAAGATAATGTCCTCACTCTCCTGAAATCTGTGGGAGTCTGAACAGTGGGACCCTGATCTGATCCAAGCATGTACAAGTGCTGAAGGCTCAAGTTTTGTTTGAGTTCTGCTTAAGAGGAAACTTGTATGGTGGGCTTTCTAGGTCCACCAATGGCAATTTTATGAGATACCACAAGAAAACAGAGAGGCAAACAAGCCTGTCTAGCCCCAACCAATACTCTATGATTTGATCTAGAAATTGGGTATTCTTCGGAATAGAAATTATTCCAGATGGCTTTAGGCATTTCATGAATGTTAACTGACACCCAAGAAACATATGAATAAAAGCTAGGTTTTTGATCTCAGTATTATTCACTAGAAAAATTAAGTCAGGATTAAAGCTATATTTAATTTTTCCTTAAAGATCTACAGAGGAAGGTCTCTGGCTTTGAAAGTAAACCCAAAGTCTAGGGAAACCACTCCATGAACTTTAGGGATCTCTTCCATTATTGAGCCTGTGAAGTTAGGCTTAGCAGGTAGTAAACATGTTTTGGTTAATGCATCACTGATGATACAAAGAGTTGTTGTCCTCACGACAGATCCATGGACATAGAACTTGAAAAATGTGACTTTGTTCCTTACTGGTGAAAATCTGAGCACCCCTAAATACAAGCCGAATGTCCTGAAGGTTGCTTTGTGAGTTCAAGCACCTTAAGTTTGTTATGAGTCAGTGTATTGAGTTTCAGAGTACTTATACCAGCTTCCCCTTGATGTAGAGGGTAAATAAGTTGAAGATTTTGAGATACTTAGATACTATGGAAATGGGAGGCATATAAATATTGTCCTACTTTTATGGCAGTGATAGAATGTGTAATTGACATTGTTCAGAGCTACAAAACTCATTTTATGAGAGGTCTGTATTTTTAGTGTAGCAATTAAATTGATATCTTCTGTGTACTACTTGGATATTGCTAGTCTTTCTCAAACATGACTATAAAATATAGCCTGTTTAATTGTTCTTTTTAAAACAGTGGTTTTGATCATAAATAGATTATTCATGGGTATGTCTCAAAGATATGCTAGAGTAACTTGCCTGATTTTCTAGTTTATTTATATATAAACTCTGAAAAGCTTAGCAAGAAATAAAACAAAAATGTTAAAGTACAGCAGGTTCTCCATTCTGATGTATTCATGGCTTACGTTTCTTGAAACATTAATCTTTAATCTGTGTTTGAAATAAAGAGGCTAGTGCTCATTAAATAAGAGATCTGGGGAAGTAGATGTGTTTAATTAGTAAAGTGTGACCTGTTTATGGCTGCTGAAAAATATTTCAATGGCCTTCATGTTAAAAATGCTGAGGAATGAATTGTTCATATGAAATGATCTTGTTATTTTTTAGAATTTAGAAGTTAAAACCATAGTTCCAAATTCTTAAAGGCATTTTGACATGCAGTTTTCACTGATCTCAATAGGAATTTGCTTCTAACTACTTTCTAGCAATTTTCTCTTCTCTATGCACAGGCTGAGGTACATATTCTGGGAGAGTACCCCAAGTCCTTCACAATGGCTTTCTTATTAGGATCAATTACATATCAGTGATATGTGATGAATCTTGACTATTTTTGGCTTTTTCTCTTAGGCTCTCTTTATCCAAAATCTGTTCTTATTTACCCAGTGAGACATCCTACTTTGGAGGTGCTGGGAGTATGGCTATAAAGCTTTGTTTCTTCTTACTATTCGACAAGTACAAAACTCTTTTTCAGCCACTCTGTTCACAACCTCTCATTTCCACTTAAATATGATTAAAAGAATACCTTATTGTGTTGTTATTAACAATAAAAGTTTCAATTGTCATTAGTGAGGAAAAAACAAATCTCTGTATTTTCTACTGAAGCATTTCTAGTTTTTTTTTCCTACTAGGTCATATAAAATGTTACATGGATCAATATTGCCAAAATCCAGTCCAGCTGCATTAAATTTCAGTGTTCTGCACGTGAATACCTGAAAGTAATCTGCTCCAGCTGTAATAATTATATTTGAAAAGCCACTGTAAACATTGACATGGGTTGACTACATGACTACTCATTGTCATGGGTGAGCTAGAGTTTGCAATATTAATCATCACGCAAGACTAGATCTCATGTCTAGTTCTCAGCCACAGGGTGAAGATGATTGCATTGGTTTCATCTTTACTAATTGGATTTGTACTTGATGCTGTTGAGGCCGCACCTCCAATACTGTGCTCGGTTTTGGGCCCTTCACTACAAGAAGGAAATCGACATGCTGGAGCAGGTCCAAAGGAGAGCAGTGAAGCTGGTGAAGGGAATGGAGAACCTTATGAAAAGTGGCTGAGAAAGCTGGGATTCCTTAGTCTGGAGAAGAAGAGGATCAGGAGAGATATTACTCTATAACTACGGAGTGACGGAGTCGCTCTCTTCTCCAGAGTAGCTACAAACAGAACCAGATGAAACAGCCTCAAGTTGCACCAGGAGAGGCTCAGGTCAGACATTACTAAGAATTCTTCAGGGAAAGAGTGGTCAAGCATTGGAAGAGGCTGCCTAGGGAAGTGGTGGAATCACTTGTTCCTAGCAGTGTTCAAGGAATGTGCAGATAAGTCATTTAGCAACATAGTTTAGCAGGTAGAGTATTGAAGGGCTTAGAGTTGGACTTGATGATGTCAAAGGTCTTTTCCAACCATAATTATTCTATGATTCTATGATCTAGAGTAATTTTCTTTTTTAATTAATTTGATAGTTTCCTGCTTTCTAAAGCAGGAATGTCTTCAAATCAGAAATATTTCTTACAATGGAGGAGAATTTCATTGCTGTGGGATGTTTGAACTGCTGTAAGTACAAGCAAATAAACAAAGCCTTTTATTACTTTTGCAAAATCTCCAAAAAGAATTCTTATCTTTCCAATAGTTGAAAGCAATGCCCTTTTCTGAAGGTTGTAGTAAATCACTGCTGAAAATGTTAAGCATCTCTAATTGAAAAAAACTGCATCCACCCTCGGCATATATTCATGCTGCCAGATTGTTCATGCTAGAACTGTGTCTCCAGTCATGGTTTGAACCCGTTCAGCCTTTCTCAAAAGCTAGGCTTGCATACCTGGGATTGTTCCACATATTGAATTTATTTGAGGTGAATGACCAGAAGAGAAGAGAGGGTGGTGTGGGTATTGTTTCCTTTAATCCAGCTTAAAGAGGAAACCTTGAGAAGAAACTGTTTGTTTTTATAAGAAATTTTAAAAGCCTAAGTTCACACTTTTGGGAGAGAGGAGTCCTGTTCTGTGGATGCAGTGTTCTGCACTTCCTACGTCAATTTTTTGACTATCTAGCAAAATAGACAGAAAATAAAAAGGATAATCTGTGGTTTGAAGGGAACAAAATAGAAACTTGCCTGCCTCTATATTGCACTCCTTTTCTTAAGCAACTTTGTGCAGAACAACTGGGTTGAAGCTGAGCTCACGTAGAGCTGCTGACCCCTGTGAACAGCCTCTGCTCTCCAGTATATACCAGGAGACCTCCACTTGAAGCCGGATGGTGCAGTGCCCTTTGTGAACCAGGAGCTAGGGCAAAAGTTATCTGAAGGGTCAGCTCATGAGTCCATTACCCAGCTGGATACCAAAAACGTTCCCCAGGGAGGAGGAGAATTGAGAATATAAGTGAATATTTAGAATCTGCAGTTCAATCACAATTAGACTTTGTATTTCTTAAGAACCATCATTAGGCTGAATTGTCTCCTTCCTTCACTGAAGTCAGTAGGAGTTTTGCCAGTGAAAATGATGAGAAAAGGACTTCATCCTGGGAGTGCTTAGAAGGAGAGGAAGGAGTGTGAAAAACATCTAACATAGAGTGTCAAACTGAGATTTGTTCTGTTAAATGAAAGAAAAATTATCACAAGCCTAGAAAAAAACAGGAAAGGCAGCAAGTACACCACTGAAAAACACACAAATCTTGTCATTTTGAGCAGGGTTCCACTGTGTAAGAGAATGTCAGTTGATAAACAAGAAAATATCCTGTATAAAATACTGGTGATTAAGTCACAGAAAAATTACCACAGAGCTTTACCTTGTGGTACTCTGATTCTACAGTTACCTAAAATAGCAGAAGATAAAAAAAAGAAAAGCTTAAGCACATTTACAGAATAAAAAATCAAAGTGTTTTAGCCTTTTTATTGTCCTTGAAAAAAACGGAAATGCCTGAAATTCTAAAAAAAATTCAGAATTTTGCACTACACTGCAGGCCATTTTTATGACAGAGGATCTGAGCTGAACTAATTTAATAGCCAATTTGCCTTTTAAATACAGCTTTGTACCTTCTGAGATAAAGGATTAGTTGGTATGTCTATGTAAAGATAGGAGAAAATTGGTTTCTGAACCATGTTTAAATTAAACAGAACCTGATCTTCAGTAGAGGTTGCTGCAATTCCAGGGAGGAAAACACTGCAAGCATCTCTGGAGGTAACTCTTTTATGACAGGAAATGCGATTCAGAAGTCTTTAGAAAGCTGCCTCACAGGATTTAAAAAATATATACTACAATTTTCTGTTGCAATGTTTGGGGAAATAGGTGGCTGTGTTCATAGTGTTGTAACCTTTAAGAAAAACCCTCAGGATAGGCAGAGTTAGAAGACACTAATACTAATTTAGAACAGAATGCTGAACATTTCTGCAAGCAACAAAAATACCCTTTATGAATGTATTAAATGTCTGCAGTCATTACTGCATTGCAAGCCTTTTTTACCATTGATTGGGAAGTAATGTGAATATTGAAGAATTCACTTTATTTTTAGTTCTATGACTGGTAACATTATTTCATTTAATATGTTCAAATAGCATAAGTGTATTAACCCTCAGGTTTTTATTTTAATTAAGAATTATTATTTTAAAAAATAGCATATTTGTGAGTGTTTTAGCATTTGAAAATCACATTTTGGTTAAATAACATCAAACACAACAGATTAGTTCTGGCATTTCATACTGGAAATTTGAATGATCAGACTATGCTACAGTAATGCAGAATAAGGTTTCTGCTATATCATTCCTATTTATTTCTTTGTTCTAGCACTGATACTTGAATAATATCAAAATGCCTCTGAAGAAAAGCACTAATCATTTTTCTGCATCTCAGTCTTCTGTAAGAGAACTCAATTTTACTCTTTACTCACAGGTCCCATCTATTGTATATAGCTCTGGAGTTTTGTGAGCTTGCTGCTGCTGCTTCTTGTAAATCTGGATAGAAATTCTGGTATTTTTTTCAGTGGGACTTGGACAGATATCTGCCTGGTTTCCAGAGGCAGGAGAAGTGGAGAAAAGACTGATTAAAATCTAAAACTAAGGGAGAAACTAAGAGAAGAGAACCAAGAGAAGAGAGAAAGAGGCACAAGCAAATGAGGAATAACTTGAGTGGGGATAGTGAGCAGCAAATAAAGAAATGTTGAATAGAAGAAGGGAGATTCATAGATAAGAACAGAAAATGAAGCTTGTGAGCTAAGTCTGTGAAGTCTTGAAAATAAGGAAAGAATTTTTAACAGATTCTGGAATGCGAGGTGTGCAGAAGCCAAGGGACTTATTGCACAAAGGTACATTTATGCTGCCTTAAAGCTGCGGAAAGAGGCACTCTGCACTCGGGGAGACCTGGCCAGGAATGTTGCTCTTCTTTTTCCAAGATGTATGCCTCTCACAAAACACAGAGAATTATTTCAAAACAAAGCCAGTGTCTACAAAAGCCATGTTAAAGCTGGGAAAATGAAACACTTAACAGAATGCACCTTTTATTGTACTGCTTTACCAGAACAGCTATTGGGATCAGGGCTTAGCGTGCTGTGTTCAGCCTCTAGATGCCAACGGCCACACTGTTGTTGCACAGCATTTGCAGCCAGAAGAGTGGAAGTCCATGTCAGACGGTGGAAAACAAGCTCAAAATTCCTACAAAAGCCATTTCTCCTCCTTAACAAATGTAGTGGCAGCTCATAGGTGAGGGACCCACTGGAGAGCTTTGTCCTGAGGCCGACATCTGGGGCTGCCCCAGTGCAGGGGCACCGGAGATGGCTCCAACCCACATGTGGGAGTCAAATTTCAGCCTCATCTGCTGATATTTCACCCTTTCAAAGACTTTTGTTCAGCTTTGGATATTCTGGATTCAGCTTGAAAGGGTATAGCACTACCACTCAGCATCTCTTAAGTTTCTATCATTTTTTTTTCTCAGATTGGCAAGGAAATACATGTAATTTGGAGACTTTGGAATAGCAATTATGATATGTGCCATGGAGCTGACATATGACATCTTCTCATTCACACTTTGGCTTGTTTGGTAAAGCCTGTGTAGATAGTGTAGTAAACAAGGGGCAAAGGGAGATAGATCTCTTTAGCTGCTGCATTGCTACCATGCCAGGAGATCTGAGCTCACCATCCGCTGGCACCATGTTAGGTGCTGTATAAACTGCACAGAAACCAGCACAAAGAAGTTTAAACTCAGTGGTTATGGTAAAAGGACTGCAAATAAATGGGGAGTGCAGGGAGGCTGTGCTGCCTTAAGGAGAAGCATGAAGCACTACTGCGTTGCTGTTACGTTGAAGGATGATGCTGAAAATAGGAAAGGGGAATAGAGGGGAGAAATTTTGTGGCTGCCCCTTGGGTACCACTCCAAATGTGAAAGAAATAAGTGAGTGTTAGAAATTATAGATCAAGGAGTCAGTTGGAAGGGAGAGTAGTATTTCCATAGCATATTCTAGCAGATTGTTTGTGAAAGACCTTGACAGAGAAGACAAGCCAGACAAACCATTTATATTTAATGCAATGAAGATAAAAGGGAGCTTGTGGAGGTATTCAGTGTGGCACCAGATAGGAAAAAAAGTCCTCGCAGTTAAGTATTTGAACCTCTATGAGTGAGACACAATAATATTGTAGAGAATTTTGCAAGACAGAGACAGAGAGCAAAGAAGATGGATGATAGTTTGGATAGAAAGACCATAGCTACTATCAGAAAGAAGCAGGAGGTCTATGCGCAAAGAGGACCAAGCTGGATAAGGCAGCAGGACGAGAAGCACGCAGGATTGTAGTACTATGAGAAAAGGCATGAGACAGAGCTGCTTTAATTCTCCTGCACTCTGGAAGCTGTCCTCCAAAGAAATTTATATATTAAAATAAAAACCATTCAATTTGGGGAGACCTCCCACTCCTCCAGGAATTTTCAAATTACCCATTGTTGGTAAACTAATGAATAATAACAATGCAAAATCGTTTCAGTGTTTTGATTGAGTACTTTTTGCCCCCTTCCTCCTATCTCCAACATTAAAAAAAAGGCATTTTTTTCTCCCAGGGACTCAAGCCCTTGAGTTTCCCACTCAGCTGGGTCATCCCCATGGTGATGTAGGACCTGCATCTCCGAGGATGCTTCAATGCAAGCCAACCCTGGAAGACTCTGGCAGGGTTTCCTCTGATTCTCTTGATACGCTCCTGAGAAAAACTGGCATTTTCCCATGGAATTTATCCATACAGAAAACTACAATTTAAAACTGAGAGTGATTGAAATTAAATTCCAGCTGCTTCAACATGCAGGGACAGCAAGACAAGTTTCATCCTTTGCCAGGACACCAGGCAGCAGAGAAACAGGCCAAGATGGTGTTTTGGACAGAAGAAAAGTTATGACTATCCTGATTTATTCCAACTTTGAAATTGGATCATAAATCCCAGTAGGAAATGAAAGTCATGATAGTTCTGAAATATTTATTGGTCTTTTCTCTTATTCTCCCTTCTTCTTTAATTATACTAAGGTAGTAAACAACTTTCCTCACAATTAAGCAGATTAACTGTAATGTTTCAAATTTAACTCTCCAGGCTTTTGCTCTCACAGGCTTTCATTAACTGCATGTGTGTTTAAATGCATGCCTGAAGATTTATCGTCGTGACTGTCATTAACCTGAATAGGGGCCAGGTGGATAATTTCCCATGTACCATGTTGAAATTTAACTTTCTTATTAACCTTAAAGACAGTCATGGGGGTAATTGATGGTGACCAGGCAGGAGATGAACCCCAATGCGTTGTCTGTAAATAGGTTCTTGTGATTTCCCAGACAAGTACTGGTATTTCCCTCAGAGGTAACCAAAATAGGCAGTCGCTATGGCAACTGTTTTAAAATATTTAAAAAAACATAAAATACACAAATCGTTATAGTGTGTAAGTTATTGCTGTCTTGATACTGCTGTGATTTATACATGTTTTCATGAAATAGTCAGGTTTCCAGCATGAATAAGTAAAGATGTGTAAGAGTTCAGAGACATTCCTATCAGGTTTCCTTTTCTGATCTCACTTTGTTTACACCAGCAGTCCTTGCTAGGAAGGTGACTTGGGAGGGAGAAATCTCTCCACGATTTGAATGTGCCATTTTGATTTTTAAGCAGGAGAGAATAAGATAGGACTGAACTCAGTTGCAGCGCCTCTAGGGTACTAGGAAACAGCTATTAAAACCATACATATGCAAATGTTTGTTTACTTGACAACAAGTTATGTGAGCAAAATGAAAATATATATCTTGTGTTCAAACATGTTTTCTGATTTTTGTTGTTTTGATCCCTTCTCTGAGATTTAATGGTTGGTTCGGAGCTCCTTTATCAATTCTATGCTAGCAAAAATAAAGAAATTTAAGATTCAGCCTAAAGTGACTAGAAGAGTATTGTTCTCTCTACCCCTGTAATTCTCATAGGACACATTTTAAAAGGCACCAAGTCTCTTCAGAGTCTTTGAAAGCTTAAAAAAATGCAACTTGCGCTTGTGTTCAGAGGGAACAGGTAAAAGCAGGCAGCAGGAATGTGCAAAGGAAGGCATACTTAAAACAAATTCTAAATGTCCAGTCTGCAGGCTATATGTGAGCTTCTTTTATTATCAGATCTGCGGTTTCTTGGCACAACTTTTGATCTAGCTGCTGTTTGAGCTTTAGCTTCAAAAACAATATCCCTGCTTTGAAAAAACTTTTCCCCTAAATACTGCTTAAATAGCCTAGTGACTTGGTACTCCCTTTTAAAAATTTGGCAAACTGTCATTGGATTTACTGTTACTAGAGCAGAGTATGATCCATTAGTTTCACTTATATTAGGCTTAGCAATTGCAGTGTATTGTGATGAAGCACATACTGAAGAGGTCCAGCAGTGGTTATTTGCTTTTGTTGTCACTCTGATGTAATTAGCAATGTCATGGAGTATGATGCAAAATGCCATATATGCTTCCCTTATGGAACTGTTTTTATAAGGTCTGTGGATACCCCAAGTAGTTCAGCAAGATCAAGACTTGAAGTTAGCATTTTCTTTCTGCCTGTTCCTATGAAAAAAAGCTAGATCTATCGTCATAGCTACCTGTTTAGTTATGCAATATTCACCGAAATACAATTTTTCTTTCTTCTTTGTTCTACTAGGAACACCTGAATTCGAGGAGAGAATACTAAATTGCTTTGAGTTTCTGACCCTTAACAGTTTCTCTCTTATCTTCCCCACTGTGCAGGTGAATGCAGGTTCCACAGTATGTATCCTGATGCTCTTCCAAGCCCTTCCTGGATGTTTCTTCAACCAAGTGGTGAGGTGATGGCCTTGAGTAATACTGCGCAGGTGTGCTCTTGAAAATAAGTTTTCCTCTACTTATTTTAAATAATTACACCATCTCAGTATGGGACTAAGGACAAGGCAAAAGCTTTAATTTTAGTCTTTAGTGTTGTATCATACCTCCATCTCCCTGTTAGTGCTCTAAGGTCTTTAATTAAATAAAAATGTTTCAGTAATGGTTTTGTTTGTTAAAAATGTAAGCAGAGGCACTGTTTTTCCAGGTACATATCCCTAGGGATATGTATCCCAGGGTATCCCATATCCCATATGTACCTATGTATCCCAGGTACATATCCCTCTTCCATGGGCAGATTCATAAAAAAAGTCATTCTCCTGTCCTGGTAAGGAGCTCTGTGACGATCTGCAAATATGCTGCTGCCTAGCTCAGGGTTGATAAATGTTTTGAGATTGGCTTAACCTCCGTTTGATTGGCCAGGTTTCTGTGAAAAGCCCAGTTAGGGTAAACAGGTTCAGAGAGAGTTGTTAGCAACAGGACATAAATATTGTAACATGCACTGAGTTTGGATGTCACGTGTAACTCCGGCACTGGTGAAGTACAACTATGGAGAAAGGTAATATTCCTGCAGGATGATGTTGAGTATAAGACTGAGAGACTCTGTTGGAGGATATTTAATGGCTGTTCTTTCAAAGACATGCAGACTCACTGAATATCCAATTGGGCTATCCAGCCCAATTTCCTGTTAAATGCTAAAGTGAACATGGGAGCCTTGCAATTTCACCAAGCCAACCAGAGAGAAAAGCAGAACATATCAAACCTCTACATCCTGAATTAATTTCAACCTCTACAATAAAATTTGTCTGTGTAAATGAGATCTAGCTTTGCTCCAAGAAAAGATTTTGAAGACATTCCAGCAATAAGTGAGTGAGAGGGCAAAAAAAAAGAGAGAGAGAGGCACAGATAGATAGTATATATAAATGGAGAAACCTTCTCCAAGCCATAATTCTCTTTATCCACTTTTATTGGTCACAAGGATAGCTGGATTTAGAGCTGAAGAATGGGTTCTTAGGAGAATTTTAAAGAGGTTTTTCAGAAACTATGTAATGTGTTGAGGGACTGCATGCCAGTTTTCTTTGAAAAACTGAAGACAGGCGATAGAAACTCAGGAGCACTGGAAGGATGACTGCAGAGCAGGTACATTGGAACAAAGTGAAAGGAAAATGCTCTAGGGTCTTTGCATGGGAATTTTGATTTTAGTGAGGTATAAAATACAGTTGAGAACATCCACTAGAAGGGCAAAGGAAAGGAATAGGACTTTTTTTTTGATGTTTTGTATTGTAGAAATGTAAGTGTATGCATCTCCTGTTTCTAACATGGAAAATTCCTGAAGGTGTGGACACTAGAATGCCATGATGATGACTCAGAGAGTTACTCTAAATATTCTGATATACATATATATTTATATATGTATACACACATACACACACACATATATCCTATAGTTGGTCCACACAGACTATTTTGTAGCCCCTAAAGGGGTCTCTCAAATACAGGTTCTCTCTCAAAGTGCTACAAAATTCAGATGTATTTAGAAACACAAGTAGCTGATGGATTTTAAGTAATGTCTCTTCATGTTTATCTTCGTGGATAAACAAATTCAGTCTGAAATTTCAATATACAAAAAGAACTGCCTAATTATTTTGTGATTATAAAATAATTGCAATCCTATTTTTCAAAGCAGTTGGATGTTATATGTTTTCTTTCTTGTATTATGAAAGCTTGAGTCTGTTTTCATTTCTTTCCTGGCAGTTGCTCCTATAAACCCTTGCTTCAGCATGACATTTGCACCAATACTTTTCTCTAAGTGTGTGATCATTCTTCATTGGGGAAGGTGGAGAAGCAGAGAAAAAGAAGGTTTTATCCTTCATGGCTGTGCTGGATTGAGACTCCAGCAATGCCATCCAGTGTTTTCTTGGCCTTGCACTTGCTGGAATAGGTTCTGTGACTTCTAGAAGGAAGTGATTTACATTTCATCCGCAGTCTTATTCTCCGTGTACACAGCATCTTGTTCTGAATACTTATGACTGGTAATAGTCTTTGCTGAAGAGAAAATCTACTAGGGAGAAAAAAAAACATTTGTAGATGGATTTTTTTTTTTACTGCATGTTCAGGAAAAGGGACTAAAGACATGCTATTTGCAGCTGCAAATGTGTAAAACTCATGAGCAAAGAAATTACATATCCTTTTTTTTAAACAACAGATCATCTTGCAGTAAACTCTCTAATGCACTCAATTACAGTTAGTCTACAGATAAACATATGGAAGCTAATCCAAGGGAAAGTATATAATACCATAGTACTTGTCCAAGCAAGTGCCTTATCTAAAGCACTAATTAATATGCTACCAGTCTTAATTCTCCCTTTTTTTTTAGCTGTGTGGACGTGAAATAATTTCCTTTTTAGTTTTACTTGAAATGGGCATGAGAGAAGATATAAAAGTGCTTGTGCGGTTGCTACTATTGTAAAGTTCCTCAATGTTTCAGTGATTTAAAATGCTTACGTTTTGAGAGACATTTGGAAAACAACTAATTTAGAAGTATGATTTTGGTAAATCAAAGGACTACCGTTAGGAATGAAATGAAAAAGGCCCAAAGTTTACATCACCAAAAATGTCACTTACGTGTGACTCAGATTGTGGGTAATTTGCGTCTGGCCTGAATATCATTCACTGAACCTAGAAAAGCAAATTCACAGCAACAAGACTAGTTTGTGTTGATTCTAGTGATGCTTTTAGTATTGACATAACGATAGCAAAGCTGTGGCAGCAAAGGGGAAATGAAATTACTGGAGTGCACGTTTACAATTCTCCATGCTGTCTTTGTTCAAGGAATAAAAGAAAATCTAGTTTCACTCCCTTTAGATGTTGCCGATTCTCTTCAAGATTAAGTTTGGACTGGCATTATTCTTGCAAGAATGATAACTTAAAGGTAAAGTGAGACTGTGAAAATTCACTGAATGGAACATCCTATTGTGATAGTACCCAAAAGAGAAGCAGCTTGAACTTGAACTTGTTGATGACTGGGATCATCAAAGGCAAGGACAAGAAAAGAAGAAGGTCACCTTAATCTTTGTCCAGGTCTGTGAGGTCACACTACTAAATCCTTTCATTCTTTAGTATTAAAGCAACATAATTAAATTCCTGCTCATCTCTACCCCTGCAGCTACCTGGAGGAGTAAAAAAAGCTATTTGCTTGAATAGGTTCCTATTGCATATGTTCAAAAATAGTTTCCCTAACTTGCCTGCTTTCATATAGAAATTTCTACCACTTCTAGAAAGGATGGTACTCAGTTTCTGTTTTCTTGAAACTGCTAATAACAAGAAGGCAAAAAACACACCCATTCATTTACACAGATGTAATTTTCCCTCAGCATCTTCCAGCCAGTGCCTTGACTGAGACAGAGAGATAAAATATGTGTTTGAATGAAAAGCAGAATTGCATTGCATATGTAGTGAAGCTGCTGTGCCAGTATCTTTAATTCTAGTGGCTTCTAGAAACTGATAGCTTGACTTGCAGCAGGTTAATTATATTCAGAACAATATATAAATCTTAGCTCTAAAGGTCTAATATTCACACAAGTATGATTACTAGTTGAAAGTATTTTCCCTTTCCTAGGTAGTGAAAAAACCTTGTTACCCATCATAGATTCTTTTTAGATAGACTATTGGATGCTTTCAAGTACATATGCATTTTTGCTACCTGTTTTGTTTTCTTTTTGCTAAAAAGTAAAAGGTTTAAAATTACTTTCTTCTAGAGTAGGGACTGAAATCAAGCTGTTAGACAGTTGTACTTTCTAGCCCTCAGTTGGTATCTTTAAATTATTATGAACCAAGTTGTGCAGCTTTCTCCTTGAAAAGGCCCATAAGTTACACTTCAGGCTTTGATATAATTTCAGCAACGATATTCCAACTAGGATAGCATGAGAATGAAGAAAATAAAACATAATACTGGTGAAAAATCTCTGAGAAAGCCTTCTTTCAAAACAGGAAAATTGAACTTTTCCACCTAAAGACTTGTCAAATCACTTTGAAAATAACAATAACAAAAAAAAAAAAGAATTTAATTTTTTTCTTTGTTGTTGCTGTTCTGATTCAACATTAGAGAACAAAGCACCTTCTTTGTTTTCATTTGAAAATCAAATTGCTTTTCATTTTGAAATAGAATTTTATATATATCACCTTAATGATGAATTTAAACATTTTTTTCATTAAAATCATTTGTAAAATTCCTTTTACTGGGAATTTTGAAATCAGGATGGAAAGACAATCAAATCTCACCTTAAAAAGGAAATTAATTCTCTCCAGCTCAGTGGTGCCACTTGTATCCCCTTGATGCAATATTTAAGTCAGATTAACTGGACAGATCTTAAAGCAAGACACAACGGGAGCATTTTCACTGCTTTTCCTAATAGGTGGACTGTCTTTTGGCAAATTATTTTAGCTGAGCATTTTTCTTTAGTTACTGCCATCCTGTGCTGCTTTGCTGTTTTAGCAGGACCTGGCTTGTCTGCATCCTGACTTATATCAGGAACAGTGTAGCCAGCAGGACCAGGGGAGGGATCGTGCCCCTGCACTCAGCCCTAGTGAGGTTGCACCTCCAAAACTGTACTCAGTTTTGGGCCCCTTGCTGTAAGAAGGGCATTGACATGCCCGAGAAGGGTAGTGAAGCTGGTGAAAGGGCTGGAGCACAGACCTTATGAGCAGTGGCTGAGGGAGCTTGGGTTATTTAGTGTGGAGGGGAGGAGGCTCAGGGAAGACCTTATCGCTCTCTGCAGCCACTTGAAAAGAGGTTATCGTGAGGCTAGGGTAGGTCTCTTCAGAATAACTACAGATAGAATCAGAGGAAATGGCCTCAAGTTGCACAGGGGAGGTTCAGGTCAGACACTAGGAAGAATTTCTCCAGGGAAAGAGTGGTCAAGCATCAAAAGAGGCTGCCCAGGGAAGTGCTGGAGTCACTCATCCCTGAGAGCGTTCAAGGAACATGCAGATGAGGAACTTCTTAAGGACATAGTTTGTCATGATGGTGTTGGAGGACCTATGGTTGAATTCAATGATTTAAAGGTGTTTTCCAGCCATTATGATCCTATGATCTCTTAACTCTTGACTCTGTTTATTCAAGATGGTGGCATAAAGCAGGGACCAGGCTCACCCCTACTCAGCTCTGGGAGCTCTGAGCTGGCCTGGCCTTGGAAGCTTAGGTCAATGGAGAAAACATTAAAACAGGTGTTGGACTGAAGATTCTTGTGGTCCAATGTCCTGTCTCTGAGAGATTATCAGCAGACATCTGGGAGGAATGTAGGAATGGGGCTAGAGTATGATTTGCTTCTCCCCTCCAATACTTATTTCCAGCTATTTCTGAGCCAGGGACAGGTCTACCCCACATTATCCACGAGGCTCTAACCAGCAATGAAGATCCCCTCCTGTTTGATGTGAACCTTCCTGGCTTTGCCTAATGCCCTACAGTTCTGGGAGAAGGTGGGAGGGATCACACCCTGCTCATGTTATAATTTTGAAGAATAAGTAGTTTGGCATTGAAGAGATGTAGCTATATTAGAAAGGCTATATGTGGTGGATAAACATGACACATTTATATACATGAAATAAAAGTAAATTATGTTAATTCTGTAAATCCATAACCTGCATCAGGAGGATGGTAACTTCTCTTTAAGAGAGTGAAACCTCCTAGTTTTAGATGTAGAATCATCCAACTTCAACTTCAAATATGCATCAAACTTTCAGAACTGTTAGCTAATTGACACTCCCTTATTCTGCAAAATATCAATATTTTAACCAAATATATGGTCTTCTTTAACCTCAGTTATGTTAGGGGAGTTGCTGGAATTGCTTGGAATTGATAAAGGGAAGGGTTATAAAATAATGTCTCTCCTAGTTTAAACTGTTATTAGGGTCTTGTGTATGCCCTCTTCACTATGCATTGCAGGAAAAACGAGACTGCTATATTGTTGTATTCAAATAACATCCTCAGTTCTTATGGCTCTTCTTCATGTTTGATGACTTTTCTCAAGGCTGTGCTCCCAGGCTCTTGTTATGATGAGAGAATCTCAATTTTCATTAAAAGAAAAAACTTTACAGCCCTCGTTATGGCAGAGAGAAACTCTTAAGTGTGCTCAATGTGCTTCAAAAGTTTTAAAAAGTATAATATAAAGTCCTATTAAAGCAAATCTCATGTTTCTGTGGGTGCTGGCCTGACAAATTTTTCAATAGTTAGCAATTTTTCAGGAATTAGCAATCCTGTACAAGCTCAAGATACTGCTGTGAGTCCTGTATAGAAGGATCTTGCAGTTTCACAGTTGGAAACTTGAGTAGACTCTAAATGAAACATTTTACAATTAAATGATCCTTCAAGCATCCCTTTTCAGCTTACTATCCTTAGATCCTCACTGTTGAATAAAAATTGCATTTCTCTTGGAAGAGAAATAAGGATGGAGGGGGAGGAGAGAAAAAGTAAGATTAAATTGTGAAAATAAATTAAGATTAAGTAAATAGGTCTCTCTTAATCTTAGCACAAATGTTATTTAATAAGGTACTAGCTGCATTCAATTAGTATCAATCTATACAAGTTGCTACAACATATTTATATGGTGCCACACACATTCAAATTATTAGAGGTGTAGTTACCAGCTACAAAACTACATCAAGCAATGTATTTGTTGCACAAATATTCAGAATAGCATCCATTAATTGTTCCCATCTACTGTATGATCAGGCTAATTTAACTTTATATTAACATCAACCTTTGTATTAAAACAACCACTTTGGATTAGAAAAGAAGGACACATTGGTTTCTGTCATCTTCTCTTCTTTGCAGAATGAATACCTGAGCTATAAATAAACACTGCCCTACCATTCTGAGGGTTCACACTTGAAATATTTAGTTGCCTCATGGATTTTAGAGATGCTGATTTATTCAGCAGCCATAATTGAATAGGAAATACTAGTACACAGCAGTTTTGAAATTCAGAACATTTGGGTAGTCGATTTGACAGGAAAGCTAGATGACAATTGTAGACTCAAGGAACAATGCAATTTATTAAATTGTAGCTATAAATACTGGTTCCATAAATCTTTTTGATTCATTTACTCCATACTGGAAATATTGACATGGCCTTACTAGCTTATATGAAATGAAGTGATCCTTGCATTTTAACACAAATGAGATGATAGTTCTTGAATATGTGTTGAAGCACTTAAAAAATATTCTGAGACTTTCCTATGAGACCTGTTGTGTGTCAATAACTCACATTCATGTTGTATGTTATTAATGTTCTGGAAACATCTATGGCCCTCAAGCTTTGACAAAGGAAAAGTGATGCTTTTAATTCATGTGCACATCCATTCTGTGAAGAAAGCTTATCTCTGTCTCTTTGATTAATACATTGCTCTATTGTGTCTGAGACAGATAATTTTGATATTCACCAGTTTAAATATGCATGTCACTTCCTCTGCATTGAATCATTTTGGCAAGCCTTCCTCTAACAACAAAAAAGATGGAATTAATAGCAAAAAAGGGGACAACTGCTAGATATGGTAAACTGTTTACTGACCTAGTTTGATAAATCTTGAACTTTATCATCTTGCTTTTGGTTAAAGAATGAGCAGCAAGTTTGTTATCTTATGATCTGCTGAGTTTTCAAATTTGGCTTCTCCTCCAGCCAGCCTGATATCCAACCACTTGGTGGTGGCTTACTTTTGCCATTGGTGTCATCAGAAATTCAGGAGCTAAGCAAACGTGCATTTGGCTGTGCAAAATGTCCCTGTAGCAGCAAGCTTCTGTTTTTGCATACAGAGACTTCCACAATTCACGAACTAAACTGTCTTCTACTAGAAGACAGACTGGGTTCAGATGTGTCTCTATCAGCGCATGCCCCATATAGACAAATTAAATAACAGCCTCTTTCATATACTGCATAAAAAATATATCTCTCCCTCTCTGCTAAGGTCCTTGCCCATTACTTGGTCATCTGCTGATTCAGTTATTTATAAGGAGGGAGGTTATAACCTTTCACTTTTGGCCTCTCTATCTCCAGGGAATTTGATCTATTGCCACTTTACTTCCCGAATCCCTCTTCTTGCAAATCAAAGGTCAGGCAAAATTGCTCACCACCTGTGATTTAGTTCTGTGCTAGGTAGTATATTCCTGGCAGTGGTCCTACAATGAACTTTTGCACTGACTGGGCAATGCATATGCAGCAGATATTGGCCAGTGAATTTGCTTTTCTTGCATGTTTTGTTGGACAAATTTGCATTTTGCCTGTAATTACTTGCATGGAAATTGAGAAGCCATCAACATCCTACAACAACTAGCCTCATGCCCTTAGTTTCAAAAGTAATTTGTGTTTTTGTATAGTTTAATAAAATGGAAATTACTCTGCTATACTGGAGTAAGGAGGTGGGTTATTGAGCCCTCTATTTGAATGCAAGCATGAAACGATGGCTGCTCTTGCTGTACCTGCCCACATTAGTGGCATCACATAGGCAAAAGCAAATTGATGCCTGAGTATCAGAGTTGGAATAATTTGGAAATCATACCTCTTCCTTTTCCTAGGAGAAGAGGAATCTCCTAGTGTTTGCCATAATAGCCTCTTTCTGTGATCAGCAGTAGCACTGAAATGTCATCAGACAATGCAGTGAACCCCTCTTAAAAGTTGCTGTCAGAAAAGATAGCATTTGATTTTACATGCCTATAGGCTCAGGGACAATTTCTTTATCTGGTTTGTGCTGATAGAGCAAGAACTAAGAAGAAAAAGGATTATGAGCCACCTGCTTCTTTATCAAATTTCTCTGCATATTCTGCACAGTTATCTATCCTCGAGCACTCACCTACTCCTACTCAGTCACTCAATGATGCCTCATTTGTGTTAATTTCTGTTAATAATAGTCACAGATAACTGAAAGAGAAAGCAAAATATAAATTTGTAATTATTTTGAGTTCAGAATAGACATAATTGTGAAGCACCTTGTCCAGCAGAACAGAAAGCCTAAGAAGAAAAATCTTGAATGTTCATTTTCTTCTTCTTCTTTTTATTCCTCTTCCTCCAGCTGTGATATTTGGAACCCAGCTGCTATGCACACAGCTTCTCCCTTTGTCAGTGATCTGTGGCTTATGTCTACAAATTTCAAAGGAAAAATATGAAAAAAAAAAGAGATGATTGTTATTTGAGATTGCATAGTTTGAAATAGATATTATACTTTCTGTAGCTCTGAGGAAAAGTTTTATTCACAGAGTCCCCAAATACCTGGCAGAAGAAATTCCACATTGTTCTTTTTCTGTCTAGAGTGCAAAACTGGAGGTAAGGTTAGCTACACATCAGTAAAGCTTTGCCTCAGTAGTGCAGCATCACCAATTTCAAGTGTAAATAAGCGCTCCTTTTGGCAACTCAGGAATATACAGTGAAGTAAGCAAAGGCCAAAATAAGCAACTTTTATTCTTATATCCTTATTAGATAGCAGCCTGGCATATCTATTAGAGATGGAACAGTTCCTAACTTCAGTGGAATTTGCTTGTCAAGGACTGTTGTTTCTATAGAAATAAATGCAATGCAAATTACAAGTACTACAGGCAACAACAACAAAAATAGACATCAGGTAGAGAGGGAAGCCTATGTTGCATGGGCTTTACATATCTATACCTGAATTTATAAATATGCCTCATATTTCTTGCAAGTTGCAATGCTTATTTTGAATTCATTGCCTACTTTCTGTTGAAAAGAGGGCATCCTGCATAAGGAAGAATCAAACATGAAAACAAAGGGAAAGGCAGAGAAATGCCTACAGAATGAAAGTAGCCGATAAAATAAAGCAGCTAAGGCTGAAATTAATATGTGAGTCTCTAATCTCTTGAAGGCTGTCACTGATGATGAGCCCTATTAATCCCTAAAATTAGATATTTCTTCATTTGACTTTCCTTCTTTTGTCTGGTGACATGTTAGAGGTTTCTGTCATTGGACAGTTTGTTTTCATCTCTTGCATGAAAAAAGTTGGAAGTTATGACCTTTTCATTTAAATTTCATTTTTAATTTGGTGGCTTATTGGCAGAAAGCACTGTGTTAATTTCGTAGCATCTTGATCACACTTGGGAACCTTTATCTTAGCAAGGTAGCTGCCTTAGCTCCTTAATAATGAAAAACGGCAATATTTTCTTCAAAACATTTAATATTATTCTTCTTAGACATTTATACTTTTCTCAACTGAACTATACTTCTCTTTGTATTCTAAAAATATCCTTCAGGTTGCTTTGCAGAAAACCTGGTATTTATAAACTCAGCAATCCATCACTGTTTGTGGCTTAACTGACTTGCATTATTTTACTTGTATTTTCTTCAACATGGTGAATGTTTAAACATGTTTAGCTATTGCTGTTCATGCTGACATTTGAGTTTTCAGTTGTAATTGTTTTAATACATGTTTTTAAAGACTTTCAGACGAGATCCTGAACTCAAATAAAAGGAAATGGACTGTTCAGGGTACAAAAGGTTTGTTTACAAATGAATCAACAGAACCTTAAATATCCCTATTAAAGTATGTCAGTCAGCTGTCTCTATCAATTAAAATACTAAGCTGAACAAAAAATTGCCACTTTCCAGTTGCACTAAATAAGTTAATTTTTCTTGCCCACCTGGCTTTGTTGCTTTGGCAACTTATGCTCACTGCACGTCACATTGTTTTTCTCTCTAATCAAAAGTTCATGAATTTTTCTGCTTTAATAATTCTAAAAAGGGTGGTTCATGAACCTTTCCTTTTCACTTACTAACTCTCAATCTGAGAGTATAAAGAGACATTGAACAGAAAGCTAGAGGAAAAACAAACTGCCATCCTTCCAAACTTATCATGTGCCTTTCCCCAGTGTGATCTTGATCATGTCAATTTATAGCTACGGCTGCAATGAAGTTGCCACACCAAGTAATCTAAAAATACAACACATTACATTGCCAAGCGCCATGCATAAAATACTTTTGACAGATGCCATACTGCTCAGTCTTCCTGAAAAGAAAATCATCATTTCACACTCAAGAAAGAAGGCTAGATTAAATGGCTTATACTGCCTTGACAGGGCACCACTCCACACGTAGGGATATCACAGGCATCACCCAAGGCCAGTTCACTCCTGAAGTGGGGCTGGCTGCACCCTGTAGCACTGCAAGTGCTGGAAGTTGTGGTGTGACATCTGTGAGCAGCTGAATTGCATCCTCTAATGTCTCTGAAGCCTTTTGCTGGCTTTCATGTGTCCCAAGGGAGACTGTGGGATGTGATGGTGATGAGAGAAGTCACAAAGGAGACAGAGTTGGCATGAGGCATCTACAGTGAATCTTTGGGTTGGGGTAGAGACCAAAAAACCTTCACAGAGGTTACTGAGGGTCTACAGCTTCACGTAAAGGACATGAAGATCTACAGCTTCAAGTAAGGTTGTTAACACTGACCACAGGAAAGGAAACAAACTAGGTCCCCCAACTTTGCTCTGAGACAATCTTTAAGGCAAGCTGATACAGGACAGCAAGGACAGCACTGCTTTCAAGAATACCACAAAATGTAGAGCAATTATTAAAGAAAATATATATGCAAGAAATTATAGCAAGCTACACTTTCACAGATACATCAAGTGCTACAGCTACGCCTGTTCAAACTGTGACCAAAGCCATGAGTGGAAGAGCAGGGAAAACAGATACAAGGCAATCTGAAAGGGCACAAATCACAGCAGACTAGTTAAGAGCACCTGAAGGTGTTCTCTAACAAATTAGAGCAGCAGAAATTGGATAAGGAGCCTAAGAAGTGGCAGGCAAAGTAACCACAGAGGAAGCATTTTTTGCCAAATGCAAATGAGCTAAAGAAAAAGAGTTGTTGAAGGCAGGTTGTCCTGGGGTATCTCTGCTTGCTGTATTATGAGTATTTCTTCTTTGAGATTGCTCACATTCTAGGCTATAACAGCATACTTAAAGTAATTGCTGAAGACTATAGGAACACCAGCAATTGGCAGTATTATGCCACATCAAGGGTGCTGACAGCTGCACACTACACACTTCCTTTTCAACGTCAGTCATTGGGCTAGAGATCATGGGGATAGAAATGAACATGTACTGTGGTAATTTTCCTGGCAAACCATCAACCTGTCTGAAATTAACAGAAATGGAGAAAAAAATAGAGTAGGAAATATAGGAAAATAAGTAGATTTTAGGTGGTTCTGATTCATACATATAGTCTCAATTTCTGTTCTGCCTCTTGGGTTTCTATAGTCTGTAGGACTAGGGAAGATAGCCAAGTGTTTTAAAGATCCTTAGGTTTGAATATTTAAATAAACAGAATGAAAAAGGAGCTTCTTCAAGCTATTAAAAATCTTGTCTAGGTCCTGCATCTGCAGCAGAGCTGAGTTTGCCTTCTATAGCGTTGGTCCTGGAAACACTTTTCCTCTAAGAAAATCGATCTAATTCCTTTCCTTCTATAATCCTAGATGTTTTGGCATGTTGCACCACTTGGAGCTGGGGTGCAATTTATTTTTTGACCTGCTGGGCCTTTGGAGTTGTCACAATTCTCATTTGTTAAAGGTTTTACTTAAATGCGTGTTTGAGGGAAGGTGTCTGAACCCTAGAGCTTTTTGTGTTTAATAAGATTCAAAGCACAGCACAGTAACATATGTCTCCTGCAAAGTGTTCTGCGTAGTTGCTTGTGATCATGGCCATCTGTCATTTAAAGCCCGCCAAGTGCAACTGTTTCTAGCCACCAGCACACTACCTGCTGTGGACAGCTTTGCAGCCGCATCTGAGGTCAGAATTAGGATTAGTGGTCATAAAGCACAGGAGGAATGAAATACAAAATATTTCAGGAATACAAGGTCTGCGTCCTGGACGGTCCAAATTTGAAGCAAAGAGTCATGATTCTGAAGGTGAGCAGTCCTGCCTTGACAGTTGTTATGTATGTTCCAGGTATCAGTGCTGCATATGAGCTTTGCCGAGGTTGTTTGGCTCCTTTCTCAGACTACTAACACAGTTCAGATGGCACCACCAACTTTTACATTACCCAAAAAGGAGATCACTCCAACTTGTAAAATAAGTTGCAAAGTGTTTTATCACATAATATCACAAGGTAGGTAGTTCTAGTGATAAGTTTTAGATGATTTTTTCACTCAAATCAAATGTCTGTGTGTCCCAGAGAGCGCACTCAGCTGGAGCTGGTAGGAGTGAAACCTGCTTTTATGCCATTGGTGGGTCACTCTCCCATTTCAGATGCTATTGCTCTAGGCCGTGGGCTGAATGGGAATGTCTTCTCCATCTCTTCACTTTTTCCAGAAGTCTTCTTGGGATTCTGCCTTTCCTCACGAAAGGGAACTCAAGAAACTGTCACGTTCATAGGAAAACTGTTCCTCACCTCTGTCCAGCTCCAGTCCTTTCAAACCATATATGATAATATGTGGGACAAGTGGAACAAATAGGCAAAAATTAAATTTTAGCCCCCAAGAACAAGAGTTCCTGGGGATAGTTTGGTCTGCAGTCTTCTGAGACACAAGAATCCCAGCAGAATGTGTGACTGTGAGAGTTTGACTTACACTTTTAACAGTTCATTTCATAAAAAAGTCTTTGCTGGTCCTTCGCTTAGCGGGGTTAAGAAATCATCTCACAGCTTCTTATCATCAGTAGTCTCAAGGCCTAGTTTCCAGGTCATTGGAGGGGAAAAAAAAATCTTGGCTTCTTTTCTGAAATTCCCTTTGCCAAATCTAGTCAGATGGGAAGAAGAGGCGGAGGTCATGACTCAACTAGAGTCTTTTGAAAGCAAATCCAGAGGATTTTTGATCCTCTGGATCCTTTTGACCTGGCACTCAGATCCAGTAGGATCTGAGTGCCAGGTAAAAAAAAAAATCATAGAAAAAGGATATGGTGAAGCAGCATTTAGCTGAATAATTTGATAAGTAAGAAATTTGTTTTAACGTCTTTTTGGTTCATTGGCAATTGTACAGACAGGTGATAGTGACACTGTAGTCTGCACAGCTTGCTGCAGTGTTTGAAATTCACTCAGTGTCTGAAGATGTTTGAAAAGTGGCATTTTAAGTTCCCAATTCAAAGTTTGATGCCAGCAGCTCAGATACTTAATTGACCTAACGGGATACGAACTAATGCATTCGTATTATTTGATCCTATGAGAATCTTGCCCTGTAACTTAATGAAATATTTAACTTCGAGTTTTGTGGGGCCATAAACACTTAAGTGATCATAATATGATCTGTAGTAAACTGCTAACTGATCAGTGAAACTTAGTATTTTCTTCTGAGAATAATGACCATCACCCATACAGGCTTTTTCAGAGCACTTACTCATATTTACTCCTTTCACAGCTGAAAAGTAGGTTTTGTTTTAGATGGGTAGTATCATTTATTACTCCAAAAATAGCTATTTTTGTCTATATTTGTGTGTATTAAAACTGCACAGAAGCGCATAAAATACAGGAGGTTGAATTCAGACAAATTGCTATGGAAGTGCAGAGGTTAGGTTAGTTATAAATAGTCCTGTAGCATTATTAATAGATGTAGAGTTGTCTCATTTTCAGTTTTACAATTTGCATTTCTCTCAAATGCTGGTAAAATGCGGGTGAAGTGTCCATTTGTAAAGAGTTTAGTATTTAGATAAAAAAAGTATTTAGACAAAAGATGTACATTTCAATTAATGTCCTCATCTAGCCATTGTTGCAATTGTTGTTTCTCTCCATCGAAGGACATAGTCCATGTATTTTAGAGAGTTTTATGAGATAGTTACGTCCTGTGACTAATTAAATTCTTATATCTAAATTTATTATGATGTACAAAAGTATCCTTAAATGTCTATGAAATATATAGTGTCAAATACATTTTAATATCTTAGAAATGTGGATTATCATAATGAATTAATCATAGTCAGCATTCAGAATCAGAATACTTGGATGCAGACAGATGGACTGGATGGTCTAATATGTCACCCAAGTAACACTGGGTGAGTGAGCCAGGCTCTGCTCTACATTACAGAATCACAGAATCTTCCAGGTTGGAAGGAACCTCTAGAGATCACCTAGTCCAACCTTCCCGCTCCAGCAGGCACCTAGAGCAGGTGGCACAGGGTGGCATCCAGGCGGGTTTGGAGACCTC
>JAUBOD010000117.1:226904-251318 GCA_032353885.1 Nothura maculosa
GTTCCCCCTCATCTGCAGATGGAACCTCCTGTGCTTCAGCTTACACCCATTACCCCTTGTCCTATCACTGGCCACCATCAAAAAAAGCTTGGCCCCCTCTTCCCTACAATCCCCATTCATGTATTTATACATGTTAATAAGATTCCCTCTCAGCCTTCTCTTGTCCAAGCTGAACAGGCCCAGCTCACGCAGTCTCTCCTTATAAAAGAGATGCTCCAGTCCGTTAATAATCTTCGTTGCCCTCTGCTGGACCCTCTCTAGAAGCTCCATGTCCTTCTTATACTGGGGGGCCCAGAACTGCGCACAGTGCTCCAGGTGCGGCCTCACCAGAGCTGAGTAGAGGGGCAGAATCACCTCCCTCGACCTGCTGTCAACGCTCCTCCTGATACAGGCCAGGATCTCATTGGCCTTCATGGCCACCAAGGCACACTGCTGACTCATGGTTAACTTGGTGTACACCAGGACTTCCAGGTCCCTGTCTTCAGAGCTGTTCTCCAGCAGGTCGACCCCTAATCGGTACTGGTGCCTGGGGTTATTCCTCCCCAGGTGCACTTGTCTTTGTTGAACCTGACAAGGTTCCTCTCTGCTCAAGTCTCCAGCCTGTCTAGGTCCCTCTGGATGGCAACACAGCCCTCCGGAGTCTGTAAACCTTATCATAAAAGATACTTGTATAAGCACAATATTTCACTGTTGTTCGGGTTTGAAGTGCAATGAAGAATATAACCAGTGTACTGCAAAAAGATTATTCCTAAACACTTTCAGTCACTTATCATTAATGAAATTTTCTATAAATGGAACCTTTTATTATTATTATTTTCCCCAAAGCCAGTGCCTCCCCAGGCATCATATGTTTTATTGCCTATGCCAGAATAAATGCTGCTCTCATGGACTCTAGGATGTCATCAGTTTTTCTATAAAAAGGAAAGATTTTTTCTAGTGCATATCATTATTTATAATATAGTTAAAAATCTAGAGATGGAACTCAGTGTTGTTAAACACAATAGAATCCTGGGCCATTGGATGCTCCAGCTTCCATGGAGGTTTTGAGCTTTTTGACTCTGCTCTACCAAAATCACACATATGACAAAGACTTGATACCTCAAGCCTTGGCGACTCCAGGGTACCATTTTCCAGGGAACTGGGGCAATCCTGCAGAATTCTTAACCCTTTCAAAATTCAGATATTCAAATCTCTAAGCTTACAATCTTTAGCTTTCATCAGATTGAATATAAAATAAAATTCAAGGCTGTTTGCTTTCATTTTCCTGCCTCCTCCAGCCCAGCCCATGTCCTAAAATGCTCTTTAGACAGCCGTGCATGTCTGAAAATGAGGATAATATGAAGATTCTAACTGCTCTGATCACTCCAAGGGCAAAATGTGAATGAATGATTGCAATTTACTGTGAAAGAAAATGCTCCTGCATTTTTAAGCCACTGTGACAGCAAGCTTCCGTGATGACATATTGCCTTGATGGCCAGATAATCAAGCAGTGAAACCATCTGATAATTGAACCTCTCTGAAGCATGGTGCAAAGGCATATATGTATCAAGTGATTTTCCTCAAAATCTTAAAAAGAAAAATAAAAGAACTTACCACTGCATTCTAGACCCTTTGATAATTTTGAGAGTTAAATATTTCTAATATAGTGGCTTTCAGAAAGAGTTTTAACCAACCTTTAAGCTGCTTGGAGGCACACTGCAAAATTTAATATTCAAGCTTTTGCTTCCTATGGGTAAATGAAGATATTAATTGAAATGTAAATCTTTTGTCATGTAGGACCTGCCAGATTTTAAGGCAAGAAGCTATTCCATTATTCCAGGATAATAATGGAAGGACAAGATCACCACAATAATGTGTCTGAAAATGTTCTTGATACTTGATGTTATAAAAGGTACCTGACACTTTAGACTGCAACTCAGTTTCTTAGGACTAATTTTCCCTAATAAGAATACATTTATTTCTGTGAATGTTAGTATAATACAGTAATGACATTCTCCTTTTAAGTCTTACAGTTAAGAGGAGCCATTGTGTGGTGGGATGGGAGCACTTGGGACAGTGGCACATACTGTGGCAGTGCCCTTTCCTTTCGCTGGGACAGCAGGAAGGGTGAGAGAAGCACCCAGCTCCACCATCCACAGTAGGGGATCTTCTGCCATCTCCTTCTGCTTGAGAGAAAAAGACTTAAGTTCTATTCGACCTGAAGAGTGCCAATAAAGGAACCAAGGAAAATAGTTATTGGATAGATCTGTAGAAAAGGGAGCAAGCAAATAATTCTGAGAAAGATGCAGAAATCCCTCTCAGACATGTGGTGCTTTTGAAAAGTAATTTTCTACTGCCTGTAGTTATATCTGAACTTTTAGAGTTGATAGATCATGTCTATCATCCTCCTGACCTTAATGACTTCCACCTCTACCTCAAAGTTCACCCATACACAGACACGGGGAAAAAAAATATTTTCTCCCAATATCAAACATCTCCTGAAATCTGAAAGTGAACAAAGCAAGTGTTTACAGAGAGATTCTGCACTGAATAGTGAAGCCTCTAGAAAAGGAACCCCAAAAATATTAGAGGACATTAGATGAAGAGGGACAGTGCACCAGGCCACACTTAAGAAGAACTGATCTAGTTCCTTGTTCTGGCATGCTGAATGTTGGTAGGTAAATCAGTTCCTTCACTGTGTATCTGTTTCCTTATCTGTAAAGTGAGTGTTTTTCTTGTGGAGTGCTTTGAGATGATTCCGAGTATTTAGACTGAGTTATTATTCCTTTAATTATAACAGATTTGTGTTCCTTGTGATCAGCCTATCATTTTGCATGTCTTGAAAAATTCTCATCTCTTCCTGCTACTAAATGAGCAATCGAGGTTGGGACCTAGCTGTCAGCTACTGCTTGTGATAATTTCCAACATCTGTGTCTGTCTTGTAAAACGTTGCTGAAAATATATGGCAGTGACTCCAATCAAAAGCTTCACTTACAACTTATGTTACTTCTGTATGAAACGTATTCATTTCAAAGTCTTTAAATAATATTCATGCCATTAGGATCTGTAGAGGGAACGGACATCAGTATTATTTAAATTGTTGTGTTTTCCTCTGCTGTGCCTCTGTGGGAATGTTGAGTGCCACACAAGAGCTATAATTGAGAAATCCCTTACTATCTGTGACTCTGATTGCTATTATAATTGGAATAATTTGCATTTTTATGAAGATACCATTCTGTCTTCAGGCATCCATGACAGTGCTTGATGTTTTGAACATCATTTTGAAACATACACAGAAATTACTTGCTTTTAATAAGATGGCCCTTAACTTACAAGTAAAAAACAAATTATTGGGGCCAAAGAGAGAAGAACAAGGATAAAAAGGAGTTGCTGGTAAACAATATCTCTGGAAATTGATTCCTTCTTAAATGCCTGGTTATATAAAGCCACTTCACTGAAACCTGTTCTTGCAGGCGCCCTGAGAAAGACTCTTGCAATCCTAACAAGAAATATAATTACCATTAATGTTAGAAACTTCCCTAGTGGGAAGGGTGGACTTTATCCATATATTTTCCATTTAAATGCCTATTACAGATTTTTTTTTTGCTTCTTCGTATCTGGGATCCCAGGGATCTGACTCTGTGGCCCTCCAGCTAGTTCTGACCCTCTGCTTAGTCTCTGGCATACTGAAATGAATGAAGGAATCACTTCACAAAAGGGATATCACTTTTTAATTGTTCTCTTATCTCAAGAGAACTAGAGACCTATTTTTAAGATTACAGGCTGGAAACATACAGCTGAGGTTCTAAACACTTCTAAATACCCATTTCACCTACATCAGGTGATTTTGTTTTGCATTTAGACTATACTGAGACAGGTATAACTAAACTTGGCAAATTACTATTGCCTCTAATTAATTGCTCTAATATGATTCTCCATTATCTTGATAAAGGTAGTTGTATGTATATATATAGAGGAAATGCTTGTAAAAATGAAAATTACACACCTCTGACTGCAGAACTTAATGGAAAGTTTTATATACAGGCTTTTTTCAACTTCATAATGAAAGTAACCTTGGATCCTTAGAAGTATTTGATGAAATGACAGAATCCAAACACTCGACATAGAGCAGCTGGTATGTATTCAGCTTTCTGTAGGTCAAGTTTGCTGACTTCTAAGGGCTTCTTTTTGCAACTGACCATACAGGCATTTTGGTACTTGGATTTTGGTGCTTTGTTGCCTGTTGAAGTCAGATGCTTGTGTCGGAGACTGGTCATTCTTGTCATAACCATGACTGGTCATGTCTTTGTTTTAAGCCTCTGTTGTATTACACCTACACAGATAGCTTTCCTAACTGTGAATCAACAGTATTTGTTACCTTTACATCTCTCACAAAGGCACTCCAAATTGTGGTTAGTACACATCACTTTCATCCCTAGAAGGTCCTAAGACAACTAGCTTCTAAACATCTATAACCAAGCACATTTGTACATCTGTAGTGTAGACAGCTTCAAGCATGTACTAGACCAGATGACACATAGATTTTTCTGCTAATTTTATTATAGCATTGTTCTTCATGCAGTGCATAATTAAAGGTCTGTCATCATCTCCATTATGAACCTCTATTTTTGCTGGTATATAACTTTGCCCATAATTTACCCTGAAGAGAAGGCTTGTCACAACCAAGGATTCTTCTTGCACTGGGTAAAAAATGAAAGCCAAAGCTTTCAGAAATGATTAATTAATTGCACCTTTCTAGTTTTGTCTGTTAAAAGGGTATCTCTGAGGAAAGATGGAAGTATTTGTCTTTTCAGAAAGTCAAGGTTATCTCACTAGGCACACTTTTCAAAATGGTAGCTCTCAACTATAGCGCCTAATTTTGTCCCTTTCTTGAAACACTGAAGGTCCCAGAGCTGCTGTATTTGCTATAAGATGCTGAATAAAATGAGCCTTTCACTTTTCAAGCGAAATTTGTCTTCACTGGCCTCTTGCCTTCTAATATATAAATGCAAGCAAAATTCTTGAGGGAGAAGACTACAATAATAAAGGGATAGCAAATAATTTTAGTATGAAATATGATTGTTTCCTAGTTATTCTGCACATATAACTACACAGATTAAAGACATCCTAAATGAACACTGACACAAACTGCTAGAAATGTACTGAAGATGCAGTCTGGATATTTTATGAGAGTTTCTTACAAAACCACTGATTTTGCAATGGCATAGTGTGGAGCCTCATAATGGTTTGATAGAATTTCTATTGGTCCTTCTAGGCCTGTGTTTTACATTCTTCTTTGGCAATGAAATCTGAAACTATTATGTAAAGGACACAATCTACTATATTTTATGATCGTGACAGAGCTATAAAATGTCCATTCTTTTGTAGACCATGACATTTTAAAATGCTTCTGATTTTACTAGCTCTTTTCTGTTATCTGTTTATCCTGCCATATCTCAGCAGCACTATAAATGGTGCCATTGTTTTACATGACAACTCTAAGCCAGGAAGTCATCACGTTTGTTATGAGAACTGAACTGAATTCAAGACAAGGATATTCATACTCTTTGCACGAATTCTCAGGACCAGTTCAGCTTTATGTAAACCCATTTGGTTGCTTTACTCTGGCATCAAGTTAAAAGCTTTCCTGAAATATCTGAGACATAGTGAATCACAAGTGATAGCAACTATGGCCATAACTAGGGTGGATGAAGGCAACAAGAGGAAGTGCTTATTCACCTCTATTCAACATCTGTTATCCACATTTGATGTATAGTGTCCAGTTTCAGGCTTCCCAGAAGAAGAGACATTCCAATCCTACTGGAAGGAGTCCTTTTTATTCAGGGAACTTGGGCATTTATGGCTTAAGACCTGCTTAAATGCTTTTCTGACTTGATGCTAAAATAATAGAGCAGTCACAGAGAACCTAGGAATTAAAGTACTTGCCCTGTGCAGAGAGAGTTATTGAGCTGCCAGTCCCGTGCCAGACTTGGATGTACCTCTGAATAAGGTGGATATGGGCTGCTGAATAAGCAGTGGGCCACTGTTCCCGTGGGGTGCCTGGTTGAGAGAGATTATAGAGGACTTGTGAACAGTTTTACATCAGGTATATTCGAGGCAAGCTCTTACCTGCTTGTCACTGCTACTCTATATGGATCCTAAATATCACTGACATTGATTTAAGCCTGTAACCATTCAAGACTGAAAAATCCCAGGCACAATTCAGGCAGAAACATAAAAATGCTGACAATGTGCTTTCCTTCTTGATTGCTGCATAAACTACATTGCTATTAGATGCTTCTCTTGAGTTTCAGAGAGGAAAAAGAATTAGCACTATTTCTATTCTATGTCTCTGTCCCTTCTTCCTCATGGCTCCTGAATCTCTTTGCGTCAAGGTTCAGCCTTGCATAAACTGCATCAGCCCTTAGGTCTGTAGATAGAATAGCAGCATGTACAGATCTCTACCTAAGCACATTAGAGAGCATTAAGAACTCGACAGACTCATTCTGCTATCCTCCAGTGTGTTTCATCTAACTTGGCACATCTGTGATTAGTGTCTGTTTAATAAATGAACATATTTTAACCACAGCGTTATTAAAATTGGTTTGGAGTACATCTCTCATTTGTTTTAAAAAATAAATTAATAAATAAGCAACAGCCCCAAGCAGAACTGTTTGTATCAGGAATGCTATTAGCAAACCTTAAGTATTAGAAGTATTTCTCAGCATAGTGCCTTACTGACTGGTGACTTTGAAGGATAAATAAGAATTACTTAGGTTCAGTACCTCTCCCTATAATAAGCCAAAAAGACAGAATGAGGAAGGGAAAGAGTTCTATCTGGAGCTCAAAACTCAGTAGTGATGATCAAAGAAAGGCATTTCAATGTGCATCTTCTGTAAGAATTTCATTCTGGGGGAGTTGAGGGAGCATTTCAGGTAATGTTCAGAAACTGTTCAGCCTCATGGCTCTAGATATGGCTCTACTTGCTTTTCTTGATTGACAATAATCTAGAATTGTGAAATTCTTTTTATTTCTTCTGATACCTCTCCTACTTTGGACATCTTCCTTGTGCATCATTCTTTTAAGCTGTACAGCTTGAAAATTTGTCCTCAGATAATGAGCTGGCCTAAATTTAAGATCCTAACAACACTAACAGTGGATAATGGTAAAATTATTTTTCTTTTCATTAATCATCCTCTAATATTATCCTGGTATTATCAGTAACATCCCTTTTGGGCATAAAGACTAACTGCATATTGGCTCCATTTATAAGAATGTAGCTATCAGGTTATGAAGCAAGTGGTTATTCAATCTATGTGACATCTGTTAAACTATTTCTGATGTACAATGTCCAGATTCAGGCTTCCCAGAAGAAGATATTGACCTATGTCTGATAGCTCTTCAGCCTTGTGGCCAGTATTTTCCACGAGTGCCAGATATTAAATGCTCTTTCAAAGGGCTGAAAATCTTATTGATGTCTGGAAATCTCTTTTCTCACAAGTCGGGGTATCCAAGTACTCCAAAAAGATAATGTCCAGTGTGAAATGTTAAAAACTGATCAGGTTGCTTTATCGCTGTGATTCTCCTACGTTTGAAGTGGTTAATCTTCAGCATAAAACTGCAACACAGATATAAACAGATAAAACTAAATGCTAAAGCTGACCAGATTAAATTATATGGGCAAAGGCCATTTAAAAGTTTTCTTTCTCATTGTTTTAACAACTTAATGGGCTAAAGAAGATATTTAAAGTGATCAGCAGATGTGAAATGATCAGAGAAATGTTTGCATCATCCTTTGTTATGTTAATCCTTAAGAATTAGCAATGATGATTTAGATGTGAATGCCCAGAGAGTTGCGGCAGTTTTGTTTTTTTTTTGCAAGCTACAACTAGGAAAAAATCCACAGAAATAATCAAGATGATTGGTGTAAACAGTATGGACTTTGCATAAGCATTATGCATATAGGCAGAGTTGCCTTCTGAGAAACCAGGATGTCAGCTATGAATTTGAATAGCTACATTTAAAATTATCTCCTCTTTCGGGCTTCTTTTTTCTACAGATAAGGAAGTCCAAGAATTAAATAACAACTTTTATTTTCCTCTGCATTTGAACTGAGAGTCAGAACAACACAGCAGCAACAAAATCACATGGATCCTGTTATCAAGAAGCTGAACAAAATTACCTGACTAAACACAAATAGTTTTTATGTCTTTTTAATATATTCAATTAACTGTTGCCGCTAAAAGATAATAAGCACAAGCTTATCCCAAAACATACTTTCAACTCTTATCCTCATCTTCTCACAAATCTTGTGTTTCCCTTTGTGTTGTCTACCTCCTGCACTCTTGTGCATGTAAACAAGAACTAAAAATGCAGACACCCACATTATACATGGATATGATTAGCTGCACTGTGCTGGGTGAAACATGGTCTTTCTTGCTAGAGAAATATCTACATAGTATTTGAAGTGACTGCAGTCTCTTTCTCCATCTTCCCTAATGAAATACATATGCCTGTGATTAATACGACCTTAGATGTGTCTATAAGGAAAAGGGAAGAAAAAGTAGTATGCATCTACAGCCCCCCTCCCTCCAGGTTCTTTTATATTTTATTATTTTAGGAGAAATGTTTAGTTCTGCTATTACAATTAATTTGTGAATGCCAGTCACTAAAATGCTTGTGGTACTTTGAAGTTTGACTTGATTAACCTGACTGCAATTTCCTTCAAAGAAATGACTATTACTGGCAGTTAAAGTCTGCAAGGAAGAAAAGACCTAGAAGATGCTTTGGGAAATCTTTTGTTGTTGCTCTGTTAGCTCTTCTAAAAAGAGGCTTTTGGGTACCCACACATTGCAGACTTTAGAAAATGAAATTGCTTAATTTTGTGATACTTAATATCTTTCCTACACCTTTGAACCATAGTAAATTTTTTCCTTGTAAATATGGAATTTTGTGCAGATAGTATGAGCAGAAAGTGGGCCTTGACATGCCCATGTGCACTCTGCAGAGCCCCCGATCTAGGCATCAGTGTTTGCATGCCCTTCCTTGCATAAAACCCTCAACTTACAGCTCCTGTGTAAATGATCAGCTCTTCAAAAGCACTGAACAAGCCTTTCAAATTATGCTGATTAACCAACGTGCTTGCTTATTACACTGTTTTGACAATATTGTTTTCTGTTTGAAGTGCACTGGGAGGCAGCAGCTCCTGGGGAGCAGGCGGGGCGTTCGCTGGCTGAACACTTTACTCCTAACATTGCCCTATGCTAATAGTGCCGCCGTCTCTGCACAGCATGGAAAATAAATCGTGACTCAGCCCTGTCTCCTCCCTCGCTCCTCTCGGATTGGGGAGGAATGCAAAGTGGCTCCTCTTGCTGCCCTTCATGGAGCTGGGACTCACCTGCCTTTTGGGAAGCAATCTGGGGTGGCAAAGTTTGCTGTTGCAATAAACCAGTGTTTCTCAGCTGACAAAACAACTTCCTTCACAGGAAGCAAAGCAAGGCTGTGTTTAATGTGAGTTCCTATGAAAAGTATTTTTTTTTAAAGAGACCTTATTTGATTTCTCCTGGCTGTGATATTAATAACACCATTTGATGTAGCGAAAAGAAACCTATTTTTTTTCATTTAAGCAGAAGAAATTTTCCTTCCACAGCATGTATTTAATAACTGCTCTACCCTCCTAAGATACCATTTAGTGTCATTTGCAGTCTTCAGCTTGAGTCCCCTGAGAAATAGTAAAGCCGGGCTTAGATATTTACCTTTCACCGATTTTAAATAAAGGCCTTGTACAATCCCTGAGTGAAAAAAGTCTTTGCTTTCTCCTCTGGGAAAAGGAGTTGATAATAACTGGGAATAGGTCACTTTTATGACACTGAAAAATACCTGTGATTTTCACTAGCCGCCCTGCCCCCTTTTTCATTTTTCTTGCAGCCATTGAGTTTTTTATGTATGTAAGTGATGCGGAAAAACTGCTGCCTGGCTTGATGGCAGGTAGTGTGAAACAGAAGTGCCGTTATCACTGTGTCTGAGTGCCGGGCGGGTAGCAGCTTCCCGAAGGCAGCGGCTCCTCTCTGTGGAGGGAAGGACGCGGTCGGTGGCCCACATCGATTCAACACGTGTTTTATCTTCTCCAGGTGCCACAGTGTCTCTCCCTTCCCTGTGGAACACAGCAGTTGGCAGTCTTTCCAGTGACATAAAGAGATCTGAAACCCATACTCCTACATACGCTCTTACAGGCATAAAAGAAATATGGTATAAAAGCAATTAGGGCACATATAATCTCATACTGTTTCCCCTCAACTCCTGTTAATCCAGAACAATTCTATTTAAAAATACATATTGGTAGCTTCCACATTTGTATGTTATCCCAAGCAGAGAAAAAAAGGCAAGTGGAGAACGGTCTTTATGACCAAGCCCAGCAAAGGCACTGGGGTTTGTTTGCTGAGGTTTACATTCCCCATGCAATGTTGCCTGCAATTCCAGTCCACCCACTCCACTCCTTCCTCGCCTGAAGTTATCAAAATTTAATAGAAAGGCAAATTTTCCAGGGACAATATTGTGTCCAAATATCTAATTTAAATTAAAAATGAAAGAGTTGGATTCAAAAATTCATGTTGAAGAAACCTCAACATGATATGATATAGTCAATAAGTAATTTACTAAAATTAGGTAATACTCTGTGTATGTCCATGTTCAGTGGCTGATTTTACAAGTGGCAAAGTGCTCATGAAAAGGAAACTTTAAGTACAATGCAAGATAAAGATGTCCCACAGTGAATGACTAAACAGATTTGGGGGGTTTGGAGCAGGAACCAGCATTCAGGAACATGTCCAGTTGACTTTAAAACGTTTCACTCTCAGGCAATGGAAGACATGCCTATAATTATTACATTATTTAATTTTGTATAGTTGCATCTTGGATGATCCTCTGAATCCTTCTCTTAAAAAAACTGCTCCCACGAAGCACCTTGTTTAAAAAGACCAAGGCCACATATGAACTAATGTCTGCTTCTCCTCCCATGTAATTTCCACTGAAGCTAATAGAATTCTATGCCTGCAAATTATCGAAGAATAATCTGAAGTCAGCATTAAGCCATTAGAACAATATTGAATTTATAGTAATAAAATTGAGACTGTAATAATCTATTGGGTTGTTTGTTAAGAAAAGAGCAAACAAACTAAAAACGTTATTGATACTCCGAAGGAAACAAATATAAATCCAGGCTATGGCAAGCCCTCTCAGTTCTGCCTTTCACCAAGCTCTGTTCACTCCTGCACTGTTTGTATTCTCTCACTTCAAAATGATTTTCTGAAGTATTTCTGTAGGCAGATAATTTCAAGCAGAAATCCCAGTGCTGCATCACTGAAAAAGGGATTCCAGGGCCCAGGCAAGGCTGAGCTCTTCCCAACCTCATCATCCCTTGGGAGGGAGGATGGAGCTGAGAGGTCTAGTGAAAGTCAATCATCTCTTGATGTGGTTCCTTGCTGTCACTGTCACGTACTTACCAGTAACTGCTCATGTCACTTCAGGGCTTGCAGCAGTACTGTTGCCACACTCACAAATATGGGTCTGATAACCTGGTCAGTTCTTGCCATCGGTACAAATACGAGCTTTAAACCCACATATTAACAGTGTGGCTACACACTTCAAAATTTTCTTCTAAGTGTTCAAATTAGCAAACTTGCAGTACTTGTTAAATCAGACGTAACTCATTCAGCAAAGTGCACAAAATGTAGGCACATATGTATATTTGCATACTAAAAGGGTCTAAAAATACTTTCATAAAAGATAAAAGGTGGCTTTTGAATACATGACCCAGTCCCAGCTTCAATTATATGTTTTAGCGTTTTGTATTATGATCTTGTTTTTAGCTGCATTTGTGTGACTACCTAATTACAAAGCAAAGCTCTTTAAACAAAGGGCCTGATTATACATTCACAATGGAGTAAATTAGGATTACCGCTGTTAAATAGAATGGAACTGGGTTGGTGCAAATGCTCCTTGGAATCACAGTTTTGTTTAAAGTTTGTGTTGTCTATTTCCATGTTTCTAGAAGAAAAATATGTTGAAATCAAGGACTGGGTAAGTTGGGATTGGCAGCGTCAGGTTTTCTTTTAAGATTTACACCATTAAGTTTTTGATTAAAATAAGACTCTTGATTGCAAGGAACAAACAGCCAGACTGCAGTTATGTTTTTCAGCCTGTTTTATGAAATAAGACAGTCTAAGTCAATGTCTAAATTATGGGTGTTCTGTATATCTAGTTTTTCTGAAATTAAGTTTGCCCTAAGAAAGGAGAAGAAACAAACTTTGCATCATAATGAATGCTGTACATTTCTCAGATTTGGGCTGCAGATAAATACAAGATACTTCTGCATCCACGAGATGCTCGTTCCCTGCAGCCCTCCACAGCACTGTGGAGTCCATTAGCTTTGCATGTTGATGTTAGGCATGCACATCTCTGCACTAACTACCATCCCTATAGACAGCATGAGAGGTGTTTGACTAATGATGAGTGATCTTTAAGACTTATCACTGCTTTATGTAATTGTTATTGTGCCTCAGCAAGGCAGAAAAGCTATTTTTTCAGCAAACTATTCACCAACTATTGTTCAGCAAGTACTTGGATATCTGATCTGAGCAATATTTAAGGTATAACTTGGGTTAGAGGAGAAAATGGATGTGAGTGTGTATTCAAATCACTGAGATGCTTTGGTGCCTAAGCTTCCACATTAGTACAATCATGAATGTTTTTGATAAGCCTATAGTTCCCATGTGGGTGCATGTACTTTTACGTAAAAGGCAATAAAATCTGTATAGCCTATAAAGGCCCAGTAGCTCTCCCACTGGAAAAATTCATGTTTACTTGAGCATAAGCAGGATTATACTATAAATTTGTGCAATCAGATGTACACAGAACTATTTGATTAAGTTTATAAGGTCTGCACGTTAAATGATTCCTTAATTTGAAAGATGCAAAACAATCAAAGTTAATTGTGTCAGTGTCTGGTATTTTAGGCCTTTTGAATATGAAAATTTTATCCCACAACCTCTTGTCTAAGTAATAGTCATGTCTGCAATAATGTACTCTAGAGATGGGCAACTACTCATCTAATGGAACAAGAGAGGACTTAGGCACAGATAAAAATGCAGATCATCTGTTTTCTTTTCTGATAATTCGATTAAGTAAAGCATGTTGAAAATCTTTGAGTAAGATGTTCTATATTTACAATTTAATCTGTAAGCTATCCACTTTTGGCTATGGTCGCTCTGAGGTTTCTTTATTATTTATGAATACCAGTGAGTAGTTGAGACTATCTCTCAGCAAGGAGGAAGAGAATAAATAGTTTCACATTTGAAATACATCCTTCACGTTCAGGATTTCAGTGGGTGACCCACAGCAAGTGAACAGCCTGGTTAATGCCATGTGCAGGATGCTTTTCCTACCTGAGCTCTCATTGTGCACTTGAACCACATAGAGCAGGGAATTTAGATACTGCTGAATTTCTGCTAGGGGAAAGTCACATTGTCTCCCAGAATGACACTGGCTGAGTATTTAATACAGGAGAAAAAAAAAATACAGATTTCTGACTTATAGTGCCTTCTGAACCCGAGATCTCATCTACTCTTTATAATAGAAACTGTGACAGCCCAGGTCTGCACAACTGCTGCTGCGTGAGTTTAACTGCTAATAGGAATCTGAAAAATCTGTCTCAGGAATGCCCAGAACACTTCAGTTTACCTTTATTTCCCTTCTGAAAATGTCATAATTTTTATCCTCCTGATTATGGTTCTGGATTTTGGCAGTCTTGCAGAGCTATTCCCTGGAAACTTAAAGCTAAAAAATTATTCCAAAGCCTTCTGAAGTTAATGTAAGTCTTTCTATTAATCACAATGGACTTCACATCAGGGCCTAAAATTATTATTCCTACTTGTTTTCTGTTTGTTTGTTTGTTTGTTTTTATTTTTCTCCTTAAAGAGGCTTTTCAAGTAAAACACTCTGGCTTGGTGCATAATTTCAAGTCTTTAAATCCTGTAGGTACTCATTGTACCTACTATAATGTTCTTTCATTTTGGTTCAATGAGTTAGTGAACTAATAAGAGTTTTACATGGAAGAAAAGGTTTTATGTAGTTCTCTGTGAGCATAAACATGAGTTTGTGCATATACTAACAGGCTTAAAGATCAAGCAGTAGCTTTTTGAATTCTCTCATTACGAGCAGTACAAAAGTGTTGACACAAGACTGTTGCTAAAGAAGGGAAGTGAGATAAATTTCAGAAAGCGCTTTACTAGTTTAACTATAAAAATCTGTAGAGCTGTATAGTATTTGTAACTGAAAAGAACTATAAACAAATTTAGTTTTAGAAAATAAATAATTTTATACTTTCAATTCTTAAAAAAATGCCTTTTTAATAATTGAAACTGAAGTAAATTATAGCCTGATGGTTTGAACCACTATCTTTTTTTTTTGTTTTGATGATTGAGACCAATCAAATGCCTCTTTAAAAACACATGGGTAATCAAAGCTTTTTGTCAAGAAAAAAAATATATTAATGGAATTGATGTTACTGTTTTTATAGATGAATAATCAATTTATGATAGAGGATAAAAGTTTTACAGAATTTTATTAGGAAAAGTAAATAGTGCATGGAGTTTTTAAAAGTCTAGTCAAATTTTAGTGTTGAATATATAATAAAACAACAGTAGTGGTTTCATTAAATGATGTTAGGGACTGCTATCTAAAAGCAGTGCTTCTTCAAAATGAACATTTAAATTTAGTTAATCCAGTGTTTTAAGGGAGTGTATAGTGAATATAAGGCTTCTATAGTGAAAGCAGTAGAGAGTATTATCACAGTTTTTATTATCTCCAATTAAAATAGCTGATTATTCAGCAGTCTCTGGCAAAGGAGTACATTCTTATTTCTACTTGGTAAATCTCATGATAATCAATAGACAGGAAAACGGATGCACATATCTATAATGTATTCAGAGGATATTTTTGACAGAGATCTCAACATATCTAAGAAACTTTTCCAGGGAATCCCACATGTTAGAACAAAGAGGGAGCAATAATTGATTCTTGTAGGTCAACTCTATAGTTAAAACATTGCGAAAAGATTTTTAGAACTCTTCAGGTTTCCTCAGAATACCTCTTACAATTCAGTACAAAAATGTTTTCTCACTTAAATAGATGTGTTTGTGTTATTCCACAGGGCATTCTTTATTCTGACTGCCTATGAAGATGTCGAATGCTTTGAGTAATTCCTTAAAAAATAAATTCTCTTTCAGTAAAATAACCTGCTGCAGTTGTGCCTCAAGATAGTGGGCCTCTTGCCCACAAAAAGGACTGAATTAAGAAATATATTATTAATAGATACTATACAGTCTAACTTTTAATTTAGTTTCTTTGGATGGTTCACTCTAATTTGAAGTCTTTAAATCAAAAGCATTCTAAAAGATATTATAGCTTGACAATTATGAGTACAAAGTAAGATCTCCTGGGTCATGTTCTTTGGCCTGTGGGATGCATGGGGTTGGAGGAGATGATGATAATTGCTCTTTCCAGCTGCCACATCTATGAATCTAAAGTACCTCTTCCAAAATCCTGAGGGGACGGAAGAATAGGTGGCCATCAAGGAACAGTGTTTTCTATTAAAGTACCCTTCTAGCTGCCATTACTGATGTTACTTCTCTGCACAGAGATCACCGTTCTACTTTTTTCCATCAAGCCAAAGAGTGATTAAAAACTTATACCTCTACTTATATAAGGCAATATTCCAGATAGGAACTTCAGCTACATGACAATTAGTGTAAGTTACACAGCAGTATCATCCTATCTTTTCATTTTACTACACATCCTAAATGTTACTTTGCTGAAAGAAGCAGGCCCATTACTGTGATTTATTCAAAGGAATCCATTTGAGCACCCTTGTGGCTAGCTTCAGGTACGTAAGGCATTATTTCCCTAACCAGTTTCATAGCTGGTAAAATCTTGCTCCTCATGCTTCTCTCATCAGAAAAGGATCAAATTCTCACCTTGAAACAAGCTTGTTCTGCCCTTTTGTGCCATCATGGGGGATGCACACACCATTTAGATATTCGCACAAGTAATCGGGGAAGTAATTGGGAGGTTAGCTGCCACTGCACGTTTCTCTTCAAGTATAATCCTCATTCAAAAACAAGTGACTCTGATCTCTGCAGGATTAATAATATCCAAAATTTACTTACTAACTCTTCATATAACAGTTTCTCAAATTTCAATCATTCTCGAAAAAACAAGTAATATTCAAATAGTCTTTCTTCCCACTCATTCTGAAATCCTTGGAGATGAGCTTGAAAGCATCCAAAAGTCCTTCCATTCAATTTAAGTCCTAAGTTGCTCTGTATGTATTCGTTTAGTGAGGGAGATGAGCAGCTTGCAGCTTGCTTCCATGCTTCTTGCAGCTCAGAAAAGGTAAATGCTGCAGGAGTGCTAAGACTGCCTTATGAAAAGCCATAATCAGCCATCATTTACCTATGACAGACAGGGTAATGTATATACTTAGAGTTAGGTAAAAATTCATCAGCAAAAAGTGCCTAGAAATGATTCTCTGAAGTCTTCTGGTTAACCTCATCTATTTTAAAAAAAAAACTGACTGACCAAACTGAATCTCTTTATTAACTCTTTGACCATTCTTTAAAGTTGGAATGAATTTGCTATTATCCTATGTGGGTAGAACAGTGAAAAGACAGTCTCATTTTTGCAAATAAGTCAGTTGAGTTGGAATAACTGCTGGTTGATAGCTTGAAAACATGCCTGTTGTCTTTAGATTGCTGTTGTTTGCTTCAATAAAATAATCTCAAGCAACATATTTTTCGGTTGTGCCCCAGACAGTATTGCTAGTAGGCTTCCATTCAGAGCATAGGGATCAGTCTCTGAGTAAAAATGCTGTCTTCCCAAGTGTACATTGAGAATTGTGCATCCCTATCTTGTAGGGATCTACAAATAGCTTCAACTGTTTTCAAGGGAAGTAGGATGAGCGTATCAGCTCTGGAAGCAAAATGCTAGACATTCGGTTCTTGCTACGATTTTTCAGAAAGGAAGACAAGGAAAATCTGTTTTGCCAGGAGATAAGTGAAGAGTGCTCGGTTGACAGGTGAAATACGGTGAAGATGCTGCTCAGACAGGAGTTGAAGCAATGGCCATGGTGGTTTAAGGTGTAACTGTCTTTGCAGTGACAAATCACTGCCCTGCATTGAATCCTGCAGAGCAGAGGGTGTGAGTGTAAAGTAAGTTAAGGCTTACCTTGGGCTGTCACTTCTTAAATTAACCCTGTTGAATGTGAACTGAAATAGATAAGGAGTGTTAATCTGAGCCATTCTGCTAACTCAGCCAAAGGGAACAACAAGCTGCTTGCACGGGGTAAGTTTTTAAATCACTGAGGTGGAATCCGCAGTGCCTCTTTCAGCATCCTTTAGATAAATCCAGATGATTTAGAAATACTTGTCAATAAAATCAAGCTTTCTAGCTGTCAGTGTTCATTCTCAAGAAAGATACAAGACAAGCATTATTTGGGAAAATCTAGGTAAGTTATAGTAACAACTAAAATAAGTCTATTTGAGATGTGTGAGTTCCCCATTGGACAGCTAGAGGAATGCCTAGTACTAGCTGGAGGGTGCCTAGTGAAAGAATTCTTTTGCAAAATGCAGTCTTAGCAATAAAGAAAATACTTTGTGGAAATGCCTCTGTGTTTGAAATCTGGTTTTACAAAATTAAATCAGAATGGGCATTCAGGAAGTCGGGCTGTGACATTTGAGACTCCATTTGATATCAAAATGAAACATCACAATCAACCAGAAACAATTCTATTTCTCCCATTATGAATAAATATTCAAAACAGAAGATGTCAGAGTTTTTTTTGTTTGACTGTCTTTTGTTGTTGTTGTTTGTTTTTTAGAATTGAAAAATGCACCATCCAGCTTTATTTTAATTAGATGAAACTGTATTGTTTATAGGTCATGCAAGTGAAAAGTGCATTTGGTACATCCTGGCTTTCCTGTGATCAAAGCCTCTGGACAGCAGTAACAGAGGAAGTCAAAATGAGTACCAATCTCATAAAAAGAAATTTCAGTCCTAGTTCCCTCAAACAGTCTCTTGACACTATGATGAACTCTTTGAACACAAATGATAGGTTAATTCTCCTGGAGATAGGCAGGTAGAAGGAAATAGGTTACTCCTATTTTTGCTTTTAAACATAAGACACTTATTAACTTAATTTCTGGAGCTTAAGAGGCCCTTGCATAAAACATGAATGGACCCTGCAAGGCAATCAGATTCCACATTTGCAGCAGAAGGAAGCACTGGGGGTCCAAAGTAAGCAGAAATATCATTTCAGTGCAGAGAAAAAAAAAAAAAAGTTCTCATTTAAAGTGTAATGGGAAGTCATTGATGTTGAGTTCCTGAAGTCATTGCTAAGAGCACAGAGTGAACACTGATTTCAAAGAGCTACCATGGATTCGTGGCATACTTGGTGTCAGGAGATGAAAACATACTCAAACCTCAGTCAAACTCCTCTATATTTTACAGTACCTAATGCTACCTGCTGGAAGGAATATTGCTATGCAGCAGAAACTATAATATGCATTTCCTATTGATTTACCTTTTTAAAGGAAAAAATGGGTCTGCTTGGTCTTGCTGTATACAAGAAACACTTTGAGTTTTGTTTGTTCTTTTTTTACCTAGGAAATCACTGTTTTAGATCTTTAGATCTAGTTTAGATTGTCTTGCTTCAAATACATGACAGTTGTTATCTAAACTACTTGACAAGACATTCCCAAACAAGGCCATTTAAGGATCAGGATGTCATGTTCCTAGTGAGGTGTCCCTGCTCTTGGAGCTTGCTTTTGTTTTGGAACGGAGTTTGCTTTTTTTGTTGTTGTTGTTGCTCTATTGTTCATTTTTGTTTGTTTGGTAGTTTCATTTTTATGACCTCTTTTAAAGACTGCAAAAGCCAGTGCTCCCAGGCTGATCAGGGAGTGGGGTGATGTGTCAGGACTTCTGTAGCACCCGCTGCATGATGAGCTGCTCACAGCCCTTGAAAGCCACGAATCCTCATGACTTGAGCTGTGTGTAAATAGTAGAGCCACAGGAATGTGCTCCGGTGCACAAGAAATGCTGGGCAGCATTTATACCACTGGTATCCATGGCCCTACAGCTCTTTTTCACTACTTACTGCACTCGTAATATACAGAACTGATATATACAGATATACAAATCATATGCAGAACTGGTGTGATGGGTTTTTAGAGAAAGGAATAATAGCAGAAGTATCTGAAAGGTTCTTGCTACTGAAAGACATCAACCTCCATCTGACCCACCACAGCCTAGTGGAAGAAAAACTCAATTGCTTCAGTTTCTTAAATTTGTAGCCTTTTAGATACAAGTAAGCAAAGAGGTCACCTGGGAATGCTGTTCTCTTTGAATTCTGTTTCTGGAAAAGCAGTGCCGTATTACCTTGGATGGCTCATAGTACTCATCACGCCCAAAGAAAATAAATTGATTTATTTATTGAAAAAAAAAGGTCACTTCTTGACTTGCAAAATTGTATATAGTGTTAGCTAAATATGTTAAAAATATATATATCCTTTATTCTGGATAAAAAAAATTGGCACCATAGCCTCATTTCTTTCCCCTGCTCTGCCTACAGTAAAATGTCAGCCTAATAACAGATATGAATTTGCAAAGGGAGGTGAGCGAGTCGTTCTTTAGTTGACAGCCTGCTAATTTTAAGAGGCTAAGGTAAACTTAAGTAAGCCTTGGAGAAATACTGGTGTGGAACAAGGTTTCAAAACAAGCTGTTAATGAGAAAGAGCCTAGTTTAAAAATGGAAGTAGCTAGCAGTAGTGTAGGCACTAAAAAGTCTCTCTGAGATTCATACCTACCTTTTAGAGGTCTCTGCCTCCCTTAACATTCCCCACAAGAAAGTATGAAGCAGTATTGCCGAACAGCATGCAAGGGCCATGCAAGAAAGGCAGAGAAGTCTGGTTATCTCCAAGAATTGTAGGTATGCGATGGGAAGCTGGATTTTTGTCTACTTCTCACTCCTTCCAGGGATTTTGGTCACCCTATCACCCAGTTCAGAGTTAATGTGAACTTTCTCAATGTCACTCGGATTGTGTTGCAGGTGGCGCTGGCGTTTGAGGAGCCTACAGATATTGGTGACTCATCCACGGAATCAGGATATTCCATGATCTGCTCTCTGATTAATGTTTTCCTTGAATCCAGAGTAACTAACTGAATGCCTGGTCAAGGAAATTCCTACTCAGCAAAGCCACTTTCACATCAAAATAATCAAGACATGCAGATAATGTTCAACCTTAGAGCTGCAGATAAGCAGGTCAAGAGCCAAATAGCTCCAGCAACACTTAATGAATCCATGCATCAGACTAGGCTCAATGTGTCCTTATGTGCTGCCTCCTCTCCACAAAATATATTAGTAAGCTTTTCTTGATAATATATTCATAGCGACAAAACTCATGAGCATTGTGAGAAAAATCCCAGGAGATCTCTTAAAAGCTCTTAGGGGAATCAAATATTGTGTTATTTTTTTCCCCATATGATTTGTTCTCGCTTGTGCAAAAAGAATGATGTTCATAGCTCTGACATACACTTGCAGTAAATTACTATTGATTTTATCAAATGGCTCAGCTGCATTTCGGTGTTAAAGCAACCTCCGGAGCCATTTATTGCTTCCTAGAGTGTATTCTGCATTGATGAGCATTGTGTGCTGAGAATGGCACTACTTACACTGTGGAAGGAAATGACTCTGAGCAGCCTGAAAATGCAGTCAGTGGTTAACTGGATAAAATACTTTATTCAGTGGCAATTGGTTTGTCTTCTCTACCCGGCACTCCACCACAAGTGTCAGAATTTCCTGAAAAGCTCTTTAAATAAAAGAAAAAAAGACTCATGAAAGTAACAGGCATGCTGTCATTATATACCAAAAAAAAAAAAAAAAAAAAAGTCTGTTAGAATGGTGTGGAAGAATCTATTTAATGCATTAATCTCTAGTATATATTTCTGGACCTTCAGTATATGCAGTTTCTTCTAGCTGACAGACTAGACTAAAGATGTTGTTTTTTGTGTGTTTTATTTTTTCCAATTATTTGCATAGAAAAAAAAAGAAAAAAAGAGACTACTACTTTCTCCATGTGGTCTTATGTCTACTTGAGCTACATTTATACACTTAGAAGTGATTTAATTCTAATAATCTGCAATGACAAATACTCTATAGGTCTTCTGTTGATATTAATAGGATTAAATCAAATGTGAGATATATACTGACAGAGGCAGGAATTAAGGATCATAAAAATAAGATTTGAAATGGTTCTTAAATTGATAAGCTCAAAAAATTGCAAAGAAAAAAAATCTGAGCAGTGGGAACAAAGAAAGTATACTGTTCAACTGTAAAAGAACTAAGGGTAGGAGCAGGTGAAATAAAAATGGCAGTGAACAGTTTTACGAGATCTGTTAATACAAGAGAGAAATGCCCTAAAGACCAGATAGAGGCCAAGGTAATTCTAATATGTGTGAGAGAATCAGCCTGCACAATGGGAATTTTGAGATCCATTAGTTTAACTTCAGCTGTGGGAAAAGCTTTGGAACTCTATAGAAAGATCAAAATTGGGAACTCCCAAGAAAAGCATAGAAGAAAGACACTACATGCAGTATGTTTCTCACTTCCTTTCTCCTCATTGCGTGAGGGTCTAGCTCCAAATAAAAATCATTAAAAATAAGACTTCTAAATGCTCCTTAGAAATTGGAAATTTTTAGTTGGATCAAGGAGGGGATTCTGTATTTGAGATAAATACATGTTGTAAATGAAGAACCTATCTCTATTGCATTGAGAAATAAGCTGAAGGGCAACGAGAGCTGGTATCTGGTGAATATGAAAGGAATATATTCTGCTGAGTATTATATTTCCGTCAGCAGTGCTCTGTCCTTTTTGTTTATATTCATGAACTGAAAGCATGACATTTGGATAAGCGAATAGTATCTGTAACAGTAAATTAAGAATGGATAAACAAGAAACTGTACACTTATGTACAGGCAAACTGGAATAACCTCATCAAGCTGCAGGAGCTGCAACAGAATTCCTGGACAAAAAAAATAAACAACAAACAAACAAACAAACAAAAAAATCCTTTCTCATTCTTGTTGGAAGGTTAATAATTAGGGAAAAGACGCATGAAGATCAGTAGAAAAAAGTGAGGTTTTCTCCCCCCATGGAAGCTGATGGTGATAGTAGGAGAGCATATAACAGTCTCCAAATGGAGAACAGTAATCCTCTAACATTAACAACATGTCAAAAACTCAAGTTTCTCAGGAAGCTGCAATTGTCATTAAATGTTCTTTCTATTAAGGAAAATTTGGATAGCATTCCTTAGGAAAAGCAGAATGGATTCCACATAGGTTAATAGTTCACACTATAGGATTTTATTTTTCTGCCATAGCTTTTAATTAACTATTTCAAAACAAATGAACAAAAACAAACAAAATATAATACTTTTAGAGTGGTTTAATTAATAAATTGTTTATACTTCAATTTAGGACTATTCTTTTTTTGCTAGATTGGTACTCTAGGCTGTCAGAGATCTACACTTCCTCATGCTGTATGGCTGGTGAATGTATACACTATTCTTTGCTGTCCCAAGAAAGATCTATATATATGATCTATATCATATTTTTTCATGTATATTGAAACACTACAAATGATTTAGAATGCACGAGCTACATGCAGATGGATGAAGATTAAATCTGGAATATTACACATACTAATAATAATCTGCCTATTAATTCATACGGGGTGACTGACCACAGGTATGGGGCTAGTGACTGACCACAGGTATGGGGCTAATCCTTGCCATAAAATTAAAATGGTTCAGAAAATACTTGCTACAACTACTGCACCATGTTTGCAGCATTTTGCCTCTTCCTAGTTCAACATAATCATAACAGATTTGCAAAATATGTATAAATTGTTAAAGTTTACCTAATATGAAAAGTAGTGCAGGAAGAGATTTGGAAATGGGATTGTTCCATCTCCCTGGTCTTCTAGGCCTGTTCTAACAGCAAATGGAATATAAATCACTGATATTAATAGGCATTCATTCAGGCTCACTACTTGAAAATTCCCTTAGTAGCTACAACTCTTTGTTGCTGCAGCAACATCAATTTTCTATTAATCAATGTAAATCAGGAAGAAAAAAAGCATATAAATGTAGCAGATGCCAGTCCAAAAACTCAAAATTGATGCCTTTTGCTGCATTTTACATTTTATTTTGCTGCAAAATAACTGACTCAGAACTATCTCCATCTCCTTTATTTGCATTCATTCCAGATCTAATCCACAAATAGAGTCCTTTTTGTATTGCGATTATGGAAAAAAAATGTTTTTCTACAGCACTGGGAAGAATAAAGACACACTTGGAAAGATTTCTGTGTCTACTTCTCTACTCATGCAAAATTACTTCCCAATTATTTTCATTTTTTTGGAAATTTTTCAATCATTTATTTTTCCAGACTTTTTTAACATGGATGCAGATTTCTGAGTTTCAGTCTACTGCCCTTTTGGAGAAATTTTAAGCTGCAGTACTAAATAACCTGCAGCTCAGTACCAAATGAAAATTATTAACACCTTGATTCAATCCAAATATCAAAGTTAATATTGCTCTTCATTTATTAATTCAGACCAGCAGCAGTCTGTCAGGAAAGGAAAGGCCACTGTCAAAGAACAATTCATTAAAAGAAAAAAAAGATAAAATAAGGGCTTTTAAGCTTTCCTGTTAACTGAAAGTATGAACTGAGAGTAGTCTGAGAAATTTTGCTTTGAGATGGTTTTGTGTCCAAGTAGCATGGCATTTTTCTTCCTACCAAAATATTACTTTTTCAAGCAAATAAACGTCAAAGTTATAGGCGCATCGTAAAGCATCCTGTCAATCCTCCTATACCATTTACAGATTGTTGAGGTTGGAAGGCACCTCTGGAGATCATCTAGTCCAATCGTCCTGCTCAAGCAGGGATGCCTAGAGTGCATGGCACATATTAGCAACACTTCTCCTGAAGCAGGCCGGGATTCCATTGGTCTTCTTGGCCACAAGGACACGACTGCCTCTTGGTTAACTTATGGTCAATCAGGACTCCCAAACCCCTCTCTGTGGAGCTGCTCTCCAGAAGGTCAACCCTAATTTTTACTGGTGCTTGGGATTATTCCTCCTCCCAAGTGCAGAACCCTGCACTTGTGCTTGTTGAATCTCATGAAGTTCACAGAATCACACAGAATCACAGAATCTTCAAGGCTGAAGGGACCTCTAGAGATCATCTGGTCCAACTTTCCCGCTCCAGCAGGCACCTAGAGCAGGTGGCACAGGGCGGCATCCAGGCGGGTTTGGAGACCTCCAG
>JAUBOD010000117.1:264307-289228 GCA_032353885.1 Nothura maculosa
CTTGGTAAGGAAGCCTAGCAGAGCTGACCAAGCAAACCCATAGCTCTATGTAGAGTACCCTCTAGCTGTGTCTACATTGGAGATTTTTGTTTCATGTAGGTATACACTGAGGAATTTCTTGCAGAAATTAAGCAAAGAAAAGACTGAAAATCTATTTCTGAGGAAACGGCATTAGCCGTTAAGAATAGTCTGGAACTATGTTCTGCTTTCCCTGCATGGCTACTCATGTGGAATATTTTCTAGCCTTTATTTCTCCGAAACTGCACTAGATGATAGACTCATTGCCTGGAGGTTGCCTCTGAACCGGACTGGCGAGTGTTCTTTCACATGGATTGGTATTTGTAAAGAAGAATCTGGAAGGCAAAAAAATAGCACTGCAAACCCCCAAGACTCAAAATCAAAGAATGCTATATTAAAGCTGGATGAACATTTTTTGAACAAAATCCCTCAGACTTAGTAAAATGGAAAATGTTTATTCATTCCAGTTTATTTTGCCTGGTTGTTCATCCTACATCTAACTCCTCCCAAATGTTCTGAACAATCAGGATGTTCTCTTTTCTTAATGAGACAGAATGACTATTCAGATGAAGCCCATGCCATTTGGTATTTCTATGTCTTGAAACTACTAAAAATGATGAAAATCATAAAGAAAAGTGTTTTCCTTCAAGCAACTGTTTTTTTTCAAGAAGAAAATACAATCAATTCAATCTGAATTGTGTTTTGTTTTGTCTAAAAATTCGGTTAGCTACAAGCTCAGATACATACCTTCTTAAAAATCCAAGAGGTCTCTCTGTAATCTGTATGAAAGGATGCTAAGGCAATGGTAGCAATAGTAATAGCAAACTTGTTTTCTGATCAAAAAAAGCAGAAGTAGCGTTAATTTCCTTGAATTAGCGTTGTTCAAATATCACCATTAAAAACAGATTCAGCATTGATATTGGTGATGATGGCAGTAAAAGAGCCATCTTGAGCTTATTTCTGAAAAGTATCCAAAGGACAAAATGAAGAGGTTACTTTAATTCAAGGAACAAGATAAAGAACTTTTTTCAAATAGTTAACACAATACCACGTGCAATTATGCACTTTATCTTTTTTTTTTTTCATAATTACCTGTTTTTGGCACTTTGGTATTTAGAGCCTATTATGTTTCTATGAGATCTGTAGCTTCAGTCAGACTCCCTGACAGATGACACAGGAACCTAGCGAATAAGGTGAAAAGGCACCATTTTCTTCTCCTTTCAGCAGCAGAGAAGCCCCCTGCGCTCCCCACCACCTGCATGGCATGTGCCAGGGATCCGACACCGACGTCGCTTTGGGCCGTGCTGAGTCAGCTGAGGGAGCACTGGGAGCGCTGGCTGCTCCGTACTGAATCCTGCTCGCTCTGTTCTCAGCAGCAAGGCGCTCTGCACGAGGCTGCCTTGCACTGCGGCTGTTTTTTTCCAGCTACTGATTTTAAAAAACATATATAACAAAAAGGCCATTTTCTGCATTGTTTGTGAGCTGGGCCACTGGATAGAAAGAAGAGAGGTTTGTAGATAGTAACAAAACCGAGTTTATCATAGAAAGCATGAACAAATTCCACTCCCTTTTAGTAAATGTGGCCCAGTAATATCACTGATTTTCCAATGCATTTAAAAATAATTTTATAAAAAGGGCAAGCAAAGTAACTATCGGATCAGGGTCAAATGATGCTTTGTATAATGCCAGTAGTTCAGAAAGCTAATAGAATATTTTTTCTATGTATTTAAGCACAGCGCCTTGCACCTGTACGTGCGTAAGTATTGTCTTTCGCTGGCTGATGTTTCAGGAAAAGCTCAAAGAGCTGAGGCGTAGTAATTCACAAGCACTTTATCCCAGATAAACCACACTATAAAAATATAAAAAGAGTTAACTTGACGACATTGTATGCTATTATCATTAAATAATGAATATGACATAAAGAAACTAATAAAATATTTTTAAAATGTTTTACCCTCTCAGAAAAAAAATGAGCAAAGAAAGAGTTCAAGAACATCCAGTACAAAAACACAAGGCAGTTTTCTGTTTGCAGAATGAAAGGGTTAAGAATGTTCAGCCAAAGCAATGATTTGATTATTTGAACATCAGTGGACACTTCATCATGGATAATGGCCGTGAATGGCCCCTGCTGTAGAGCATTTGTTCATATGCAGTCATTGCATTCACCATGACAACTCCTGTGACGGTGTCATGTGTTGTGTGCATAGAGCTACTGATACATTTCCAATGTCCACAACACTCTCTTGAGGGTAAAAGAAGTGGTTGCTACAGTACTACTTCTCAAATGATACAGTACTGGCACTGTTTTCATTTTAATTACTGAAACAACTATGTTTCAGCTTTCCAGAAAGGAGCTATTGCTATCAAATTGCTATGTTTCACTTCACAATAAATTTTAAAGGAAAATTATATATTTTAAAAAATCTAGGGGCCACAAAGAAAATTTCATAATGCATTTAATTAGAAAGGTACTAGTGAATTACACTCAATTGAGACATGGTTTACCCATAATTTGCTTGATTTTATCCATTTTGTCCATAAATGATGAACACTTTCATTCTGAGCTAACCTATGATTATGCTGTGAAAGTATTTTGCAACAGATGACTGAGACCTGGATTCACTCCATGATGATATGTGGTACATACGAACACAACAGCAATATAGTCTGAATTTACAGCTTGACCACAAAGACTTAATTTTAGATATGAGCAAAGTGCAAAAATGGCATGCTGCATTATCCTAATCAGTTTTTTTTTCTTCTTTTTTTTGTGGAAAATAAATGAATGATAATATAATGCAGAATCATTATGTATTTGACCTTCTTAAACTGGACTAGAAGCGAATTGTATACTATTGACCTTAACCTTGGCTCACTATGCAGATGAAAGAAAATAATTGCACTAGTAAAAATAATAAAATGCCTTCATGCAGCTCTGCAAATTGAACAGACCTTGGCTCAATATTATTAGGAATGATTTAGTCTATAGAAATGGAGTTTTATAATTAACAGTGAACAGGGGCAGGGAAAGAGTATAAGTCCACGAGCTGCCTTTAAGCGAAAGTGGATGGATGCAATCATAGTGGCAGCTGGTTGTTATAAATACTGAGACTGGTTTTAAAGGTTGGAGCAGGAGAAGTGCATGGTAGGGTGGAGATGGAAAATTAAGGACACATAGCTTGAGGCCTAGAGAAAGGGTTTTCTCTGATTCAAATGAGACCAGTAACTAAGGTATCTCTAACTATATGCTACAACAATTGAGAAAACAGAACTAGTGAGACTTGCTGCCTGTGCGATTTTGTTGGAAATTTGGCCAGGGTGCTGTGAAAAGAAATGACTGGAAAAATGCCTTCCCTGGGGTGAATACAAATATTCCTGTCTTCATTGTGGCTGAACAGCGTATCTGCATTTAGCACTGCTGGACAGTGGAGCAGGTCCTGTTTGTGCTTGTGTGTGAAGGTCACTGGGACTGGAGGATGTCCCTTCTTCTTGTCCCAGAACTGATAAATCAGCAGCTCAGGGTCTCAAAAATCCTATTTCAGGAATTTGATTTTAAGTAAGTAAGTGGCACAAAGTCTCCTGAGGCCACTTGAGATTTGATCTTAAACCTGTTATTCATCAACAATAATATGTTGTGTGGTTGGGCTTTTTTCCCCTCCAGCTGAAATTCTTTCTTCCAAAAGGGATGAGAGGTCATATTCTGCTTTGTCTTGTCAATGTAATTAGTATCGGATTGGTGTAATTGAGAGCAGAGTTTGTCCTGTGCTGCTTAACTTACATGAGATCTCCATCAGGCTGGTTCTTTCATATTACAGAGCAGCTTCATTACAATATCATTTAATTCCCTCTGTGATTTCAGTGCTTTCCTTTTCTCAGGCAACATGACTCAGGTGGAGCACTTCTTCCTTGGCAGTATTTGCCTCTTTCCAAATGCAAAAAAAAAAATGTTAGAGGACAGATGCCCTCATAAACATTTGACTCTCTGCTTTTAGTATCAATGTCATAATATGTCATAATACAAATGACACTGTTTCATTACTACCACAAGCATGTTGAGAATATTTCTGTGGCAACGCAGTGCCACAAAATGTTTACTGCCCTGCTGTTAACATGAAAGGCGACACACTGGCACTATAACCAGTAGGCAACTGGCTTTCTTTGCTAGAGTGGTTTCAGGCCAAACACATGAAGTTTTAATTATAAGCAGTTTGAAATATTTATGCTCCTTGCATTTCCTTATTCCTGTTCTGAAACGAGAATAAAAGTTCTTTTGAAATCTGATGACAGAAAGCATTTGATACCAACACCGTGCAATTGTTGTGACTAATTAATTAGTCTGAGTGAATATTTATGTTGTTGGGATTTCTATTATTGTATTATCTGCTTAGTGATACTTTGAGCTAAGAAGTGTCATAGTGCAGAATGACCTGGAACTATTAGATCTCCCTGCCTCTGAAAAGCCAGGCTGGTGCATGGTGGGAAGGGAGCATCGCTATTGCAGGGCCTGACTTTTGCACGGGCCGTTTCTGGGACAGGATCCACTGTTCTGAGTCACTTAAGTCTCCCCTTCCACACATACACATTTAGCATCTAAGATCCTTTTCCCTTTTCTGATTTTGAACAGTCATACCAACTCTCTTAAAGGATTAGCTAACCTTGCAGCTTTTCTAAATCACAGCTGGCACCGCAGTGCTGTCGCCCACCCTTGTAAAATGTCTCAGCCATGAAGAGACAGAGCTGGGTTTTATGCCCTGTTTTGCTTTGAAGCTCTCCTGTATGCCAAAAAAGACTAAGATTCATTCGCTAGGAAAAGTACAAAGAGCGAAGATGACATAGCAGAGCTGCCAAGGAGAGGAGACGTGAATTCCTCACCATAAAATGCTGTGTGGTGGTGCATGCACAGAGAGAGCACTTTCAAGTAATAGTTACATAAATTAAACTACAGAAACATTTTCTCCCATCTCATCTTCTGAGGAAATCACTAGTCATGTGACTGATTTTTGTGCAGGTGTGTATATATATATGTATATGTATACACACGGGCATACACATGACGATGTGTATACTTAGATATGTAACATCTCTTTCTGATGTCTTAAGGGTTGCCATGTCTGCTGTGAGGCTTATTAGTACTTTGTGGTGGGCTCTGAGCCTGCCTGCTAGATCTGACCTCTCAAGGAAGTTTATGGGAAGCAAACTTTATGTGCACAGATGATTTTGCTTTCAGCATGATTTTGGAGGAGTGTCAGGTCCTTTCGTATAATTGAACTCCAATCCTTAAAATAGTTCTGATTTTCAGAATAGGTAACATAGCTGAGAAGTGGATCTTTTTTCCCTAGATTTCTCGTTTGAGAGAGCAAATCAGGGAGTTGTGATGAGTTCATGTCATGGTGCAGAAAATAATGTGCCTGGCCATCTTAATAAGGGCCAATTTGCTAAGATAGACATACATTTTTTTAAATCTGAACTGCAACATATACAGCATGCAGGATGACTTATGGCACAATTAATTGCATCATCAATAGCAATCCTGGTGTCTATCATTCATTAGAGCAACATCAAAGAAGTATCTGCCTTGTAGACTGAAGTATACTGTAGGCAAATGTGAGTTTTGAAAGATGTATCTTAGATACTGCGAGTCTTTGCCAAGATCAAGGTAAATCAATCTTCCTGATCTCTTCTTTGTCATGATTATACTGCTTTCATTGCCCAGGTTAGGTCACATAACACTAACCTGGGGATCCCCTAATGACACAGTTTTCCATATTTCAGATGTATTTAAAATCAATTTGTTTTTGTGAGACAACTGAAAAGAGGCCAAATTTGTATGTTACAGTAAAATATTTCCTACCCTCCTTATTCCCATGTCTCCTCTTAAGCACCTTTTTTCGAAGCTATATGCAACAGCAGTACTATATAATTAAGTCGTTTTTTTGTTTGTTTGTTTCTGACTAGTATTTCTCATCAGCAGTATTCCTCTTCCATCTATTTTGTACTCCATGTCTTACATGGTTTGCCTTGTCTTATAATCTCTCCTATGTGGCCCCATGCTCTCTGCTCTGGCTTCAGGTCTGGCAGTCCCTGGCCCAGCAGGATGTCCAGGCAACTATCCAGGGTTTGGAATGGGATATACAGGCTTCTTGTTGACACACTTGCTTCATGTGTATTTAAGTGTTTTAATTTGGAAAGGGAAAGAATAATGTTTTCAGATTCACTTCTAAATTATTTTCACTGGCTTTTGCCTTGGAAGTGTGAAAAAACACTAAATGGGCAAAAAAAATCATATGCACAGTAATTACTGAAACAAAAAGACAAAAGAAAGGGAGAAACAGTAGCAGAAACCAATAAATACAGTTTCCCATTAAAAAGTAGTCAAGAGTATGTTTTTATTTTGTATATATCTACCTTTGTAAGAAACCTAGCCACAGTAGCCATCAAACATTATTTAATCTAAAATACGTAGCATGGCGCCTTTTCTTCAAGTATGATTCTATCTGCTTGTGTACCTAACTCTGCAAGTGGGTGATCAGCCCCATCTATACTTATTTGTTCATTTTTTTTAAATTTAACTTTTTTTTTCTTCATAAGGAAGTATATTCAGGCCTAATTAAATACCTCAGTTTTTTTATTGTCTTCCTTTTAAAAAAAATAAAATAAAATGATCTAGGAAAAAATAAGTGCTGGAGATCTTGACAGCCTTGCAAGAAGGAAGCTTCATGAGAGGATTTCTTAAAACGTTAAGATTTGCTTGATTGCTCCACAGCATAAAAACTTGGCTAATTCCTGCAGTACTAAATCCTTCAGCATGCTCTTTTAGAAAAGCAAGAATTGTTTATCAAGGAAATGATATGACCTTCTACCTTGAAGGCAACCCCATGGACATACTTTCTGTAGGTGAATGGATCCCCAAGGTAAAGGCCCTTATCAAGATGAGTTAAGTAAACAAGTTCTACGCACATCATTTTCAGCCCCTGACTTTCCTTTAATTAAACCTCTGTTTGCTACATGTTGTTTGAGTCTTACAGATTGTGAAATTTTGTCAAATGTATGAGTTTGTAATGCAAAAATATGATCAATAATGTCTTTCATTCAGCTTTCATATTTTTATGCTGCTGGCACAATATGGCACAATAAAACACGGTACGTTGCTTGTTCCTGTACTACTGATGTGAATGCAGAATGCAATGAATATAAAAGGCACTGTAAGCAAAATCATTGCAGAAAAGCCTCAGGCTCATCATTTCTTAAGGTGTTTTTGCTGCAAAGATTCACAGAAGTCTGATTTAAGAAAAAATATCTCAGAGACTTTTTATTTCATCTTTCCCTCAGATTTTAAGAGAATTCTTCCTTTTGAACAGTGCTTAATAATCTGTGTCACTTCAGCCTTCCAGGCCAGCAGAAAACCTGCAGGTGAAATACCTTATGCTTTTCCAGTGGGACCACCACCAGGAGCAATTTTTCACATATTTTAGTCTGCGCTGCAGAGCTAGTGTAGCAGGGATTCGCTTAGTGCCAGTCAGAACAACAGTTTTAAAAAGGAATATCAATTTAGTCTTAGTTTGAAAATGTTAAATGATTTTGTATCAAAGAGTTTTAGATCACAGTGGCCTTGGGGTTGTGGTCTGCCGAGTTGCACTTCACTTGGAGGAATAACCTTGTGACAAAAGCCTCCTTATTGTACTCGGTGCACTTCCAGCTGTAATGCAGTGCTACACAGAACATGATCTCAGCTTGTGCAGTTTTGGAGAGGACTTATTTAAAACCTCTTGCTCCCCTATCTGTACTTGTTTCCTTGTCAAGAGAACAGTGTCATGGAAAAAATGCACTGTGTGTTTTAGGTTGCTGTTTTGTAGCAGCATTTCAAAGCAGTCTTAATTCTGCCACTCTTCGGTAAAAGGAATTTTCCACAGAAGCTGAAGCTATGAGTCTCAGTTTGGAATGTGTCGACATTTCTAAGTAGCACTTTTTGTTTATTTATCTGACATTGCTCATGACTGTCAAAGCTCCTGGCTCTGTTTTCTTATAGGGGTAGAGGAAAACTCTGGTTCATAGTGACTGTGTTTTCAACATAGATATTTCACTGTTATCATTCATGCTTTTTGATGCATTTTTGGAATTGTTTGCTGTACCTAATATTAGTATGTTATAATAATAGTCTTACACATGAAAGAAACTCATTGAAAAAGCCTAAGGTGTTCCTGTTTGGTAACCTATCCAGCTGTTTGTTTTGTTGTTGTTGTTTTCAATTAGTGACTTTATCATTGCCACAGTCACCAAGATAATTGTTGTGAACATTATAGTTAAAAATATAGTTTTAACAACAATACAATTTTTCAAATTGTAATTTCACCTTGAAAACACCTTGCTTAACAGCGAATACAAGTTCACAGAACTAAGAGCCCTATAAGTAGCATCCAATCTATATTCAGTGCTATTTCTCTTTGAATTCTTTTGGTGCCTTCGTCATGTTCATAAGGATCTCCTTGATTTATGGTGAGTAGTAGCTTATTTCACAAGCAGCCGTATTGATTTCAGCAGAATAATTTGGGATATAAGAACATTACGTAGTATAAGCGAAACTTGCAGAGATTTTTGAAAGAGGCTTCTTCAATATTACGTCAAGTGGCACTGAAATCTGTTAGCTGTAGTAGGCTAACCATTCTCTCATAAAACATGTTGACCTGTTAAAATATCAGGAGAACCAGTGAGATTGTGTTAGTATACAACTATAGAGGATATATACTTTTATATTCCTGAGAATGAAATGCTTTATTGCTAGAAAATCAGTTGCATTTATTTTATGGGGCTCGCAGTGGCCTAGAGGGCTTTTTTCCACTCCTGCTTCTATAACTGGAGTGATGACATGATGCTTCTCAGTGATACACACCATAAAGGATCAATATTCACTAAATAATGTATCTGCATTTAGCATATTTTTAAAAAACACTGCATGTAAGTTGACTGTGCCAGCAGAAGTGAACTAAAGACACCTATCAACACAAGTACAATTCGCTTTTATATTCTCATGTAAGATACATCGTAGTCTTATGTTTCTGGCTTCTTTTCTATGTCACATAAGACCACAGCTATTAAACCAAAGTGATGAGTCCAGAAGAGACCCCACTGGGCACTTCAGTTTCTCAGCTTTGTACCTCAATGTTGTTTATCTGCCTGGCTTAGTGTTAGGTTACATCAGTCACACAAGGCTGTGGCAAGTCAGACATTGTCATCACTATAACTAATTACCAGCTACCTCATTCCCATACACTTTTCATTCATAATCATTACATTGTTTATTTCATGGAAGACAGCATTTTGGTGCTGTTTATAGGTTTTATTTGCCTTCAAAGCAGTGAAATGGCTGGGTGGGTTTTTTGCCTTTCGTTTTCATTTTGTTTAGTTTTTCCTGAGTATTTCTTCATCCTTTCTTTAGCTGAGCATATATCCTGTGTAATATAAATGAGGGAAAGGCCAAGAAAATGAGATATTTGAGTGGTGCTTCCAAAAATGTCTTAAGGAACTGTTAACACTGTTCATGGAAGCTGCAGTACCCAGCATGTTTGCCATGACTGTACATGTGGCAAAACGAAATGGGAGAACAACCATAACTATTTCTCAAAATCTGTAAATTACTTCAAGATACAGATTCAGTCCTGCTGTTTCGCATAGGAAATTTACACCTTCTTGTTGTCACAAAAGCATCTTAAAAGCATTTCCCCGGGCCATAGATCTGGGACAGGATATCTTCTCTGCAAGTCTTGGGCTTCATGAAACAGACTGAAATGGGAGTTCTTTATATCCAGCTTCTATTATTGACTTCTTGGGGGTTATTAATAATTGACATGACTAAAATCCTTCACTGTGACACATGCTGGAAGTTTATTGTCTTGACCTTCTTGTCTTGGACTGGTCCAAGATATAATTGCTCCAAAATCAAAGCAGTACAAAGAACAAGGTACATGTGCTCCAAGCTGAATCCCTCAGCCACATCCAAAGAATAAGTCCTGAGTCTTCAGAAAAATTCAAGTATGAAGACTTTTATTTCATTTTAGCATTAGTCATTGACAATTGGCAAGAGATGGGAAACGTCTCCGGACTTAGAAGCAGCAAGATGAAGAATTTATTAAGTCTTTATACTGGCATTTGTCTTTGGATACCTGAGGAATTTTGAGTAAGTTTGAAGAATGAACCGATGGTTATTTCAGCACACTAGAATACAATGTTATATTCCTTGCACACCCATCCACCAAGCTCCTGCTAAAATCAATGAGCATTTTGTGTACATAAACAATGCACAACAGGTTCCACAGAAATGCTTACACAGAGCCACTGCTGAGACTTTACTGCTTTTGTAAAGCCTGTCATCTAACAAACTTAATGCATGAATTTGCTTTCTCCGTGATGCTCATTATTTATGAAAAATGAATAAGGATTCATTTGCACCGTTGAGCACTTCCAAGAGATTTTATGAGGCATTTTTATGTGCAAGGACAGTTTTGGAGAATATATGTGCTCTTATGTTCATTGCTCACTCTAGTTTCTCTTCCTGGTAACTACGACAATTATTTACAGTAGTCTTCTGCACTGTGGTTTAAAAAAAATGTAATAGAAACAAAAACATAAGTTAGAATCCTGCCTCTTTTGAAATAAAAGGAATTCTGATACTGACTTTGGCCAAGCCTATGTCTCCACAGAGTGCTTTTCTTTATTTCTTGCTAAGAACTGCCTCATATAGCAATTTTTATTTATTATTTATTTATTTTTAAACAGAAGTTCATTTATTCCAAAGTCCAAATTTCTTTTGAGGACCTTACTATAGAAACTTCAGGTTCTTTTAAAAAAACAGGTTTTAAATCAAAGCAAAATGTACCACAAAAGGGAAAGTTAAGCCATATTATAAACAATTATGATTTGGTATTTTAATACTCTCCTTAGGCTACAAGAGTTCTCATATAGGAATAGCTTCAGAGACTTACCATATGGATTGTGCATTAGATTTTCTTGCCTGTACTCAGTGATCAGAAAGTTGCTGGCAGGCAATAGTTCCAGATAATTTCCGTCTAATGATTTGATATCTTACACAGAACAAAGGAAAGTTGTAATGAATCATAAAAGACATTTTCATTCTCCCAGAATAAATTGGATATAGTTATTGAATAAGACAGTTGAGTGTTATAGCATCCTGGAAAGTTCACTGAATTGTAGCTAACGATATCTCATGCCCCCAACTAAACATGAGTAGTAATGAGATTTATGAAGCAGAAATTATAATAAAAATTCTGCACGTAGGCTGATTGGATTTCAAAAATGCATCAAGATCAATATTGGATTCAGCTTACTAAAATTATTTCAACCTAAGTCTATTTTAGGGAGTCTTCTGTGTTGTAAAGAGGAGAGGCAAAAACTGAAACGACAATGGAACTAACATGGATGGCTTGTCAAATGTGACTGAATGTATGATTTCTATCTTAAAATTTGTATTAAAAGTGAATGCAGAGCTGTGGCATGGGAATCACATCTTATCTTTTATAACTGCAGGCATATTGTTAGGATCTGAACTTTTATTGTGTCCCTTCTTTCCATTTTTTCACTTCCAATCAAAAGGCTTATCGATTTTTGCCTGGCAATGGTAAGGGGACCCCTATAAATAATGAAGGAAAAAATGCTCCTTTAAAAAAAATAAATACCTAGACAGTGCAACGCGGTGAGATTAATGTTTAAAACATTAAGACTATCAATTCTTCAAGGAGCAGTTCTGTAGGTATTACTTGGGAGTGCAGTCACTGAAGTCAACAGCACCACTTGAAGCAAAATTTTCATGCAAGTCCCAGCTTTGGGCTTAGAGTCAAAATTCTCTTCTTGTCCACAATTCAATAACACCCATCAGATAAACCTACTGGGTCGTTTATAGAAGCAGCAATGCTGCTTATGAGTTTGGTATAATTATATAGGTACAATATTCCCCAGTACATAATCAGTACTCTCAATCCAAATTAGCTTATATTTATTAGATTGAGAATGAAACATCTTGGTGAGAAGGTTAATAATTTAAGAGAAACAATAGGGAGAAATTTGGACATTTTTGATGAGAGCAATATTCTGTATGGTTTTTCTTCTGCTTTACTTTTCTACTACACTCAAAATTTTGAAATCTTTCATTAAGATTTCCCCATATATCTCTCAAATTTAAAGAAAGTTTGAGATGCCATCTTCTAAATTTAGTGGTGCTGCGTATAGTCACTGTACAGTTGCCAACGGAGTGTTTCTTCATCTCATGCCATGTGGTATGGAAAAGGGTTTTCCCATGACTAATGTATGTATTTCACCTTTCTTTTCCTCTTGCCTTGAGATACCAGTGAGAAGCTGTAGTCATGTTGTTTCCTTCTGCACTGCTATAAATGACTTTTTATAAGGTGCTGTAAAGAGTTAGATCCTTCATTCTATTTTCAACCTTGGGTTTTTTTTCTGTTTATTTGTTTAGCCTAAGACAAATCATTTAGTTTTTCTGCTTTCTCCTTCCATAAAGCTGAAATATTTGTCTAACTCAAGTACTTAAGTCCCTTTGAGATGTTTGTAAAAATACAGCTACAAAATAATATTTTACTTTCTGTTGGGTATTATTTTTCTATATACTATATTACTTTCTTGGCTGTGTACCTGTTCATGCTGATTAGGACAAACATATACAGCGTGTGAATGGAGCCACTTTTCCTATGTGATTGTAGGGCCTCTGTCTCATAACTGTGATGCTGGTCTGGATCCTTCATACCGACGTTACAAAGTTTGTCCTGGGAGCAGTGCTCAGAAAGCCATGCCTTATCAATTCAGGTAGCATGGAAGAAAAATGTTTAAATAAAAACCATTGTATCCCAGAAAATGGTTTAGCTCAGCAACAGGTTGCTAGTATTAGATGGATAACAGGTCTTGTCTGACAGTCTTTATCTTTCTTTGCTCTGTTGCACAAAATATTGGAAAGGATGGGTCATAAAATCCATAAAGCGCATAGTCTTGTCTTTTTATTTACTCTGTAAAATGCTATAGGCACATATGACACTAATATTAATGAAATAACTCACCAGTAGATGGGTAACATAATTTTCAAATCAGTGTCATTCTTAAAAAACCCATCAATGCTAAAAACAGAATGATATCAATGGTGAAAGGGATGAGTGAGAAGAATAAATGATATCTACAAAGCTGTTTAGAGTTACAGGGCTTTGTTTGACATGAGAGATATTGGCCTGACTATGAAAATAGCCTTTTTACTACATAGGCCTCTAGTAGAAAAGTTGCCTAAAGTTCCTGAAAGAGGGAGATAAAAACTCGATCTCACTCCTTTTGAGATCTCTTAACACATTGATTGGATTAACTATCTGACTAGATCGTATGAAAATCAGATTTGTAGTTGTTCATTCATATCCTACACAAAGCATCTGAATTCAGAATCAAATGATTCATATTTAACTGATTTATATATAAAGCCTATATCGTAGACTTTGAGAATATAGTATTCCAGCAAATGAAAAGCTATACTAAGCCATTTACTAAAGAGAATGGATACTAAGGAGAACATCCTTTACATTTTTATAGAGAGGAATCATAAGTCCATACTTCACATTTCTAGGAAGGCATTAACAATAAAATGGATAGAAAATCATTGAAAATGACTTGAAGGAAAATAATTGTATGATCCCTAGAGAGCCTTGAAGTGACTGTGAGTTACAGTTGTATAAACTGCAACAAGAATAGATCCTTTACTAATGTCCTGTAAACAGAAAGGTTGTATTTTTATTGTATTTTGAGCACCTCATTTTTTTGGTGGTTACTTGAAAATGTTCCAGTATTTTTTAGCAACTCTGCTCCTAAGGGAAGTTATTTTTTATTATAATTTTTCAGGCCTGGAGGAAATGCTAGATGATTTTCACAGTCTTGACAGGGACATAGAAAATTATGCGATAATAAAAATCGAGAAATTGCAGCTTATTGATAACATATTTACGTCCTACTTTATTCTTCCAGCAACAGTTGAAAGGAAGAGACATGTTTACATATGCAGCTATCATGCACTTTTTATGAAGCTCACCAGCTGTTCAGAATTATACAGTTATTATTGTGCTTTGGTCAGAGCAGGAAATGCATGTTTTGAACCTGTCTGCCAGAAGTCTTGTTAATCAAGATGTGAATTTCTGAGATTAAATATGGATAGCAGAACTGTAATGTCTGTTGTGTTAAAAGTTCAGCAAATTCTTTCACAGCTTCAGCAAAGCCAACTGGATCCTTATGTCTCAGTCAAGAGGACACTCAGCTGTGGCATTGGTTCAATGCCACAATGTGGCTCTTTGACCTACTGGTGTGCCATGCAATGCCCTTCTTAGCTAATACAAAATTCATAGAGCAAAGCAGGGCATCTGCAGATGAGAAGAGCAAGTGACATATGGAATAAAAAAATGGAAAACAGTCAGTCATTGACTGTTTAATTAGTTTTCTTTTATGTGAATATGCACCCATGTGTTTCTTCTTCATATATGTGCAGATTGTTGATTAATGTGAATGGGAATTCCATAACTGAACAGGCCCTTTGGCGTCTCTGTGCTTTTCCAGCTCCAAAGATAGCATGCCAATAATAGCAAATTTATATAAAGTTAGTGCTTCCTAGCAGTTTCAAGGAATATTCAGAAAATGCATTTATTGGCATGTCTAAATGTAATTTGGATACCTAATGAAGGAAGTGTGTTTAAGTTTCATATTGGAAGGTGTAACTTAGTAAGTTAGATAAGAATCTAACTTTCCCATCTGACAGCATGAAAGGAATTTACAGATAGCAGTTTAAGCTCATAATATCCCTCCCAAATATATAAGTTTATGTAATATAATGTAGATGAGTTAAAAAACATTAGTATCCATCTACATCATAGACTACTACACTTGCCTTTATTTTAACCTCAAAGACTCTAAGCTAGGACTACTGAAGTTAATAGCACTCAAGTCGACAGTTGCAATGACTTGCACAGAGTTCAATAGTGTTTTGCCACTGCAAAATTGCCATAATCATGAGCATAATCTGTCTCAGTATCTTTAACTGCCAGCTGTCTTTTGTCCTTCCTCCTCCAATTGACAGTGACTATGTGAGGCTTGGAATCCTGGCGAAGGCATCAGAACACACGGAGAAAAAGTAAAGCTGAGACAAATGGTAGAGTCTGGCTTATAAATCTCTGCTGAGACAGGTAAATAAGAAGATGATCTGCCTGAGAGGCAATCATAAGTCAATAATGAAACTTTTTTGAGGCTAAGTAGACAGTGTACATTAGTTACCTGCTGAAGACATCATATGATGGAATTCCCAATTGTGCTTTAATAAATACATGCCTGTGTTTCCATCCTTCTTAGACCAGGGTGCATCTTTTGCCAACTTTTTCTTCTAAAGTGCAGTAATTTTTCTTAAAAAAAAAAAAAAAAAGATAAATCTGGAAAAGAAGAATATTCAAATTTCAAGATACACAAGTCAGTTACTCACAGACACTGCAAGGAAACAGACTCCTGAAAATAACATATTTATAGTTCAAATTCAGAGGTTAATTGGGAGAGAATAAAAACATGACAAAGTTACAATAGCTTATATAGAATGGATGGCTTGAGAAAAGTGGTTCTGGGCACATTACTTTAGCAAATGTCATATTTCTACAAAATGGCTGTTGAGAGTGAGCAGTCAACAGTGTGATTTAAGGGGAAGAGAAGGCTTCTCGTTACATTAGAAGCATTAATACTTCACACAACTAAGGCCATAAAGTTTTGTCTATCTTCTTCTAGTCACAGAACTCTGGTGTCTTTGACATATTTCTCCAGAGAACAGGGGCAGGCTGGTGGTTACTCCATTATTAAATTAAAATGAGTGCAGGGTCAAGCTACTGTGCCAAGTTTCCCTTGTGAAGCTTTCGTATGGCGATTCAAAGAACATTGTGAGCAAGTCTCAGTTCTGGTATATGGATGAGGCTTCACTGACTTCCGTGGAGCTAGACCAAGTTAAATAGCCAGTGGTCTGACCTTTTCTGTCAACAAGAGGCATATCATGATCATAACCTCTTTTCTATTTTGGAATTTTAATAGACTTGCCTGTTTACTATAGAGCGGGAGCATTAGCAGTTTCTGTTGTAGATCACATTATATATTAAGCAGAATACATTTTCACCATGAGAAGTATTATGAGAGAAATTGCTCTAGTTAAAAAATAATTATCAGAATATAAAGAGAAGTATGTATGAAACTTTAGGAAAGTCTATTCTCTGCATGCAATTAAATTATTTATAAAGTGTATAATTAATATGTTCAGTGATTTTGGTAAAGAGGCTTAGCTTTTAATCCTTCTTTAAAGATAAGAGATCACAGGAGTGAAATGCAAATTCAAGGTCTTATTTTATGTTTGTACAATAATATCAAGCATTTCTCACTGTGGATGTGTATTTAAAAAAAATCCAGCAACCTCCATAGGCTAATGATTACATTATCAATGCAAGAACATTTCTCAGCACACTGCTGAAAGAATAAGTTATAACAGTTTGGTACTATCTGAATCAATGGAATAGCAGGTAGAAGGTGTTGAAACAACTTGGTTACCTGTTGGTAATAAGTGAAGTATCCAAATGCATTAATTTGAGGGAAAAAATTTACAGTTCTGGAGACTACACAGGCTCCAAATAATGCTGAAGAGGTAGTTTCATTACATGAGGGTGGAAAGGATAAGAGAGAGCCTACAGATAGATGGACACCAGCATCTTTTCATGCCTTTGTGGCATCATGTTCTGCAAATACATGCAAGAAGAGGTGAGGATGGCAAGGGGGGATTGCAAAATGTGCACATCCCATGGCCATACCATCTCATGGACCAGGGATAAAATGATGCATTGCCAAAGGGAATCATGGTGTTTGTGAGCTATGGGGTCTGACTGCCCCATGCTTACCCAGAAATACATAGGTAAGGTTTAGAGTGGGGTGAAAATTCCAGGCGATGTTAAGCATGCATTTTCCTGTGTTGTGTATCTACGCTATTCCTTACTGTTGAGTCTCACAGTAAGCTTCATAGAGGGAATGTGGTGTATTTTGATTATAGTGATATATATATATATAAAATCAATTATGTTTTAAATAATTATTCTCAGTTATGTTTTCTGCAAGTTTGTGTGTGAAAAAATAGGCCAGACAAATTATCGTTGTGGTTAATCCTGCATTGTCCTGTTTGGGCCACAAGTTAATTTACCAGTTTTTGTGTTCACTGTTCCAGTTTTCCTTGTTTAAACTTCTTACATCTCTATTCCATGAATCTGTAAATTAGTCCTTCAGTTACTATGCTCCACTGATTAAGATAACATTAGATAAAGCAAAAAGTTTGATAGCTGAAGCTGATGGGAGCAACCAAGATTCAGCCATATGAAAGAATGATTACCCCATGTCAGTTTATATTAAAACGTACATTATTAATATTCCTGCTATCTAACAAGATACTTTTGTGATGCTAATTGTAACTGGTGAAAGCAAAACTTCTCAATATAGGAGCATACCATTGCTGGGAGTAAAGAATGCATGAATTTGTTTTATAGCATCCACAGAACTAAAATTTTATGATCAAAAATTAATCTTATCCTTGGAAATTCTTTTTTTTTATACTATGTGGATGCAAAATTACCATACTTTGTTATTAAAGAGGATGTACCTCCCCAAAGGCCTTGGGTGAGAAACAAATACAAGCAACGGTCCACATTTTAGGAATGTTTGTCAGAAGGGAGTTGACATTCTTTTTTTTTTAATTTGCAAAGATTTTAATTCCATGTTTACTTGAGGTGGAGACTCAAATTCAAGAGTCCAAAGGAAATGTAAGCAGTAAATTGAAATTATGTATAAATTTTAGCTCAAAACACTTTGCATTTTAGTCACACTTTTTGCTCATACCCATTAAAATCATTATTCAGGCTCTAGCAAATGCCACAACTTTCTACAAAGAGCCTCTTAGTAATTCACTAAATGATTCTTGTTTAATGAGTTTGTATCAAACTAATTTTGGAGACTATCTCAACAAATTTATCTTCATTCTTCATTCCTGTCAAAGCAAAATCTAACAGGGCACTCTGAAAACCTATTATGAATTTAAAATTTTTTCAACAATTCTTAAAATCAGAGAAAAAGAGAGAAAGAAATTTTAAGTACGGTTCTATTAGTGTACAGTGTGTCCTGTTTTAAACAGAGCCAGATATCTCATCACAGCATATGATATTTTATGTTGCCTATTCATGTGTTGCAAATAATGCTATCATTTTCATGAATCCAGTAGCTGTATTTTTTGGTTGAATTTCTGCCCTATGCAGACCAAGAGCCAGCAGTTGTCTGGTACCCTCACTGTAATGCCCCAGGGTTTCCAGTGAGGTTGCCAGATTAGTATTTATTTCCAAGTGCTACAAAACAAGTATCTATTGTACCAGATGACAACGATTTCTACCAATGTCATATCACAAATTGTGTCATGTTTAGGACTCCTGACGGATGCCCATCAATGTGAGATGTTTTATTTCTTTTGCTTTAGAAACTGATTTAGGAAACAAGTCTCTCTTAGACAAGAATAATTCTGGACAGTAAAATCACACTGCAAAGTTAATGGTAATAGTTCTTTCATAACTTTCATTCAAATCTCAACTCTAACAACCATTTTAAAAATTGTTGGCAGGCAAATTGAGTTCTTATTACTGTTAGATTTTTAAATACAGATTTCATATAATTTTGCCAATTTGCCAGCTTTTAAAATGATCCTTTTGATTTTCACCACCGTCTTTCATCCAGTCTTTAGTATTAACTAATATCCTAATCATGTGCAGTAATATATTTTGGGAACACCATGTTCTGCGTGCTTTTGACATGAGGACCCTGGAACTGAAGCACTGACAGAGACCATCTTGTCAGATGCCATCCTGTCCATCTCCCTGGGCTGAGGTGCCATAAGTATATTTACGCTCTTTACCCAAGTTGCATTTTAAAGCTGGTAGTCTACGGGATTTGATAACACACTTTGGTAACCTCTTTTGTGGTTCAATAATCTTCTGATGGGAAGGCTTTCTTTCCATATATCAAATATAAGTAATCTTTGCTGAAAGCAAAGCATGAAGAGAAATTAATAAGTGCTTGTTGCCATCCCTAAATAGTCAATCTCTTCATTCTCTCACCAGAGTCACCACTGAAATGTGGACTTGAGGGGGACATGTCTCCTCAAGACCTTTTCTTGAAATCCCACTTTGACAATGAAGCACTGATGTCTACTCTAAGAGATCTTCTTTCTTTTACGGAGGCAATTATAGGATGGTGATTTTGTAATAGATACATTTCCCAACTAGCTTTTTAGAATGTCAATGACAATACTAAAATAAAAATGAAGTTTTGATCACATCCATTTCCCATACAGTTACTGGTTACATTGTCAAATACAAAGACAGATTGGTATGACACGATTAGTTCTTCATACACTTCAGCATTTGTTATCACCTAATTATCCCCTAGCTACTTTTAAATTATTTTAAAATCTTTTTTTTTTATTTCCCAGAGAACAGAGACTTTTAATTTATTTAGCAACTTTTAACAGAAGTGTACATAACGACACATCAAGGAATCTTATACAAAGTGTGCAGTACATTAGAGAATAGAGTCTCTGGAAGCTTTTTTTCTTTTAAGGACCTCTGTTCCTGCATTTCCTTCTAACAGGTGCTAATGTACCTTTCAGCAAAACAAATTAGAGAGCAAATTATTATGACTTTTATGTGCTAGCTGAAGAAAGGCATTTTCTCATTTAAGAAATGACATAATAGAGTAAATTTAAAATATCATCACTTTGTTGCAAAGAGCAACAGCAGCTTTTATGTCCAGTCAGAGGTGGAGAGGACATGTGAGAACTGCATACATGAAAGTTCTTGCATCAAGGAGCGTGTTACCAAAGGCAACATCTGCTTCCTTGGGTGGGCTCTGAGCTCTGCTTCTGTGGGACTCGCTTTGAACCGGTCACTGACTTCCCAGGCAGCAAGACCTTAATGTTTTAGGGTAGATAGTTGGATCTCACAGAGCATAACTTCCCATGCTCGAGGACAGCTGTGAGAGTTAAACTTCCTTTGTGCTCCCTTTGAATTTCTGTGAAATCCTTTGCAGTTCCAGCAAGGCTGTCCCACAGCGTCTCGATTGCCTGGCAGCATGTCAGCCACAATGCCTACACAATACCCAGTAGCGTATTGACTCCATTGAAGACAGTAAATAATGGTCAACATTTCTGAAAATGTGTGTAATACTTCTTTTTTTTTTGAAGTTCTTTTCTTCCTCACTGGCTATGCACCTTCAAGGGGCTTTTGGCTTACTATGGGGAAATTCACACTGTTTTCTATCTCTTCTTATCTGTACACTTATTGACATGTTTGTCTTCTTTTCAGGCTCAAGGACAGTTTCTCACTGTGTTTGAATGCCTTTCAGGGAGCTGATTACTTTGGCTTTTTCCTGTTCTATTCCTAGCAGGGTTTCAGTGTATGTTTTTGCAAGGATAAGTGAAGTTTCAGTGAAGTTAAATGAAAAATAAAAAAAAAAAGATTAATGAATTGTTCATCTTTGGCTTTGTGACCATACAACTGAGTATTAAGTTACAAAAACTTGGTTTGGAATATTACAGAACAGCTGAAATGTAATAATGCAAACAACAGCGGTTTGTCAGGTACAGCACTGAGGTATATCTTATCTTTTACTCCTAAATTTGCAGCCATTTTACATTTCCTGTAGTGTAACTTAATAAAATGTATCATAAGGACAGACACAAAGCAGGGAGAAAAATGAATTGGAAGAATCTGATAGGTTGTATGTTGAATTATTTTGCCAAGTTAGAATGATTGTGATCTTTCTCTGGCTGAATTAATGTTTGAATTTTCACACCAATAGTATGTTCTGTTACTCTACATACTAGTAACTCTCAAGTTTTTCATGATTGTCAAGTGTGTTCCTATGACCTGTATTCCTTACATTGATCCTGTGCAAACAAACCACAGTACTTGCAGACCAGAAAGTTAGCACATTTGCTCTTTATGATTTATTTAGTTATTACATGCAATTTCATTGATTTGTGATTGTGTACATACATTCATGTATGTATATGCATATATATATTTGTGCGCATATTGTAAATGTGTATTTTACATGTATGTATATGTAAAGATGTGTATATGTTTAACTTTCCGATTTATCTGTTGATTATACTATCATATTTTAGTTTTCTGACAATACTAAGATGTCCAAAAATAATTTTAAGTAATATAATAGTAACTATAATTTTTATCTAGTTACTGATATGGTCTTCATCCATGAGGTTTCTAATCACTGCTTTTAAACACAGTCTCAGTGAGATCTCTGATTCATCATAGTCCAAAATGACCACTACACATACTAACAGTTGCTGTACATTTTCAGTCCTGATTTTTTGCAGCTTTATACAGGGTTGAGAACCAGAAAATTCCTTACAATTTTCAGAATCTTCTAATAACTTTTTTTAACTTAATTTTAATATCTCACCATTTTAAAATAGACTGTTAATGAAAATTTTGAAACATTGTATATTATCCACTAGCTCAAGAGCTAGTTAGAAAGATAATATAAAGAGAATGAACAAGATTTTTCATTCCCTGATGAAAACTCATTTTTTCCATGATATTTGATGATATTTTGAGAATCTGGATATTTTAGAGCAAGTATTTGTTTATTTAGGTTCTTCCTCTTTCTAAAAATAGTTTGCTGTTGTGCTATTTAGTGTTTTGACTCTTTATGATCCTATTTTGCTGCTTTGTTTGTAATAGTCTGTAGCTTGTTCTGTTATTGTTTTTTCTTAAGACACAGAGCTTATATTTGGAAGAACCCAATGAGGGGTGTGATTTTATTGAAACAAACCATGATCTCTTTCCTTTTGGAGCATGAGTGACAAATGATCAGTAGGCTGGATCTAGCACTAAAACCAACCCATGTTTAGTCAAACCCTGTGGGGTTTCAAGCACTTGCAAAGTGGGATATGAAAATTATTGCGTTGGGAAAGTGCTGTTTATTGCTCATACTTTCATTCTGAATATAAGCCTTAGTAAAAATGCTGTGCAGCTTTTTTGATTGTTTAATTCCCTAGAGGAAAAGGCTGTTTACATTTCTTTCCCCGGCACAAAGATGGACAAATGGTAATGTGCTTTGCTGGTTTTAATCATAGCTACTGAAGTTTCATGGTTACACACATTGACTAAACTACTGATTGCATAAATTAAGGGAAATGCAATTTACTTTCCACAGACATTAAATACAGAGCCAGAATATATCCAAGGCCAAAAGGCTGATAGAAATATGTATTGAAATTTCACAATACAAATAATAATGGAAAAGTAATAATATCCTGTTCTTTAAAAAGGGCATGAAGAGGCTGGTTTCCATGAAAACACACTGTAGTTTTTTATCACGGCATGCACATTCACAGCAAGGTAACTTTCAATTCTTTGGAGAGAAATCGAACATTTTGGCTAGGAAGGGGCTGGCAGATGAGGGAACCCTGTTTGTTCAGGGGGGCTGGCAGGGCTGTGTCTGCTTTTGGCAGGGATTTTAGCAGTGTCCGCGCACGGGTAACTCAACAGTGACCAGCACATAAACGTGCTAAGGTAGCGATGTGGGAACTGTGCAGCCTCACATGAGTGTGGCATTCTATTAGCAATATTTTATCCTCCAGTTCAATACTTACTGTAACTTGGATCATTAAGTGTACGCTACGTTTGTGTGTACACAAACAATACCCCTGTGTTAATTTAGGGACTGTATTTAGGGACTGCAGTGATGCACAGGGCTCTCTGCATTCCTCTCTCTCCTGTTGACTCCTATGGCCAATATGGTTTGCTGCCGTCTTGGTGCAAAGTGCTTGTTCTGCAGGGATGATCCTGGGTTTGATCTGCCATCGCTGTCTGCACATGCCGGCATTGTCTGTTACATAATCGCTCCAATTACTGGTATTCCATCAGAATGGAAATGTGTTTTCATTTTCAGATGTGAGCTGTTTTATGCAGCTATTTTAGCATAAGCACAATTTCTTGCTTTAAAAAAAAAGGAGGGGAAAAGATGTGAATACTAGATGAAGGAAGTGAGAATATGGGATCATGCAAACATTTAAAATTAAGTCAAATTAACCCTGGCAGGATGAATCTGTCTTAAAGACTGCATAAGGGAATTTAATTAATTTTCACATATGTAAGTAAATTCTTTTTTTCTCTCTCTCTCTTTTTCTTCTTTTGTTTTTTTAACAGTAGGTACTCATTGATCCAAAGGTAAAGGGCTCTATCTTACGGTTTTAGGTTCCTATAAAGAGTTTGTTTGGTTTTGTTAATGTAAAAATCAAAATAGGAAATAGAGTAACAGTTTTAAGATGCTCCAGAGATTCGGTGGTTTGGAGAATATGCGATCTTTTAGCCCTAAGGCTATAATTTGTCCTGGATGCTACAGAAAATCATCTTCCACCAGCTTTGTGTCAGAAAGGCAGCATTTATGCAGGAAAGCTAGCCAGTACCCAAATTATTCAGTCTTTTAACATTAAACTACACACGTATTTGCCTACTGCAACCTGTAATTGTTCTCAAAAGCATAATTGTATGAGGTTGGTCACTAGGGAAGATGCTGTAGATAAAACCTAATAGAGTACAAATTAGGGGCAAAAGGAAGTAAATGACCTTGTAACTTTGTAAGCACTAAGTATAAGTATTTGAATGTTAACATGGGTTAATTTGAACTATGATAGCTGACCTACAACGTTTTCATAGCAAGACTAATGCTGGAAGTAGCTGCAAAGCTAAGTTCAGGTGGATCCAAGATTCACAGGAACAGTATGCATCATATGCATCACGACGAAAGAAGGTTTTTTAAATGTATAATATTTGCCTTTTCTCAGAAATCACGATTTGTACCCCCGCATACCTCCATATGCTTGCCAGTACACCTCGGCAGCTCAGGGTTTCATAGATAGCTTTGTGCAGGCTCTAAACTCTCGCTGGGCATCCCTGAGCCCCACCACAGCGCGGCTCCCACGCTGGGGATCAGAGCAACTACGAGACATAAGGCTGGACTCCACACAGTAAAAGCCCCTAGGTAGAATTATAATGAGCTCATCTAAATGTAATAAGGTTGCTGTGGCGGTCAAATCACCAGGCGACAATTTTCAAGGCAACAATTTGAAGTCCGTCTTCAAGCACCTCAAAAGTGTCGTGAATTTCCTCCAGCCTGCGATGATTTCATTCAGGAAGAATGACAATGAACATATATCTATACTGCCGAGGGCTACATAGACTGCTTTGCTAGCAGAGTTAGCAGTGACCGTAGACATCACTGGAGGCAGCCTGGACCACATTAGCCTGTGCAGCGCTCACGTTTCATCCCAAGGCTGGTTCTGGGGAAACAGTGTCCAACCCAAAATCTAAGACCAATCCTCCCTTAGGCAATAAACTCTAGGCTGGGCCTGCTCTTAGTCTCCGATCATTACATGCTCGAGAGGACCTTGACAATTAGCAAGCTTTAAATGCCACATGCTAAACAAGAAAAGCCACATTTGCTCAGGACATGTCTGCATCTCCCAAATCACTTCCCATTACCCCTCATGTGTCAGTATTGCCTTCAAGGTAATTTAACTAGCTGTCTCGTCTTCTCTGTTGATAAAAAAATAATCTCTTCCTCTGAGACACCTAATGGATGATCCCCTGAAATACATGCCTAAATAATTATCTGTCTAGGAGAATTTTATATGGTGAGTCATCATTCACTGTCACTGTAAAGGGCTTGTTCTAATTTTGAGACTTTCATTGGAATTAAAATATCAAACAAAGTCTATGCCACTGGCTA
>JAUBOD010000117.1:304742-376660 GCA_032353885.1 Nothura maculosa
GCCGCCGCCTCGTGCCCGGCGCAGGGCCGCGGGAGGCGGGAGGATCCGCGCGGGCAGGCGCCGCGGGCTGCGCTGCGCGGAGGTGCGGAGCGGAGCGGGCGGCTTTTGAAGATGCATTCATTATTTATTTATTTATTGGGGTGGAAGCGGGGGGGCGTTTCTGGCTTGTTGCAAAGGGATGCGGGGCTGCATCCCCAGGCGGCGTGAGTGCGCGGCGCCTGCTGCCCGAGCGTACCCGGCTCCCTCCTCCCTTCGGCCGCCTGGAGGCAGCGGGCGACGGGCGCCCGCGGGGGAGCGGAGCCCGCAGTCCCCGAGCCGGCTCCGGCCATCGCGTTGCGGCAGAAAGCTGCGGTGGCGGCTGCGGTGCCGCGCGCGGGGCCCCGCGGTGGCCGCTCCGCTCCGCGCTGCCCCTCGACCGCCCCCGCGTCCCCCCGCCGTCCCCTCCTGCCTGCCTTGCCCGCCCTCCCGGGGGCCCCAGCTCGTCCTCCCTCCTCGCCGCTCCCTCCGCTTGCATCCCGGCTCCCTGCGCTTGCATCCCGGCTCCCTCCTTGCAACTCGGCTGCTTCCCACCGTGCGACAGGAAAGTGGCAAGTTGGGATGCGGGGTAACGGGGAAGGTGCGTGGATGGGGGGAAGCAATTGATTATGGATTGGTTTGTCGCGGGGAGGGGAGGAAATCCAGCCTGCAACTCGGGGGGAAATCCTGGGGCTTCGGTATTTTTGGAGTGAAAAATGGCAGCTCAGCTGGCCTGGCTGTATGTGAAGGGTTCTTGAAAGCCACCTCTGTATCAGTGCGGGGATGAGATCAAATTGCATGAGCTTTTTAAAAAAAAAATAATAAAAGAAAAAAAAAGTTGTTCTTCTCAGGTTTCAGTAGTGTCAGGCTGGTGAATTGTGACTGTTTCACCCTGTAAGTCGGGGTGTTGTTGTTCCTGGGGATGGGACCGTATGTCCATGCATGTTCTTCCACGTCCGCGTGCCTCCACAGGCTGTCTAGAGCCGATCTGCTCGTTCTGGGGGTAGTTCATTGTATCTTGGTGATGGATTTGCCACCTATTTACTTAAACTAGATCAAATAAGTGACAGGAGCAATGTGCTTGCATGCCTTTGTATCCCTTGACTGAATCTCAGTAGTACTGTAGTGGTATCTGTATGCGTCGATGCTATATATATACATGCATATACATTGAGTGTGGATACTGCCTTTTTGCCAGCAGCTTCATCCTTCATACACTGTGCTATCCAAATGCAGGTTTTTGGTCATGCGTAACTTCAGGTTCCTATTGAACACCCCTGAACTGCACGGCAACACGTGAGCAGTGCAGTACCAAGGAAAGTAAATGTGCATAAAATTGGAATCTCCTTTGGTTATTCTACTTTGCTAGTTATGCATGTTTGCCGTGTGAGAAAGAGCACTGTATTTGATACAAAGTTATTTGTATTTGTCTACAGATATTTGCATTCCATATTTGAAACTCAGGCTCCCGAGTTATTTGTTTGGGTTGTTAAAACCTTTCATGTTGCTTGAAATTCAGTGCTTGTAGTTTATCTATAATCCTTGGCAGGTACAGTAGCTCAGTGGAGTACAATTTTTAACCCAAACGACTTTTTGGAACAATGACAACTGAAAAACATTTTTCTTTTTTCTTTCCTTCTTTCTTCTTTAGATTCTTTATCTTTGTTCAGGAGTCTAAGGTTGCTTGCTGATAACAAGAAGATGTTTCTGTGGCTCTTTCTGCTTCTGTCATCTCCAGTTTCTTCTACAACTGCAGATGCTGATATATCTGTGGAAATTTGCAATGTTTGCTCCTGTGTGTCAGTTGAGAATGTGCTCTATGTCAACTGTGAGAAGGTTGCAGTCTACAGACCAAATCAGCTTAAGCCACCATGGTCTAATTTTTACCACCTTAACTTTCAAAACAACCTCCTAATTGTTCTATATCCAAACACCTTTCTTAATTTTACACATGCGGTGTCCTTGCAACTGGGTAATAATAAATTACAGAACATTGAGGGAGGAGCATTCTTGGGTCTTAGTGCATTAAAGCAGTTGCACTTGAACAACAATGAATTAAAGATTCTCCGAGCTGATACCTTCCTTGGCATAGAGAACTTGGAGTATCTCCAAGCTGACTACAATTTAATCAAGTTTATTGAACGGGGAGCCTTCAATAAGCTTCACAAGCTGAAAGTCCTCATCCTTAATGACAATCTGATTTCATTCCTTCCTGATAATATTTTTCGATTTGCTTCTCTAACCCATCTGGATATACGAGGGAATCGAATACAGAAGCTTCCATACATTGGGGTTCTGGAGCACATTGGGCGAATTGTCGAGTTGCAACTGGAAGACAACCCTTGGAATTGTACTTGCGACTTGTTGCCGTTGAAAGCGTGGCTGGAGAACATGCCCTACAACATCTACATCGGTGAGGCCATCTGCGAAACACCCAGCGACCTGTACGGGAGGCTGCTGAAGGAAACCAACAAGCAAGAGCTGTGCTCCATGGGGACGGGCAGCGACTTCGACGTGCGCATCCTGCCTCCCGCGCAGCTGGAGCCGGGCTACAGCACCCCCAATGGCCACACCACGCAGACCTCGGTGCACAGGTTGGTCACGAAGCCTCCGAAAACTACCAATCCTTCTAAGATCTCGGGGATCGTAGCAGGCAAAGCGCTGTCCAATCGCAACCTCAGTCAAATCGTGTCCTACCAGACCAGGGTGCCTCCCCTAACGCCTTGCCCGGTGCCCTGTGTTTGCAAAACACATCCTTCTGACCTGGGATTAAGTGTAAATTGCCAAGAAAGAAATATAGAGTCAATGACCGAACTCATACCGAAACCTCTAAATGCCAAGAAGCTGCACGTAAATGGCAATTACATTAAGAACGTGGACACGGCAGATTTCACTGAGTTCGAGGGGCTGGATTTGCTGCATCTAGGCAGCAATCGGATTTCAGTAATCAAGGGAGAAGTTTTCCGCAACCTTACGAATTTACGGAGATTGTATCTCAATGGCAATCAGATAGAGCGCCTCAGCCCAGAAATGTTTGCTGGCCTCCACAATTTGCAGTATCTATATTTGGAGTACAATGTTATCAAAGAAGTCTTAGCAGGCACTTTTGACTTAATGCCAAATCTGCAGCTGCTCTACCTGAACAACAACCTCCTGCGAAGCCTGCCAGCCTACATTTTTGCTGGAGCGCCGCTTGCCAGACTGAATCTGAGGAACAACCATTTCATGTATTTACCTGTAAGTGGCGTTCTTGATCAGCTAAAATCGCTGACACAAATCGATCTGGAAGGTAATCCATGGGACTGCACGTGTGATTTAGTTGCTTTAAAACTATGGCTTGAAAAGCTTAATGAAGGTATAGTGGTGAAGGAGCTGAAATGTGAAACGCCTGTACAGTTTGCTAACATTGAACTGAAGTCTCTGAAAAACGAGATTCTCTGTCCTAAACTCCTAAACAAGCCATCTGCTCTGTTCTCCAGTCCCGTGCCTGCCATCACTTTTACAACACCGCTGGGACCCGTTCGGACTGCTCCTGGCGGCCCCGTTCCCTTGTCCATCCTCATCCTAAGCATATTAGTGGTGCTTATTTTAACTGTGTTTGTGGCTTTTTGTCTTCTCGTTTTTGTGCTTCGGCGCAACAAAAAACCAACTGTAAAGCACGAAGGGATGGGAAACCAGGACTGCAGTTCAATGCAACTGCAGCTAAGGAAGCACGATCACAAAGCAAACAAAAAGGATGGACTGGGCGCAGAGGCCTTCATTCCTCAAACCATCGAGCAGATGAGCAAAAGTCACACCTGTGGCTTGAAGGAGTCTGAAACGGGCTTCACATTTGCTGATCCACCGGGGCAAAAAGTCATCCTGAGAAATATTAATGACAAAGACAAAGATTTGTTGCACGTGGATACCAGAAAAAGACTCAGCACAATTGATGAACTGGATGAATTGTTCCCTGGGAGGGATTCCAATGTATTTATTCAGAATTTTCTTGAAAGTAAAAAAGAATACAACAGTATAGGGGTCAGTGGCTTTGAGATACGCTACCCAGAGAAACAACAAGACAAAAAAAACAAGAAATCCCTAATAGGCGGTAATCATAGTAAAATTGTAGTAGAACAAAGAAAGAGTGAATATTTTGAACTAAAAGCTAAACTTCAAGGTTCACCTGACTACCTACAAGTCCTTGAAGAACAAACAGCTTTGAATAAAATATAGGTCATGCAATCTTATTGCCTACAGAGGACATTTATTTAATGATGAAAGTGCCTTTTGTTGACTCTTAACTTCCAAATACTATATTATATTGACAGGCATAGAGACAGGGGTATCCGAGGGTACTGATTAACGGTAGCTGCGTATCATTTGTTGGTAGAGGAGAAATTCCTTAATAGGTTTTACTACATAAAGCTCATGCCCTGTGGAATCTTGTAGGGATACTGCAAACTCTATTGCCAAAGGGATGCTTTATACACGATACACTGAATTTAACCTCAAGAGGCATATATGTTTTGTACCTTAAATGCTAAACCTTCGTCTCCTTGTGATTTGTTAGAGCAAACACAAGAAACCTGGTACCGGTGTTTGTACCTCAGCTGGGTCCTTCATCCTGCACGTGGATTTAAGTTGGTGGAACTGGAGTAATCCTTTGATTTGTGGTGTTGTAATGGCACTGTTTAAAGATTATCTGAAAAGTAACAAGCATGCAAAGAGAGAACATTCGATAGTACGTGTAAATTGGTTACATTTATGGCCTGCATCTTGAAACCACTTGAATTATAATGTTAAATTGTGCAAATATTTGTTTAAAATATACCATGCGTTACATACCGATGAAATAAATTTGACCACTTGAAACATACCTGTCTATAGATAAAATTAAAAAAAAAAAGTAACCTGACTTCTGCAGCATTTGTGGTGATCTGAAGAAAATATTTGATGTTTATGCAGAATCTGTTGTAAGACTCATCTCCAACGAAAACTAGAGTTCCTTCTCAGTTATGTGAAACGCTTGCAACCCTAACGGGTTTTCCAGAATTGTCAAAGTGCTTACTGTGTGAGCGTAGCAGAAACTATTTTTGTAATATAATTCATATTTATGAAATACTTTGTATACTAAATAGGAAAATATGTACTCCTTAATATGTATTTAATATGCCTGACTTGTTTTCCTGATCACAATGCATTATTCATTCAATATAAATAAAAACAGAACAATATACCAAACAGAATCCGGGTATGTAATGTATAGAATTATCCAGAATTAAGTGATCAGGTATAATAATATTAAAATTGTTCTGTATTATTCTTGTGAAATTAGCATATTATCTTATTTCAGATTTGTTACCAATGGTGCATTTTAAAATAGATTCATTAGTTTTTTAGTATTGTGTCTCAGGCAATTACTTGCCATCAGTTGTCTCGCTTTTCAGGGTTCTACAGCTTAATCTAAATAGTTTTCACTACAGGTATTTACAGGAATTCATGATAAGGGTAGTACTTTAATTGTATATGCATCAATTTTTGTTTCTTACTATCTGTCTGACTGTTTTCAATCAGAAAATCTGTCAGAACAGTAAACTGTATGGGAAATCACATCTATTTCAAGCCACACTGTAAAATGAATATAGTGGTCCCAGTTCAGTTCAGAGTATTACGTAGTTCATATGTATAGGGAAACCTTTGTGAAGGTTGATTCTGAATAGCTAGGGAAAAGTAGACAGGAGGATGGAAAATACCCACTTTATTGCCCAGATAGACAGATGGTAGCTTCAGATTAGAGTAGAGATGGACTTGGTAAAGTATCACAAAGGAAATCTATGAGACTTAACCTAAGTTCATTGATGTGAACAGGAGTTTTTTTCATTTATTTCAATGAGACCCTCTATCTCCTTTGCTTCCAAAACTTGTTTTTTCCTCCCTCATTTATAGTCAATAAATATATCGATCAAGATTAGTAGGAAATAAGCATGAGTATTTTTCATTAATTTGAAACTAGCAAATATTACAGCAAGACCCACGCTAATATGGGGAAGGCTGTTATCAGCTTTTTGCATTATAGATCTTTAATTTCAGGGCTTTGTGACACTGCTGTAAAAATTTTATTCTGGTATGATACTTGGCAAATAGCCTGGAGTATATTTTTTAAGAAGTTAAAAAAAAAAAGCTGCTGTATTTAAAAGAAAACAAAAAGACATTTTCTACTTTCAAACACGTTTGTTTATGCTCTTGTAACCTAGAAAGAGGGTTGTTTTATTATTTTCTCCATAACATACAGTATATAAATGACTTCAAATAATAAAATGATAACAAATAAATGGCTGAGTCGATCTTTCAAAAAGCTGCTGTTTTCCATGCACAATAATTTAACTTAATTCAAGATGTTATAGGGATTTTCAGGAGATGGTTACTATGCATCTATGCTTTTTTGGCATGAAAGATTCCTAGCTGCCCATCAACGCAACACATTCCCAAGACTTTAAGGAGAGTGTTGAAGCTTGTTGTTTCAGGAGTTTGCAGCTGAAGGAGTGTTGAAGGTGCTGGCAGTGATGACCTGTCACAGCTCTGGGGGGATCAGAGTCGCTCCATCCCTCTGTGCCCAGGCTGCAGCCTTTGGGACGTGTCGAGGTTCACGGGGACTTGCCAAGGTGTGAGGCTCGTGACAGCCTTCAGCGCGTTGTCATAAGCTGTCATGCCTTGTCCTATAGCCTTCTGGTGAGAGGCTGTGTTAGAAAAGCATTTGAAAATAGCAAATAAACTAAGGCTCCGAGGTGATGTTAAAAACCTATGTGCTCGTGTCTGGTGTTGCCCTGAGTTAACAGAACAGTTGGCAAACCAGCATACCATCCTCAGCTAGGAAAAATGAGCTTGTTTCCCTCTCTTCTTGAGGTGAAGTCATCTATTTGCTGATGAAGAGAGGAAGAGAAGATGCACTCTTGCATTTAACCTATGCTAGGTCAAATTTGCCTACTCGTTGAGGCTTTGAACTGGTAAAGCATTCGAGCTTAATTTAAGTCACATGGTCCTAATCATGAGCTTAAAATGAAGCACTTGCTCAAGAGAGGGTCTTAGACTAAGTTTTGTCATTGACCTCAAAAGACGTTGGCACAGAAAAGTTACCGTGTGTAATGATAATCCATAGAGCCTGTTGTCTAGCACACATCGGTGACCACGTTCCCCCCGTGGTTCCAGTGACTCCTTAGGGATTATGCAGCTGAGCGTAGCTTCAGCAGCATCAGTAGAAGTTGCACAGTCTGGACCTTCCCATAGAAATTGTTCCGTAGTGTTTTACATGTATGGTGCAATCTGTAGGCATAATAATGTGAGTAAAAGAGTGCAGAAGCTGGCAAAACACTGTTCCCGTGATATTGTTACTTTGAATGACAACCTTGATGTCGATTTACTTCCTCCATGATTTGAGACAGTGTTATGTGTCTATACAGCAGTTTTGGTGTAATGTCCTTTCAAATCTACAGTCAGCTTGTCTTGGAAAGTGAATCTTCTGATGTGGCTCAGCAGATCTGTCCACTCGGTACATTGGTTTGAGTGGCCATGTTGTAAAATGGCTGTTAAGGCCCTTAGACGTGAACTAAATCAATGAAGGTGTTAACATAATCTGTTGTGTTCATTGTATTATAAAGAAGTTTACATCTTTTTTAATGAAATCAATAAAGTATGAGCATTTCCTTAAAATTGAAAAAAAAATGTGCAATTTTATCAGAAAGCAAATATTATGGTGCAAGAATACAAAGGCCATTAGGACAATTTACATCTTATATTTAGCATTTCAGATTACCAGTAAAGACATCTGAGATCTAACATTAAGAAATTGTTTTTCTTTCTTTTTTTTTTTGAAAAAAGCCATAAGGATGGTATAAATTAAGATCAACATGGCCTTTGAATACTGTTAACAAATGTTTCAGAGTTAGCAAAACACATCCAGAACTTGATGGTGGTATAATATCTATAATATTTTTTGCATGATTTGTACATTGATATTGTATGAAATGAGCACAGTGAGATTTTTTTTTGGTTGCATCCAAAGAGATGGGAAGGAAAAATAACAAGAATGTATTTATAATCACTCTATTTTGAAATAAAGTCAAGAAAACAAAATGTATTGTTTTTACCCTGCTTTGATCATTCCTATTTTAGATTAGCTTATTATAAGAATATCTACTTTTAACATCTAGTCCAATGTCAAACAAAGAGAACTGTTGTTTATGACTTTGGTTTGCCTTCAGCTACATATAAATATTAGCTAGTATTGACTTAAGAAATTTGTATGAAGTATTAATAAAATTGTTTGGTACAATGGTATCTCTGAAGCTACAGTTTGTTGAATGCCTGCAATATTCTCTTTCAGATTATTTGTATATGGGAGAAAGAGAATCTGTTAAGTAGTTAAACATTAGTGTTTTCTAATCACATGGAGAAGTTTATTTGTTGTTATTGTTTAATGGAAGTTTATCCTATTATCGAAGAAAATCCTCTTTGCCTCAGTTACAAAAATAGTCTCTCAGAAGTCAGTGGAACTTTCTGCATTAGTAATATGAGCAGAAATCTGTTTCTGCTTGGGTTTCACACTTGTCGACAGAGAAGTGTTTAGAGCAACAATCACACACCAAACGCATGCCAGGGGCATTCATTTTGATTTTTTTTCTCCTTTTCTCATTAATCACTTTCAGTGAGACAGTTTTGTAGAGGAACAAAATTAATTTATCTTTAATTAATCCCCTACCAAAAGGGGAAAAAAAATCAATTCATCTACCTTTTAACTAGGATGTTTTTTATAAATGAACATTGAAAAGGCATCTTTAGGTACTTCAACTTCCAAATTTAGATTGTGTAGTAAGACATTTTTGCAAAGCTTAAGAAAAATCTTCATGGAAGGGGTGAGAGGCAGGAACAGATCTATATCTAGATTAAACATTCCCCTGCTGTGCCAGATTTAACATGCAGTGTAGTGGTAGTGAATGAGAATCAAAATGTGATGTGGACTAGAAAATCAAGAATTGAAACTGTGTTTTTTCTTCACTGCGGACTGCAGTGAAATGCTAGGAGCAAATCCATGGCATTCATGAGGAAAGTAAAGACTTGGTCATAATATATTATATAAGTACTTTGGGAAGAACTTGAGGATCGAGATTCATGTTTCAAAAATAATACACATACATCGTTTCCTGAATGTAGAGGAACTCTGCAATCTTCTTCTAACAAGTTTTTTCCATTATTTACTCTTTATTTTTGATTGCAATTCATTCACCTTGTGTTCTGATTGATGCTGTGTTGAGAAATAAGAATACCAGTGCTCGGGACAAAACTCCTCTCAGAAACAGGCTTCCATAGAATCAAATCAAACTTAATCTGGTAAATACAAAAGCAGAAATTTACCATATTATTTAAGAAATTGATCTATCTATCACGGAAATCAAAAAGAAGCCAGGCCATACTTTTACTAGAAATTTAACAAAATTGACTCGAAGAAAGAAAATATAATCTTGCTTTTTGTTCCATTAATTTGTTGTGGCAGAGCAATTATTAATTTTAAAAAACAGTAGGGCAGACTACAGGGTAGGAGCACTCTAGCTTAATGGAAGACTTTGCTAATTCAAAAGCTATGTGCGTTCTGTAAATATAGCGTGGGTAGAAAACTATTTAAATTTCCTGTTTTAATACATAGACTTGCATCATACATTGGGTAGCATTAAGATGAGATCTTTTATCTTCTTTGTCTAATAGAACAAGCGTACCGCATCCTGTCGCATATTAAAATAGGAACTTTATTGCAAGTATGTTCGTTTTACAGTTAATTTTATTCCTAGTCATTGGTAATCTTTAAAGTCATTTACTTACTGCCTGGAAATAATGCATTTGGAGTAGTCTATTATTTCTAAGATACCACTCCTCAGTCACAGACTGATGCTGTATAATATTGATTTTTCATTTCCTTGTATGAATTTTTGTAGTTGTTTAACATTAACTCATTTCTAAAGGAGCACAATTAATCCAGATAAGTAACTGATGCCCAACTGATACCACGTATGCATTTTATATATGTATCTATGTGTACAAACATGTATGTAAGCATCCATATGTATGTGCCAAGGCAGAATCTGGAATAAATCAACACTGATAGGCATTCAAGTGCTTACAGGATTGACCCTCTGGCCTATGCTTAATCAGAAAGCAAAAGGTGATGTCTACCTTAGTTTTTCCTATCCACAAGCATTTTATTTCTTGATTTAATCTCATGTCATTTCCTACAAATATGTGCCCTGTAACCTTTCTTTATCCTTCTACTGACATCCTCCTGAAATCTTTCTACTTCATGCTCTTGTTTCACCTTCCAGTCCTTTGCAGATGAATGCTTGTATAGGCAATGATTAATAGCTTTTTCAAAACAGAAAATGGCTTTACTGATTTTAAAAACAAGCAAAAAAAAAAAAAAAAAAAAAAAAGAAGATGATTGTATGATCCAAAATGGAGATAGGGAACAGCCTAAGTTTCTCTTAATGCTGAGCTTTTAAAGATGGAATGTTTTAAAGATGGATGTTCATAGCTCTAAGGTGTACATTGTAAAGTAAATGTGATTCCACCCTTTGAATGCTGACAGTTGTTCTGTGGGCTAAGTGCTGCAGATGTCTGCACCCCTTTATCAAAGCTAGGTTTTGGTATTGATTGTCACTGAAATGTCTTGAACGAATTATTAAAACTGATAAGATGATAGGTATCGCTTAAAGAGATTTTTCAGCAAGGATGCCTTTGTCTGTGCGTTGGTAGTTCTTAGGTATAGAGGTCTGTCTAACGTTTGTTGATCAGGTCTTTATAGGGCAGCGTCTTTCTTCATGAGATACATTAGTGCTAACATCTGAATATGACTTGCAGCACAGTAAGTGCATTTCAATGAGCAGAGTCATGAAGGGCAGAGAGCTTTGACAGACTTTTGAGCTCTTCACTGCAAGAAACTACAGGAAACAATGTAATGTACAGCAGATTTCCTTGCTCCCCGGCAGGATTTCAGAGACTCTTCGAGTCCTTCTCAGCAGGGTACTCTTCTTGTCTACTGTCTACACACTGCAAATAAGACTCCAGGTAGCCAGTGTGGTATATGTGCAGTCTGTGTTTGGTGAGGATAGGAATGGGAAAAGAATGCTCATTTTTTTTCTGAAAAACAAAGCAGGTCAAATTAATATTTTTCAAGATTGAACTAGAAAAATAATTCAAGAGTTTTTAAAGAATGATCATATTGCTGGATAATTATTTACACTGAGAAGGTATTTTACCAAGAGAAGAGCAAGTAGTTAGTTTTATATTTTTAGCATGCAACTTTCAAACTTGTTAATTCTTCAGTGAAAACGTACCCTGGGAGCCAAGGAATTCATAGGTGCTGCACAATTTAGCTGCAAAGATACATCGTAATTGTCTTGCTACCTTCTGCATGGTAGAAATTAAATACAGTTGTTTGAACATTCTCCTCTCTGTTTGCTTTAATTGGAGACAGAGCAGACCCATTCTTCAGGACTGCTTCAAGGTCTGATGCTGCAGCCAGAGGTGTGCCTGCAGACTGATGAAGTTGGCAAAATTGACTGCAAATGTCATACCAAGGCATCATGCCTCTGGATGGAGATAACACGTTGTAATAAATGGGATTCTTACAGTTTCTTTTCTGACTGTTGCTATGCAGTTATCCTGTTATGTGCTAGTAAAGACATTTACTTTCAGAATCAGTCTCAATGAACTGATGGGCTTACAACTGTGATCAGGAGATTTGTTAGAAAATAACTTTTAGTTCTCATGGTTTCCAAAGATGTAAATGAAGAGCAACTCATCATGAATAACCTATAATTAATATTGCTTTTTATTCAGTGTAAGTGGCCTCTGTCTTAGGAGAAACATTCAGACTATAAAAGTAGTTTGGGAGAGCTGGGATATTGCCAATAAATAAGGGACCCATCCTTATTCATTCAGTAATCCTTACTGAAGAATATCAGCTAAGGAAGGACTAGAAGGTTTTCTCTTTTAAGCAGCTTCCCCTAAAATCTGGACTTTCACTCCAGCTGTTGGAACAAAGCCATGAATGTGGTTTTGCGATGTGGTTGCAATAGTCACATACACAGTTCAGTGATGGGCAGAAGTAATGGCCAGCAAGAGTAGCAGGAATCCGACATGCACGATATGTAGTTTTTTCAAGTAATCTAAACTCCCTTCCACCATTTCAGCATATGACAGCAAAGTAGTAAGGATTACATATTTTCAAGTGTGTTGTTGAGGATTCACTTAGGTTTGTAATGTGCTATCAAGTTGAAAGCAATATGCAAATGCAGAGTATTATCAGCATGCAATCCGTTTCAGAAGGGAATACCATTGTACTGTACTAGTACTCTATTGTTCAGATTGAGAAATATCACTGAAAACGAATAAGCTGAGTTTTCCTTTCTGTATATTCTCCTCCTTCACCCACTGAATAAACCTGTTTTCTCTATAAAGTAATACAACTCTCAGCCATGTGCAGGAAAATATGTAAGTCTAACAAAGATAAGCAAATGTATTCCTTCTAAAGAGAACATCTGCAGTATAATAATAAATATTTTTCAGGAATACAAGATTGGCACCTGTTGCAGTTTCAGCTTATGCTAACAAGTTGCATGGCTAAGAGATGGAATTGGAGTTGATTCCTATTTCCTGTGTCCATGTCATATGCTATAGAGTTTGCAAAGAGGAAGATCAAGTGGAGACAACTATAAAGTAGTGTGGTGGGGACAGATGACCTCTGCAGAGGTGTCATCTCCTGTACCCAGTGGAGCAGATCTCTGTGGCATGGCCTATAAGGCTCAAGGTTTGGGAGAGTAGGACAAGATTGGAGCAGGGCTCAGTAATGCCCTTGTTTCGACAGAGCAGGGACACAGCGGGAGAAAAGCAGCACAGCAGCTCTATAACTGTGATTTTCTTTTGACTGCTTTGTATGAGGAAAAAAATTCTTCCCTTCTGGGTCCACCTTAAGCTCCAGAATTTGAGGTGTCTGGGCTGGAAGAACTTGTTCGACTGATGATTATTTTACGTGTGGGATCTACCTGCCATTTGGGGAGGTCTGTCACTTTTTTCTCTCTGTGCAAAAAGTGTGCTGTCAAAATTGCATTAACAGCTCTGAATGATTCTGCAATGTACTGCTCACAAGGAGTGTGCATATGTAAAAGCATTGTCCCCACTTGTACTGGGGATAGTAGGAGTGGAGGATTGAATTTAGCTCCACTAAAGCTCAGTATATATTCCTATAGAATTGTATATATTCATATAGAATCCTTTGTTTCCTGAATCACATCACTGTGATTCCCACTAATACATAGAGAGGGAAGATGTTCACCCTTTTTCCTCATCCTTCTGTGGAACAGAAATTCCGTGAGTCCATTGCCAGGCTTTAACAAGCAATGAGAAATCCTCCCCAGGAGAACTCCACTTTGTGTAATGCACTGAAGATGGCACTGTAGCAACAAATTCACACTGTGAATGATAGGATACACTTGTGATTGTTGCTGGGAATTTATGTTTGTATTTTGTCTTTCTTTTTTAATTTATTTGGCTCAGATAATGTAAAGCCAAAGGTCAGTTTAATGTAGAACTACCCAGCGCTGTTATTGTAATCAAGGTTAGAGAAATCCTGCCATTACTTAGACTTCTGTGCAAAGAGATTCCCACTCTGCCCAAACTACATGAAATAATTTAGAGTTGATCTTATTAGCTAGCTTTTATATATTTTTTATTATTATTATTACTAAAACAGCAATGAAGGTAACAAAATCCTTCATGTTCGGGCATAATTTCTCCATCTATGTAACCTTTAAAAGTCATATTAACACAGTAGTGACTCTTTAACATATATGGGGACCACAGGTCACAGCCTTATGGTTATTATTTATATTATACAAGCTTTACAGAATTCAACTTGTCCTCAGACTGGAATTTTTTGTTTGTATGAAATTTCATGTTAAAAAAAAATCTAGTGGTAGGTAGGAGTCATTAGAATAAAGAGAAAAAGAATTAATGAAAGCTGCCAGTAGCAGATGTCTGAACTGTTATCTTCATCCATTTCTTTCACCCTCTTTAAACTCCCCACTCAAACTAGGTGAGAGTTTTGATGTATGTCGGTAAGTGGGTCCCTGTGCAGCAATTATTTGGCAAAGCTACTGCCATCATACATATCTAGGCTATTTTGGAGAGGGATTCAAAATGGAAAACAGTTATTCTTTTTAGGATTTGCTCTGCTCCAGAGAAGCCAGTGGAACTATTTGTGTGAACTACTCATCAGAGAGCTTGCTTTCTGGTGTGGAGGAATATTACAGATTCCTGATGTGAAGGAATATTACAGATTTTTTTAAAAAGGAATATTAATTTCCATCATAGACAGTAGCTGCACGAGCAGACTTAGTGATCTGTCAGAAAGCCAAATGCAAGGCTGGCCTTTTCAAAACTTCTAGAATATGTATTTATTGTGATAGGCTGCAGGCAGAGAGGCGCTTGCGGTGTTGGACAGAGCCTTGTTTTTTCTTTTTATCATGAGAAATGCAAGGCCAGCCAGATATTATATGATGGCAGAAAAACCTCCATGTTTAATTTCCACTTGAAAGGCCTGACCCCAGAGCTGCTGAATCTGTCCCTTAGGCCTTTTCCATCAGGCTGCAGTTTGTTACCTTTACCCATAGGGATTTTCTTCTGCCCAGCAGCCTCAGCCCTGGTGAGAGGGATGGGAGATGCCGCTTGGCTTCACTTGGTGCTGCCTTCCGCGATTAGTAAGCAGTGTTATGGGCCTCGGGTAGCTGTTGGGTGCCTACCAACACAGGCAGGATGGCGGGCTGATGGGCCGTGGGATAGGGTTCATTACGGGAGGCCTGTGCTGGGGATGCAAAGAGGTGGTGGTGGAAGTGCGTGGTTGGACTGAACCCGTGCGCACTGTGCGAGATGATCTCTAGAGATCCCTTCCAACCTTGAAGATTCTGTGATTCTGTGAGACTGGGGAGCAGGGAGCGGGCTAGGCCGTGCGGCGGGCCTGGCTCGGTGGCTCTGCAGCAAAGCCCGCCAGGCTTTGGGGTCCCCTCGTCCTCACAGAATAGGCATTTCCAAGGTCCTCTCTGTGTAGCACTTCAAGGAGATGGGAGTTAAATAGCTAAATATGTTTGGGGCCTTGATCTTGGAATAAATCTCCTTGAAGCTCTTTCATTATCCCAACGGGGTGCTCCCCTTTGCACACAGCTCTGCCAGCGACATTTGCTCCGGAGCTGCCTCAGATTTTACCTCTCTGCCTGCTCAATACTTCCTTCAAAAACGGCAGTTCCTCTGCAGGGAGGATGCAGTCCAGGTTGTGCTGAGTTTCCAGTGGAATCCAGGGGTTAATCTTTTCATTAATGAGATTATTCTTCTCCCCCACAGCTCCCAAATGGAGTAGAACAGAATATGTATGATGGACACACAAATAAGACATGAAGCATATGATAAGGTTAAGGGATATTTCATAGATGCTGAGGGAGGAACCAAAGCGTTTCAGGCCCAGAGAGGAATTTCTGCTTAAAGGTGACTTGGGAGCTGTGGATTGCTTAGGGAATTGTAAGACCTTAACCAAATCAGAAAATTGCATGAGAATAAGCTGAGCTGTTGCAAAAATATACACTCTGACTTAGACACCAATGTAAACTTCTAGGGATCTCAGTGATGCATTGGCCATTAATCTCTAATTTATTACTTATTAAATATTTCATTTTGTATAGTTCTTTAATGGAAAGGTGATGGATTGTATTGTCTACAAGAACCACTATGAAAGATCTGGCAGATTTCCCCTTCTTTTGAAAAATAATTGTATTTATATTCAATTTTCAGGAGGCAGAATGTATTATGAGGAGATTAGTCATGTGCAATGTATTGTCTCATTTTAAAAGAGGCAAGGAAGAACCAGCAGGCAGCATGTGCATTGCAAAGGGACCCTTTCTGTGACTGTAGCAGATCTGCCACCTGCATCTCTTCTACCACCCGCATTGCACCCAGTGGGTGAGCCGCACAAAATCCTGGTGTACAATGAAACCAGCCTTCCTCCCCGTTTCTCACACCTCCTGCTGTGTGATTGACCATGAACTCCTCTACCAAAGATTTTCTGTTGATCCAGCAAAGCACCTCCTTGGGTCCTTAATAGCAAGCTTTAGGTTAAGCATTTGTTTAAGCACTCTGCTAAACTGTGTTTCACTGAATCTCTGCCAGATGAAAACAGATGGGCTAATTTACCCTGATGTTCTTCCTCCTGAGCCTTCAGGAGTGCTGTAAGAGCAGTCATGAAGCCAGCACGGGGCAGAATTGTGCAATTCCAGGCCACAGGACTGCTCAGGGCTCTTGCAGGAGCTGTAGACCTTGAGAACTGAGCATGTCCTCTTTATCCCTACTTTTCCTGGGAAGAAACATCAGGTCTGTGAGGATCCTGACTGCCTATAAGGAGCAGAGCCAAGGGAGGCTGGTCGCTCTCGTGGCAATGGCCTTCCTCAATTTGTCCCCAAGGGCTGTAGTTGGATGGTGCCCAGTAAGCCAGGCTCTCCTTCCTCTCCCATCATCCAGGCTCCACTGTAGCATGTTTGAGGATTGAAGGTTTGAAGTATTGTCGTCCTAATGGCACTTCTGGTGATCCAGGGGGCACACAAACTATTGATAGATCTGTAAAGCTGTTCCCTGAAACTGAAGAGAAGCCAATATAATCTGCTTGCTGTAGGACTGAAAGATTTTGGAGCCTGATACTAAAATAATGGAATTTAATAGAAAATGGTGACCAGGGTCCATCAACCAAGAAACAATGTGATAAATTTTGCAGAATAACACATGCTTAGCAAAAGAATACTAAATATTGACTTATGCACCATATAAATGAAACTTATTTGCCTTGAAACACAGATTTGAGGATCTGTTTCTAAAAGAAATCAATAACATTATTCATAAACCAGCTAATATTTCTGCTCATGTTCAAATACCCTGATTGTAGTATAAGCTCTCAGGAGAATATAGGACTAAATGCAATCGAGTCCTAAGGAAAAACAGCAAGTATGGAATTAAAAGCTTTGGTGTAATTCAAGAATAAGAGTCAGTTGATACTACACTGGCAGTATTTTTGGTTCTAATGTTTTATGTAAGGGTTTTGCGTGTGTGTGTGTATGTGGTTTGGTTTGTGTTACTGATGATACTCCTGTTATCCACAGGGCGTCTAGCTTGTTACCAGTATGATTGTTGACAGTTGTTCTAATGCCAAATGCAAAAGCATAAGGAGAAAAGGATGGGTAGAATTTGGTGTTTAAAAATGTTTTTCTCATGAATTATTTATACTATTTATTTGTCAAGATCAAATGCTTTTTTTAAAAAAAAATGGTATGACAGGGAGCACGTAAGTAATTTCAGAGCTTGTATATGAGCAACAAATCTTCCCTAGGAAAGAGAAAATGATAAAACCATCTCCAAACCTCAAAGAGAAAGTTTGCCTAAAAAATATCAAAGACCTGTGTTGTGGGACTGTGAAAGACAGACCCAAATCTATCATTTTTGCAGCAAGGTGTTGTCAAGCTCTTCTCTGATCGAAGACTAAACAGAGCAATTTGCAAAATGGGGTGGCAGAACACAGATCACCTCGATTTTAGCACTTTGCAGTCTGCAGGGAACCACTGTCTGTGCTAAGCTCAGTATTAACACAAGGAAATTCAGCCTCATTCGCAGCACTTCGTTCTGTTTTGGTAATCAGCACTCGTGTGTCGAAGTGCAGTCCCCTGATTCAATGCAGGGAGCAGCAAAGGATATATATAAAATTCCAATCTCATCCTCCCTTGTTTTTTATAGTCATTTAGGGAACAGCAATGGATATCTTTCTAAATGTCAGTGGCTATGTATTGGGAAATAGGAGAAAGAGAGGGAAAGAGAGGAGATGAAACAGAAAAAAAAAAAAAAAACGCACACACAAAACCAACTATCTTCAAAGCACTTTTTGAGTTTGGGCAATTGCTGAGATTGGCTTCCTGGTAGAGCACTCCGCACTGCATAGGGAAGGCAATGAGAGCTTGTGGCACGAGTTGCTGCAAGGTGGCTTTGTGGCTTTGATGGCTGCGGTAGATGATAGTGGTTGAATTTCACGTCTTGACATAGAGTCTTGCCTTTATAGAAGATATAGCAAGAAGTAACTTGAGTTCATTGCTTACAAAAATGTCTCTGATATTTAGGCATTAAGTGCCAAAAAGTTCTGCATTATAAGTATAAACAAATGACAAACTGCCCTACAAAAAATATGACTTTTAAAAATAAGTGCTTACATGGCATGCCTTTTCTCATGTTATGTGTGTTATATTTGATCTCCATCTGCCTGTTATATTTTAACATGATTTCCCACAGAAGTTTTCTAAGAGGATCTGTCACTTAGTGCTAGTTTTTTGAGACTATTTTTCTTCTCCTCAGACAAAATGAATGGTTCTAGGATCAACAACTACCATCTGTTTCTTTCCATCTATTTCATAGTGTAACATGCTGTTGCCTCAGTTTCTACTTCCTATGCTAATGTCTTCTTAATTTGTCCATCTTAATCATCCTGTTTCAAGACAGATTCAACTAAGAGATGGCTCCAGCAGTGACTCTTCAACAAAATCTGCAAACACTGCAGACCTTTTAATTCCTCAGATGCTTTTCCAGAGATTCAAGAGTATCTTTTTTAAGTATCTTTTTAAATATATTAATTAAAATCAATCCTAACCTAAGCCCCTAAGCTTATAAAGTCTTTATGAGTCCTGATAGCTGTAAAGACTTCATTATGTTCATGAGCACAAGTGATATTTTCCTCATCTTACCTTCCACAATTCTTCAGGTGAGCTAACTAGGAGAGCATATGGTGGATGCCCTCAAGGTTCTTGTGCTTGTGACCTACTCCTTGTTTGCATTGGCATGTACAGAACTTTATATCATATCCTTTCTCTGTATTTAATTTGATATGGAAAAGCATCTGAACTCTGCTTCCAGACATGGGATCAAAGCTGGAACTTGAGTAGCTGGAGGCCGGAGCTTTGAGGAGCTGCAGGATACGGTTCTTGCTCCTGCTCATTCCACATGCTTTTTTACCGTCTGCTTAATGTACATGCAAGTAGACAGTCTGAGCAGAAAGGGAAAGATGAGGGATTATCAGACAAATGCTCTTGAACAAAAGTGTGATATTATCTTAGAAATGCATATTTTAAACTAAACACCTGGAGGTTAAAGCTCTTCTTTACCTCCAGCTCCCAACCACAGGCTTGATTCAAAGCTTGACAGAATAGAAGGCTTTCTCTTAATCTTCATTGACCTTCTAGAAAGTCTCTTTATTTTGTTAAATTTAAACACCATGTGATCAGCAGCTCTTTCTAGCCTAGAATTACAGCAGGCTCTGAGGTGATTTGGAAACTCCCTACCCACCCATTTTACAGAGCAGGAGGTGAAAACACATGTGTGCAAACTCGGGCACAGAGGTGAAGGGCTTTTTTCCCCCAAACTCTTAACACTCTCTGCCATGCAAATGTGACAAGCTTTGAGATTTGTGAAGAAAGCACTTGTTTTGCAGTTGGGTTTTGCCACGTGAGCAGTGCACTGTGATGCGGTGCATGGCTGCTGCTCGCTTAAGAGTGATACAAGCTCCCCCAATAAACACTGCTGACCCTAAAGAAAAGGTAGCGTTTGATCCTTGATCCAAACAGCAGGTTTATTCAATAAGGAAAATACTATGCATGCACTTTCCCCCTATTAGTTTTGTTCCGCAGGGCCCCTGTTAGCTCTGGCATGGTGACTCAATGTGAGCTGAGGTTCCAAACACCATTTGTATGTGTGATTTTTACTGATGATTTCAGTTTTACACTTCCACCCACCCACCTGAACGCCCATGACGCAAGGCACTATTTAAGAGCTTTACACTGTACATACCAGTGTGAGAAATCTGCAGTAAAAATAGGTTCCTCTGCAGTGCTTCTAGTGGGCAAGTGATTTGGGTTTCAATGAGAAGCACCATTGGGAAACCTCACTGTCTTGTTATTATTATTTATTTATTTTTAGCAGTATTACAGCACAAGTGCAGCATACCCAATTTACCGCATGTTACTAAGACTATTCTAATGATCAGTGTTAATCTTAGGTCCTGCAGGTCCTGGTTCTGAGTTAGGTTGTAAGAAGCTTGCATTTTATTAATTTAAAGAAAAAGCCTCAAGAACCACCCCTCTGGCTTTCAAGCCCGCCTCAGCATGGAAAGAGGCTTAAAAGTCTCATAAGCCAGGAGTCAAATTTAACAGTACACAAAAATATTCACTATTATGTTAAGTTCCAAGATCTTTTTAAGTAAACCTGATTTTTTTAAGGCATGTTTTTTGATTGCTTGAGGCTCACAACCTGCAATGGTTTGAAAATGACGTGAGTGCTGAAGCCACCTCCTGTCTATGCGAGCACGACATTCCAGTTTATGCAGGACATTCGGCCGGGTCCTGCCGGAAGCATCTGGGAGAAGTGCAGAGAAGGAAACCGGTGTGGTCGGAAGCGAGGGGGAGGGATGGGGCGAAGATGAAGTTTGGCTCGGAGCTCCCACATGGACCACGTTGCTATGGAAATGGGGGCCTTTGCACTGCCTGGTATATCCATATACGTTGAGAAGAGCCATTTCTTCTGTATGTCATTAGGAGGGGTCTGAAATGAAGCTGATCAATTAACTGCCTGTGCTATGAGGACAAAGGTAGACAATAACTTAAATTGTGCGCTCAGAAAACACTAATGAATCACCTTTTTATGCAGTGGCATATAGTTACATCCAGATGCCATGCTGTGCTTCTTAGGGAAAAGAAAAGCGAAGACTGATAAAAATGGAACTGTGCTTTTAAATTCAGTTGCTCCCAACCTTTTGCATGTCCTTATCCCCATGGGCAAGCCAGTTGGCCTGTCATCTTGCCCTGTCATTCTGCCATTACCGTGAGCATAGGATAGTGCTATAGGATTATTCCTTCAATTAACAGCGCCTGTGCTTGGAGGGGCAGAGGCTGCCACTTAAAGCACATTTTCTTGTGCTGTTTGCGGTTTGTTTGTGTGAGTGACTGTCTGATTGTTGCCCAGGCAACCAGCAGAGCCACTGATTTGATCCAATGGAGTTTCACAGATGTGGGCAAGTGTCTTAAGCCTCGTTTGCTGTTTCTGTGCATTCTGGAGAGAATTCGGGCCGCTGCCTTTCAAAAGTTGCTCTCTTTTGAAGGACTGGAAAAAAAAAAGACAGAAACCCTAAAAAAAATCCATTTTTAATTGGAATTATCTCAGGTTGGTAGTTGCTATTCCTGCTTGCTAAGGGACAACTTGTTCTCACGAGGAAGGCAAATCATTTTACGTAAGGCAAAAGGTGGAAAAGTTCCAGTATTGACAGAAGGGAGACATGGAAAAGCACAAGCAGTTTTATTGTCTCCACTGAAGCAGATTAAATTATTGTCATTGCTGTAGAAGACAACAGCTTTAAAATGTGAAAACTGGTTATATCCCAATAATAAAAGTAGCAGGGACATATTTTGACGTTCAGCTATGCGCTGGCTGTTGTGGAGGGGCAGCTTGGTACTTTAACTGATGGCAAACTTGTGCTCAGCGAGTTTGTTTTCCAGCTGCAAACATCTGTTGAGTATGTAGCTGCAGGACACGGCTCTGTATGTGCTGCGTTGCTGAGCAAGGCTTGCTTTAGTCTCCCGTTGCAAAAGCACAAGCGGGAGTTTAACTTGGAGATAAAATCAAGTGAATAGACTTCCCTTAATGCTGAGCACTTCTGATTCCCGACTTGCTGTTCAGCTTTGCAGAGACATAAGCTGTGGTTGCAGTGTTCAGCTCCGTTTGCTGGTACAACATTCAAGGGAGTTGAAACGTTACGTTCTATTTCGAGTTAAGCTCTAGAGTAAACAGGATTCGCTATTTAACCGTGATTACTTGCCTGGCTTTGCGAGGAGCAGAAGCCTGGGAGCTGCCAAGATGACTTCCCGCACACACTGGGTAACCTTGAGAGCTCTGCGTAATGCTGCGTGGGATGACTCCTCCGGAGCAGGTCAGCACTTCCTTGCGATCCCAATCCTGCCAGAGGGTCATATGGCTGCCAGCAGCCCTAACTCATACCCCGTCTGCCTGTGACTTTATGGGAGCCCAGTCTTCTGGGAACATTTAAGTCTGTTTTTTTGAAAGAAGAAACTCTAGAGATGATGTCGTCCATCTGTCTGTGGGTTGGTCGCTTGCTTTGGAATTTCTTGGCAAAGTGCGACCCAATTTTCAAATACCAGCTGATTTGGTAGTACAGGAGCGATTTGGAAGATGCTGCATTCCTACATCTGTTAAAATCTGAGGCTTTGTAAGGGAAAAAGAGGTTTTCCCTCCAATGCTGTCCCTTTTTATGGGAGTCATGTACCCAGTGGGCCCTCAGGAAGAAGCTGTTATAGATCAAAACTTTATTAATGGGATGACTCCCGCTGACTAGAGTGGTTGTGGAACTGAGGTCCTGTGTGGTAAAAAAAAAAAAAAATAAAGTAATGAGGGATCAAAGAAGGAAATAGTAATTGAGAGAGTAATTAAAAAGTCCATATCCAAGGGCTAGATTTGGAATGAGCTTAACCTTGCTCATTGATGGACATTTAAAGCTGCAGCCTCTGAGTAAAGGATTCTCACAGATTAAGGTGTGATTTTATTTAAAAGGTTAGGAGATGTACTGAATAATTTATATTAAAAAAAAAGTGTAACCTAATGCTTCCTTTGGAGACTTCTAACTATTCATTGTAATAAAATTGATTCTTTCTGTGAGTACTGTCAATACAGGCTTTGAATTTCTACACATCTTACTCACCCCTGTTAGCTGAGAAGGTGCGAGCGCGAATTATGCCCTTCCAGCTGATTGCTGGTGAGTGTTCATGTGCTGCACTTTGTGATCAGCTGCCAGTGCTTTTGCAGCCAAAAAGGGCAGTTTTGCAGACAACACACACCATATACTGGGCACTAACGCCTTATGTCCCATGCAAAAATGGGAAATTTGTATCTGGTTTCTTTGTCAAGTATCTTTGCCTTCTGAACAGCCACCGTTTACTATGAGTGTGGTCAAAACGCTCTACCATGTGGTCCAACACCATGAGTATGCTCAAGTCTGTTTGCATCGTACCTGAAGAGCAGAGCAGTTAACAGCTGCCCCACGCTACCCCCAGGGTTACTGTGCCCCAACGTTGCTTCTCCCCCATGTCCAGCCCTGAGTAACAGTATAATTGTGGCTTTTTCACCATTTTTGAGCCTGTTAAAATAGAGCATATATAAATATTTGGGAGGAAGGGGGAGAAGTGAGAATTGACATAATTCAGTACTTCCTTTTGAAAGAAATGGGAGTCGCTTGTGCTTTCTCCTTTGAGTTTTTAATACTAATTCCTCTGCAGACAAAGGTAGTTACTCAGATTTAAATATACTTCCATGCGAATAAATAAATAATAACCTTTCCCCAGCCCCTCAGTCTTGTATAAAGGTAAGGACAAGGACAAGTCAATATTTTAGGTTTTCTTTTTTCTCAGCCTCTAGACTGTCAGATGCAGCACCATAGCAGCCTCTTAAACTCCATATATCTGTGTATCTCGATGCATTTTACACAGAATAGCTCTTAGTTTGACTTCACAGAAATGGACTCAGATAAAGGATGATAGGTCACATGCCAAGGATGGTTTATGTCCTCTACGGAACGAACAAAGAAGCCCTGTCAGGGCTGTAGATGTGGTACGTGCTGATCGTACTGAGCAACAGATCACATTATTGTAAACGTAAGTCAGCCTGGACAAAGGCTTGCAGGTCTTTATAAAGCAGCAAGCCACATACAGGGAAATTGTATCCTTTCTGTACATTAACATTCACCCGGGAAAGACATTGAAACTCAGACTTTTTAATAGCACTGCTAGTGAATCTGCCTTGTATAGCATCTTTTTGTAAAAATAATATATATGCTTGACACATAAGCATATGCAGATGTGGAATAGTAGGGAATAAAACAGTTGGAGATTGGAAGCTGAGCTTCTTTTAGAGTGGGGGACCAGTTCAGTTGTGCAGACCACCGCATGATGTTGTGGGAATGGGAGTTACTCCAGTTTCCTGCATTTAATTAGCAGCTTTTAATTATGCAGTTCCTAACCCTTAGCATTTCCTGCTGCTTCCTCAGCTACAACTGTTCCCAGCTCTGCCAGGTGAACACACAAAACTCTGGATATCCTGAATAGCTGACCCTTTCTTAAAGTGGCTGGGAAACCACACAGGAGGATGTGCTTTTGTACTTTGCTTGACATATTTTTATTTCACTTGCTCACAGAATTTTCTTGCAGCAAGACCAGTTGTTTCAGCTAGGATCAGATTTTTTAAAGCACTCGGGTCTCACTGGGCATCTGGAGAGCTCAGCAGAGATTTGGTGAGATTTTTTAAAAGGAACAGGGTGAATCTCCACCAAGTCTCAAATCCTCTAAGAGTTTCTAGGAGTGGCAAATTCCAAGCCACTAACGAAAGGCTCCTGGGCAGCACACATTTGAAAATAGGTACATATGAAATTATTAAAGTTAATATCAACCAGGTGTGTTGTAGCCGGCACGGATATCAATCCTCCTTCCCACGGACAGGTGGGTGAGACGAACTCTGTCCCGCTGTGGTTCCCCCATAGTGTCGCTGCCTGCACATCCCTTCTTTTCACAGGCAGCCTCTCCTTGGCATGGGAGCGCCACACCAGCGCTGTAATTGATTTACTTTAATTGTCCCCGTTCTGAGTTGGAGCAGCAGGGATGAAGCCGTGCCAGCAGCAGGAAACGCTGCCTTCGTTCTTAGTCACTAATTAAAGCAGAGGCGTGAGGCTGGATTGCTCCACTGTTAGCAGCCTTGAGCTTTGTGGGGGCCTGAGCTCCCCGCATGCTGCAAGACTCTGTCTGAGGATTTGTGTGAGCACGAGGCAAACTGATTTGTTACTGCAAAAGCAAGCCCAGCCTCTACAGAGCTGGCGTCCCCCGTATTTGACGGCATGGCTCCGTTCTGAGAGACGCTTTGGCACTGTAATGTGTCGGGGTGGTACCATGCCACCTCTGGCTATAGAAAGGACAATCTCTCATTCACTGGGGGAAAAAAAGGAAAAAAAACCCCACAAATTTAAGCTACTCTTAATCCCGAGCAAAGAAAATCTCTCTAAAAGTCCCCATGTCTTGTTATTGAGCTGCATTGTGCTCGAGGCTTCTGATAAAGGCAGAACTACTTCAGCTACAAATGCTTAAGATTCAAAACCTAATATTTTGTTTTCCTCATTTATGTACTAAAGTCAGTCCTACCACATTACACTTTGGGTTCTGTGATAGACTGGAAATTGTAAACATTTCTCAAAGAGTAATTGATACATTGCTTCAGGGTTTGTATTATCAGTAGCCTTCTCCATTGCTAAGTAAGATTTTGAGTCTCTAACTGCTTCACTAAAGCTGAAAAATACCATGGTCCCTGTAATTCACTGAAATTTTCATTTGATTGGGGAAAAAAGTAATAACAAAAAAGACCTAGGAAAACAAGCAAGTTTCTTTGGCATAATAGAAGCCCAGGCTGTTCATTGTAATTTAATAATCTAGTTCTCTGCAATGCCCACAGGAAGGAATTGTGAATTGCTTTGAATTAAGAAATATTTGGTGCTTCAATTTGGGAGATTAAAACTACTTGAATATCTTTCTTTGGGCTTACTCAAAATCCTGATCTGTATCCGTTTTTCCATTTTAGATTTATTCAGAATCACAAGTATTTTGATAAATCAATTAAATTGCTGTGATGTTTGTATTTGTCAGCCAATTCCCCTTTTTAATATTTTTTCTAGACACTCACTTGGGAGGCAGGAGGACTTAATATATATCTATATCGTCTTTGCTGAGAGAAGCAACTCTGGGAATCAGCCATGAATGTGTGTCAGATAGACAGAAAGTGAAATATAAGGTAATAAATTCTGTGATTTACATATAAATGTATTTGGTAGTATGAGAAGAACAGGATTGTGTTATATTAGTGGACATGCAAGGGATTCCTTTAGCAGTACTGATGCTATATATAGCAATATGACAGAAACATGCCTACCTATACACGTTCCTTAGGTTGCTGATGTCAGTGGAGTCGTATTCTCTTTCAGTAGCCATGAATTTAGCCTAATTTGTGAGATGAATTTCTTTTCCATCTGCCACCTTTTTTTTTTCTATGACTATCCCAGATGCTATTCTTTATTCCTTTTTGTCTTCCTCTTGTAAAGCTCTCCAGAGTAAAATAAAATAATTTTAAAAAATCCTTGAAGCGATAGATCAGAATAAACAGCATGGAAGAGAAAGTGATAAATTTCTCCAGGAAAGATAATGGAACTTGGTTTCATTTATGGTAAGGGAAAGAGAAGATGGAAGGGGAGATAATAGATTGGCTGGTTGTCATTTGGGTTGATGTGGCCTATCCATTGATCGGAGGATGCTAATGATTCAGCCAACGGGGAGTCCTGAAGATGGTGATTTTGCATTGTGAGAGTGTAGGGAAGGGCACGTTAGTGCCTTCAGGCTGAAACCTGTCTATTTTAGTAGCATATTCTCTGAATGTTGTTGTCTGTTCCTGTTTGTCTTTTCACGGAGAAAAAGCACAATGCATATTTATTGTGTTATTCTTCCATCTCTTGACTAGAGAAATCAAGCGAGATTTTTGTTATGGCTGTAGGCTACCATTTGCAAACTGCTGGTTATCACAGTGTATTGTAACCTTAAGGTACCTAGAGGACTTTCAATGGAACTTTGTTTTAAGCCTTTAAAAGTACATGTTGCTGGGCAACTTCTTAATGACTCCACCGTAAAGCTACAGATGTAAAAACATGGGCAATTTTTATCTATCTAGCACTTCTTAAAATAGAGCACATAAACATCAACCAAGATTACAGTTCAGTCTTAGTTTGTTCTAAAAAACATGCAGTAAAGGTTTGCTATTTCTGGAAAAAACTCACAGTCTAAACAGGACAGCCAAAGTGTAGGAGAAAGGAAGGACTGTTTTCAACATTTTCTAAGGCTATCTGATCTCAGCCACAAAGGAAGCCTCAGTAGCAGCAGAAGTTTAATGGTTATCTCAAGAATTATAAAAAGGTTCATGGAAAAACACATTTTCTTTTGAGCCTTTTTTTTTTGTATTGGTCATATACAAATATTTTGTCTTCCTTCAACTTACATTTGATGAATATTTACTTACAACCACTGTTCAATAGGAAAACCTAATATGAGGGCGCAGAAGAGAGAAGATGTGTGCCCCTGTGACATTCCTAACAAGACAGGTACAGAAGAGAAATGCTTGGATGTCCAATACACCAGGTTACTGTGTTCCCCTCCTGTTCATTGACCCCTTAATGCTTGTCCTGAGCTGTACATGTTTGCACGTTAGGGAACATGGTCATATTGTGTGAAGTATGATGCATATATGTTATTGGTCTTAAATGGACTGAACATGTCTCCGGCTGATGGAGTACAGAAGGGAAGCAGAGTTGAGGTTTCTGTGGCAGTTTGTATTTGTTTGGTGCCTTTGTCTGTCCATAAAGGAATCCGTTTGCATATGGTGTTTTATTTAGTAAGAGGCAAGTGCACCGGGAGTCAAGTTTCCTGGAAGACAGTTGTGAGAGGTTGAAAGCTGCTTTCTGCAGTTGAAAGAGGCCATGTCTGGAATCTCAAAACTTGTGCTATAGCAAACCTGGAATGGAGGCTTTGTTTTACATGGGAGCAACTGGCTGAACAGTTAAAATATAACATTATACAAGGAATCTAGCAGAAAGTTCCTGTCTCCTTTCAGGAATTTCTCAGTTTCCTTCTTTAGTGGCCAACTGTAACTTCCACCCTCTTCCTAGAACTCGATTTAGGAATTCTGTGAGAGCAGAACAGGACAATAATATTTCCACCAGTCCTGTGATACAAAGGACATTACACAGTGAGTCCTCAGACAGACTGAGTTTCCTCATGCAATGGAGAAAAGAGCTTCCAGGAGTTTCCTAATACTCTGCTAACGTGAGAGCTGCTTCTCAGCAGGTCATTTTTCAAGGTAAACTGACAAATGATAGCTCGTTTTTCTGCCCCCCACAACACCTAACCTTACACTTTCCTGGGGGATCTTTGCTGCTCTCATGTCTGTTCATTCTTGTTTTCAAAGATGAGCTGTGCTTACATTTCTGTATAGGTGAATTTTTTTTAGAATACAGAACAAAAATCAAAATAATCAAATCAGTGCTATTGCATGTTTTTGTGCCAGTTGCTTTATTCTTTTTCTAAAGTGGCATGAAAAAGCATTTTGAGAAAATACTTTTGAAAAAGGTGCTTGAAAAAGCGGCGCTGCCCAGGGAAGCAGCCCTGTCTTGTGAGCACGTCTGTGCTGTAGTGGCCCAGAGCGCCGGTGACTCACAGGGACCTTGGAGGGTGTTTCAGCAGTAGCTTAGATCAGAAAACTCTACTTTTAAAACCACTGAGCCCGAACCTCCCTCTCTCTGTATCCATGCAGTTCATCCTGCTAAAGAAATTATAAAAACCTGTGGGAGGAAAAAGGAAGCGTGTGCAGTACATGGTTGCTAAGATGAGTATGTGTCTGAGGGCCTGACCCTCAGCCGAGTCTTCAAACTAATCAGATATGGGGAAACAAGGCCCTGCAGGGCTCTGATGGAGGGAGAAATCAAGTCCATTTGGATCATTCTCCATGCCAGGAGCCTCCAGGAAGCTACAGGTGTGAGGCCAGGCTTCAGCTGTGCGTGAGGTGTCCAGCTCAGCATGGTGCGCCGGGCAGCTGCAGACATGGCGGGTGTGGGGCTCGCCCGGCCTGCTTGCTAAAGGGAGAATTATTTCAAAGGCTGAGCATCCTGAAGGAGTCATCGCCTCTGTGTCACTTGTTCTGGCTTTGTTAGTAAACACTGCTCACCTGTGACAGCCACTGATAAATCTCCGGAGCTCCTGCTCTATTATAAACAGCTCTCAGTTGCTCCCCTGAGGGAGGTGTTTTGGGGAGTTTGGCATGTGTTATTGCTCAGATGGCAGCATTAGCAGGGCAGCGCTTCCCCTGGTGTCTGGTGTGCTTGTCAGGAATGCTAACGAGGCCCCCGAGGCAGCCTGCGTATTCCTGCTCCTCTGCCTGCCCTCTCACGTGGCCGCGCCAGCACCAGCCTTCAAGGGAGTCTCAGCAGCGCCCTGAAGTCCACAAGAGCCACAGCGCTTACCAGACAAACTTTCCTCCCTGTCTGATGAGTTTAGTGCTGTTTTCCCTCACTTGTACCTAAAATCTTTGTGATTTGTGATCCCTAGGGTGGATTGCCTGGACCAGCAGCACAATGCGCTCAGCCGGGGTTGTCCCGTGGTGGCTTCCAGTGCCCTGCGCTGCCCCAGCCTTCCCCGAGGCCCAGGGAAGTCAGGTAGATCAGACACAGATTTAAAGCTAGGCCGGAGCTTTAGCACCTTGTTGGACTAGGGTCCTGATTACCATAATGACAAGACGGAGAATTAAAGCTAAATGATACGTTTATACAAACTAATGAAAAACACGCTGGGTTCTAAAGTTCTCCCATCGTATTTGCTCTCAAAGGATCTGCAGATCCGCAGTGGTGTTTACATTTCAAAAGACTCGTTGCCATTTATGGATCTACTAATGCAATGCAGTAATTTTCTCCATGATTAAGACCCCAGGAAGTTATGAGAAGGCAATATGAATAACTATATGTAAATTTCTTTTTTTTTTTTTTAGCGGAAGCCAGGGTTTCAGAAATGCAATATACATATTAATGAGTGCTGTGCTCATAAAAGGTGCTGGATTAACCTTCCCCAAGAGGAGAATATTCAATTTATGCACTGTAAAAGTACTGCATTAGCAGCAGTGCCAGAATTGCCAAATTGGGAGTGTTCTCCATCCCAGTTGGGTCCATGCTGCTGCAAAATCCAGACTTAATGTCTGCTTTTACACATAAGACTAGATAGAGCCGCTTAAATTAAGTACAGATTCCTTGTTTACTGTGTATCCAGGGGGTTTCTATAGCCTGCATATGTGAAAGAGATATGCTTTGAGAAAGGGAAGACTGCTTGTCCCCTAGCCTTGCTTGTCCTCTAGACCTTAGGTGCTCAGCCCATAGCTGTGAACATATTTGCAGTATGTGGTGAGATTTTGGTTGCTCGTTAGATAGGTGGCTGCATAAAGGACATGGAGATGGTGAGAAATGGCAATAGTGTCTAGAAATGGCAATAGTGTCTAGCTAGCAGCCAGCACCTCTTTTCAGATGCAACAAATTTCAGACAATCGCAACTTTTGGTTCAGCCTAGGCCAGATTCAAAGACCTGGGCAAGGACAACGTCTACATGTTGCAGCATTTATAAAAAGTTCGAGGGATCTTGACAATCTTCTCATTGCCCTTCAGCAATGCTAGTGAAATTCATCAGTTTGGCAAAAAAAATCCAGTAATTACAAATGGATTGCTAGAAATCTTAAGCAGCGCTTTGCTACCACACATTTTCTATAACCCAGTGGGTTTCTATAACCCAGATATTTCCCAAGATTACATTGCTACATGGCAACTTCCTCTGCAAGATTTGAGTTAGTCATTAGCTGGTTTCAACCTGCAGGTTTATAGATTTCGTTAAGTCTATGCAGATTTAGCCCAGCTGAGGTTGTGACTTGCGTGGGTAATCTCTGGCAATAAATCTTAAAAATACAGTGTACATTTTGCTAGAGAAAAACAGACCTTACAAATTGAATATAAAGCTAATGAAATAATACTAAAAATTAGACTGTAGAATTTGATATAGATTTTAATTAATGCATATAGTTCAAATTTTAGTTTCAAATCAGACAGCTGCTTCTGGCAGGAATATCAATTTCCTCTCAAAAGTGGTCATTTCAAGACAAGTACAGTTTTTATTAAGAGTTATTTCTCAAAATATTCTTTTTGAAAACTTGTAAATAATCTGATGCTTTTTCTATTTCTATTAATATTCATGGGAGTGATAAATCATAACATTACATCATTAAATTGAATACTAGTAAAATGACTTGAAATTTGCATCAATGAAATGGAAATATTGCACATGCTTCAGTTATTCATTTAAAGAGGAAAAAACAATACCGAATCATTAAACATGAAGCAAAATATGGAAATACTTCAGCAAAACTGAACCCACAACTCTGAATAAAACATGGAGGCCACTGCAAATGTAGTTTTGAAGGGCATTGTTAGGAAAAATAAAAAGCAGTCTAGCCACAATCAACTAATTCATAGTTCCATGATATTTTTATTGTTGAGGAACAGCATAATGTTCACAGGTAGCAGAAATATTTAAAAGTATTTTTCAATAATATATTAAAAGTATGACCTTTTAATGTGAAGAGAATTCAAATTAAATCTAGTTGCTTCCTAAGATACCTACTTCATATTTGTAAGACAGAAACTAAAGACAAAATCAGCCTGGCAGCTCCAAAGAGGTTATGCAGAAAGACAAGCACATACTGCCCTTCCTTTTGGGTATTCCCAGTGTGTGATTACAGGGATAGTTAGACGTTCTCCTCTGGATCTGTTTATAAAGGTGTAGGAAATCACTTCCATCTGCTATACCATCAGCCAGCAATTACGGTCCCACACTTGAAATACCTCTCTGGATTGTGCAGCAAGAAAAAAAAATTGGCTAGTAATTATTTCAGGCATTTCAATTATATGGGCAAAAGATTACTTATGCCAAAAGCATGGCAAAGGTAAGTCAGGGGGCTTATTTTTTATATGCCTAGAATTTTCATCATCATTCCATGCCAAAGTTAACAGCTGGATGGATTGAAGCTTCAGTATTCAAAAGCCAGCTTTGATGTTTTTTTCTTATAACCAATTAACAAGACAGGTTTTATATGGCTGAAATAAATGAGCTGTCTGTCACAATAAAGGCCGTTAGGTGGTATTGGTCATCTGTCAAAGCTAATAAAACAATTTGACTTTGGCATCATTGCTAGGCAGGTGTCTGTAAACAGCAGGACTCCCAAACTAATCTTTTTTGTTTTAAGCACTATGATACTGCAGATATTCGCTACTCTCCCCCGTTACACAAGCTTTATATATCTGAATTTCTTTTATAAGTTAACTAGCTTATATGCTTTATATGTTGTTTTAGCAGTGTTTTGTTAGCATTTTGGAGTAGTTTTCATTGGCCAAAGGCATAATGAATTCTCTCTTTGCGCAGAAGCTGTAGCCAGACAAGGGCTGTGGTGTGTTTTTGAGAAGGTTGACAATAAATAGGTACATTTAACAAAAGCCAGCAAGAAGTGTTTTCACAGGCCATGAGGGATAAGCTCCCAGCAGTGAAGGGCAGGCAGGACAGGGCTGCCCCTCACCATGGGATGTGTGCTCCAGCAGCATCGGCTCGCTGTGCCCTCCTCCCAGGGCTGGTGTCACCCTGCCCTAGCCAGACAGCTCCTGGTGAGCAGGAGGCAGGATTGTGATTTCCCTACACCTCAGTGCTGCATCAGCAAGGCAGGAGGGAAAGCGTGGTTCAGAGGCTGTCTCTGTCTCCTCTGGGGGCAGTTTTCAAGCAGCGCGGAGGATTTTTTTATGTTGTTTTCTCTGGGACACAGCATCGTGTTTTGCCAGGAAAGAGAGGCCTAGTTGCACCTTGGACCTTTCTGCTGCCTCAAGATGCTTCTGCAGTCAGCTTTGTCCTTGTGCATCCCACAGATATTGGCTAATTTCCACAGAAGCCCAACAGACACTAACTTTCATCAAGGGAGAGAGCAATACATCAAGTAATATCAAGGTAAAGCACCTAATCATCATCTCAGCAGCAGGGTAGGACAACATTAACCCCAGTTTGTGTCATAACAAATTACAGCACAGCAGGAAGAAACTGCTATGGACAGGATGTGTCCTACCCCATATAAGTGAATAAAAGTGCTCAAACCTGACCATCCCAATTTGATACCTTATTGGCATTGCGGTGGGACCTTTATTCCACCCCAGGAGACATGGAGACATTGCAAGGATTCGAGCTGAAGGGAAGGGTCACTATTGCGTGTACTTTGCAGAGCATAAATAGGTAACTTTTTGCCAATGAGACTGGGTGTTACATTGATCACACTGGATGCTGACAGTAAAAACCTGTGTATATGGTGATTAAATAGCTTTGTTGAAGGCAATGCACTTGATGTTTAGGAGAATGAAGCTGGAAAGCTGATTAAAGAATCTACTATAATGCACAAGCCACTGGCTTGGTCAAGGTCTACTTGTAATTTTTATGGTCTCTCCAAATAGCATATAAAGAACAGATGGAATAAGATAAACAGAAAAGTCCCATTCTGCACAGAAAACAAAGTACAGAATAAAACCAAAAATGCAAACAGTCTTATTTGAGCCCAGTGTATTTTATTTATAACCAGAACCAAAAATCTTTTCTCCTCAAAATGTTTCCCTGGGGTATCTTTACAATACACTGCTGAATAATTTACTCTATCTGTCCTAAAGCAGAAATTAAGAAACATTTTTGTACATTCAGTTGCTTTTTCAGACGCTTTTTACAGTACATCTGAGGTTTACAGCACACTGGGGATCAATACAAGCATGTTGTAGGCACGAATGCCATATTTTACATGTAAAATGTAGTTTGTCGTTAAGCTGTATATTCAACTGGAAACTAGACCGAATTGGCCAAAAGTGAAAAGAACTGTATGTACAGGAGAAAAAGTATTTGGTCACAGTGCATTGGCAGAAAGTACAGTGCTCAGAAAGCAAAATACAGCTTTTAATTCAGCTCTTTCTGCCCGTGACTAGGGTAGAAACCACTGAATCAAAAATAAGCAAAGCGAAGATTTGCTAAAGCTGCCTCTGGGCAGACCCTGGTCTTGTTCATTTCAGAAAGAGCTGAGTGTCCATTTCCCTCTGCTCAGATGTTTGTTATAGAAAATATGAGGTAAACTCTCAGCATTTGCTGTTTTAAACTTTAATGTTAATGTTAATTCGATGCTAGTGTTATGATCACTAAATACTTGGAGAAAAAAGGTTGTAGTATAGGATTTGAAATGCTGTTAGTAAAGCAAGTGCAAACCTCTAAATCTATTGTATATTCTACAAAAAAAGAAAGATTGTTCTCTTTATTTATGATGGAGTGATTTATGGATTTTAGGTTGTGGCTTTTGATTTTGTTCCAAGGCTGTTGTTTGCCTCCAATCTTGATTTAACAATATCTTCAGTATTGATCTGGAGGTGACAAGCAATGTAAATTTCTAGTGCTTTGCATCATGTGGCATACTTCAGTTATTGGCTGGTATATCATTGGCGTTTATTATCCTGAATGATGTATAGCTATGTTCTATTAATTTGTCATTGATTACCATCTTCTTCAAAATGAGTGTAACCTTCAGGAGGGTTTCTGAATTCACAGGCATGGGTGATGTCTTATGCTTAGCCACAGCATGATAGAAGAGACAACAGTGATGCTTGAACTTGCTCACACTGCACACAGCACAGCCTAGCACTGGTTTCTGACTACACCTGAAAAGGAACATATGTCTCACGCTTCGTAGACATCCAGGGACCTTGCAGAACCATCATGACATGATCATGGAAATGAGAAGGGTAAGACTGCTTAGCTTGGGAGGAGGATGACTTACCTAAAGATTGCAAGAGTGTAACGATAAGGCTGCCCATCTTGTGTGACTAGCGAAGTCAGGAAAGAAACTATCCTGAACTCAGATGAGAAATAATCCATCTTTTTTTACAACAGAGGAACAATAATAATTTCTTCTAGTTGGATCCTAAATCATGACTTAGAAACAGTATCCAGACATAGAAAAAAAAATGTGGTAGAAAAGCTATTCTTTTGCACTATAGGAATCCTAAAGATGATCTTCTGATAATAATTATTCTTAGAAAATACAGTTTGTTAGTAGCGACTTTCTTCAAAAGAAGATCATGAGATGGATCACTCAGAGGGAAGTAAGTACTTGAAGATTATTTAAAAAAATATTTTTTCATTGTTTTCTGACTTCTCTTTGAATGAAAGCCAATCATCCAAACAAAGTCACTTTGACCATTCTTGTTAGCTATCAGTTGGGGAAAATTGAGATCAGTATTTCTAGAGGATAAAATCTTCATAATTGGTGCTTACTTGGAACATATCACGTATCCAAAACTAATATACTTTAAACTAGTAGTTCAGCCTTCGTAATACTTCTTGCAATATAGTCATTGCCATCTTTTATGAAGCAGTAAACTGCAACACAGAGGTTTTCAATCACTTCTAACACTGGCCTGCCCTCTCTTCCACTGAAGTCAGTGGGTTTTCACGTTGATATTTATGAGTAAGAGTCAAGATAACACTAAGTTTCTCACTGACCTCAGCAGCAGGAGAGATGAGTCAAGGCTGATGGCCTTTGAAAAGCTTTTCCTGAGTGACTTCAGCCAACTTATCATAACAAGACATTAGCAGAAACGTAAAGGTCACCTGGGTCACCATTTTCAACCATGGCACTGCACTGCCTTGTGAGGGAGGTTTTAAGATGCTCCATGCACCTGCTGAGAAGTGAAAGAACACGACTTACAAAAAGTGTAGAATTCTGTCTCTGTTTTCACATGCCTAGAGAAGGACAAAAGGGAAGGTGAAGGTACAAATTTCATATCTCACGATACTGAATATTTGTGTAATTCCATATGACTAGGACATTTTCGCTGCACTGCCACACGTAGAATAAAAACATCAAAACTTTCAAGTATGATCACAGAATCTAAGTTAAATATTAGGACTCATTATATGGTCACAAGCCATTAGTTTCAGGCTCAAATTGGCAAGAAACAGCAATTCAGAATTCATATGCATGTGGGAAAAATCTACTCAGAAAATCTAAAAATTAATTGAAAAAAATGTGTTTCACAGCAATTCTGTCTTTCCATTTGAACACCCTATTGCTCATGATGATGGCTTGTTAGGTTCTGTCAAATATTTCATCATTTAAACTTCAGCCTTATTTGAGAATGGCTACATTATATTTCTATTCTGTCTTTAAGGAGGTTTGTATTTGTTAGTCTTGATTTCAAATGCCTTTAAAGCTAATCCACTTCATCAATTCGTAGTACTTCAAATATGTGTTTATTCATTTGTCATTCTTCTACAATGCTCTAGCCAGTAGACTGGTTTTCTGACAAAAAACTTTAAAATGTTCATTGTAGTAGAATCCCATGAAATGACTGTGATTAGGCAGACAAGATTTGTAACTTTTCTTTGCAGGAACTTGTACTACACACCATTCACACACTGAAATTTGTAAAACAGAGGAGCCCTGGCGAAACTTCTCCTGAGGTATCCAGGATTGCTGGATTGCTCCCTTAGCTGCTGTGGTTGGGTCCTACCAGGGACCTCCCATTGGCATGAGCAGGCTGGTGGACCCCAGGTAATTTCCTGTGCCATTTGAGAAATGCTGATTCATATGTGAGACAGCAAGAATGGCACAGAACTGTGTGTTGTTAAGACTCCAAGAACGATGGAAAACACACTTAGAAACACTCCTTTCCACCATCTGCACACACGTGTAATCCTAAGAGCCAAAGATAATCTTTCCTATTTTGACTAGATGCCTGACTTGAAAGCGATTGAAGCACAGCTGGCCTGGCTCCCTAGAAACCAAAGACTTTCAGAAGGAGATGGTGTGATTGGAACATTTCATCCTAAAATAGGTGCCTTACATCAGTGAGAAGAAGTGTAGCTTGGAAGTGATCGACTCTCTCTCTGTTAACTTTAAAAGGAGTCCAGATGATTGGCTTTGATAAGATATTTTATTTTTGGTCGGCTAAAGTTAGGTGAACTATGTATTCTGTACAAACAACATATAAACAGTTATCATGAACACAGCTTGCAAAGGTTAGTTTAGACGGTGTGTGCTTACCAAAAAATGAATCAAAGTTGCTTTGACGACATCATTCCATTCCAATACTAGAGTGCTGCAGGAATAAGATTATACAGTTGCAGGATCCTTCCGATAATTTGTGTAATAATGATGATTATGGTATTGGTAAAAGCAATTGGCAGAGGGCAAGAAGTGCAAACAAATAAAGTAAAACAATGATCTAATATCACCAGAAAGAAACAGAGCTGTATTTGACCTGAGGATTGCAGTTGCAAATATACATTAATAGGATTCTTCAGCGGATGTAGCAGAACATAATTTAATCTGAAGGGCACTTGAGAAATTAGAAGTGTTTCTCTTGTGTAGCTTTTTGACATGATGGAGGTCTGGATTAAGTGTTAGGTTCTAATGTAAATTACAAAGATTACTATGTCTGCAATTTGTCTACAAATAGTTGTAATTTGTTTAATCTCCTTTGGTACTGTCACTATCTGTTTCATCTTCTTTGAGATGCTCTAAAGTCAGAAGAGTTGTCAGGGCACAAGAATTATATAAATTTTATTTTAAAAGGCCATCTTGGTATTTTGGACTGTCTTGTAATCATCTTGGAGAGAATAAATCAAGATTGCACTCCCATGTTCAAAAAATTCCAGGAACTTATAACATGTAATGCAAGGAACTTAAAATGATTTTATAAAATGATCTGTGCTATTGTTGCTTGGGAAAAATTGGATAAATGAGCAGGGTACACAAGCATTTGTTTAGTCAAGTGCTTCTCTCAGATGAGTTAATTAGAACCATTTATATTCAAAGATAGCAGGAGTTGCATAGGAAAAGTCTTCAGTAAATTTTGTCTCAAATGAAATTTTTCCTTCAGTTCAAAAGTATTAGGATTTTATTTAGCGTAATTTTGCCAAATCATTTTTGTTATTCTTCCCTGCCTTCCCCCACCACACTTTCATTCTTGATACTTTGAGCTCCATTTTGCAGATTTACCAAAGATGCTCACAAGAGATCTACAGACTTTGTAAGATACCGTCTCAGCTTCAGCATCTTTGGAGTTCACATCCCTATTTTTCTTTTCCACAGAGAAAAAAGAAGTCATGATCATAGAGCACTCACTCATATGGATACATAGTGTTTTATATCTTTGCAGTTTGCTTGCATGTGCGCACGCATAAAAGGAAGGGAGGGACATATAACAGATGGTTATTACAAACATTGGTTTACTGTATATATTCCACTTGCAGATTCTGCTTTTGCACATGGACCCTTTCAACTATCAGACTGTATAGCACAAGGGCTAACACAATATCGAGTAATTTTTGGCAGTTACTGCTCAGGCTTTCATTGCTGCCAGATCTTTGGCAGTATAAGCTACATCCCTGTCTAGTATACAGCAAGCACAAGGTCCTCATTATACTGGAATCTAATAGGGCCAGAAGGCTGTACATACAGTGTAAACCCAGAATCTCTCCCCTGCCTTTTGACTGAACAACTGTTTAATATGTGGTGCCATACATAAAGGGATAATTATTTGTATACAAATTCAGTTCCAACGTAAATAAATACAAATAGAGAAATTAATGGAATAGATTTCTGCAGTTAAATATTTTCAGATACACCCATTTATGCCACTAGGGCACAATGACAATTGGCACAGAGGCTTGCACAGGGCAATTATGACACATTCAATATCCAAACCATCATGAAGTCTGCCACACATCCTCATGCTAGAAGCAATGAGCCTACACAAATATATTTTTGTGCACACACAAGGAAGAAGGAATAAGAGATTGCACGTCTGTCTTGCAGGCGTTTCAGTAGGCAGTATCAAAGTCAGAAAACAGAGGTTAATTCCCCAGTCAGATGTTCTAACTCTAGCCAGTCATGAAATAAAGGATTATGGAAATTGTCCATGAAGGCACAGACACAATAAGAAGGTGCCTAAAATGAGATGGTAGGGAGCAGAAGCACTTTTGAGCATGTTGCAAAAGATGCCTAAGTAAGTTTTCCCTCCTCCAATCTAGGCTGCATTTTTTAGGTAATTCAGCTTAGCCTGTGTTCATCACATTTAAGGTGTTAGTACTATTCTGGATTTTATCCTGAATTAACCAGCAATGTGAATAACACTAACAGGCATCCAGTGGGTAAATACAGAGAAAAGGGGACTCAATCTCACCAATCAAGACAGTAAATTTTTAATTCATGTTTTGAATTCATTCACCTCCAGTGATCTTTTTTATTAAAATGAGGCACTGAATTTAAGTAGAACAATATAGAGGTATACCGGACTTAATATCAATTCATGAGATTTTGAGGTTACTTTATTGCGTGTTGATTTTTAAAGCCATTTCAAAAAATCAATCATCAGTTGCTATGAAGCTATATGACACATAAATCAGGACTCCAGGTTAAGTGAAAACTGAGGTAAACTGTGCGTGTTTCTATTTATAGTAGTCATATTATGACCCTGACACCATTTTCTTGAGCTTAGTATTTTGTCACTAAAATTCCCTTTACAGACTGAGATTTATCACAAGACTTCAGTATTTTAATAGCTTTTTAAAGGATGAATTTAGGCGCTGAAGCTGAGAAAGTCTTTGCTGCTTAGATCAAAGCTGGCTGAAATTCAATTTTGTTTCATGGGAAATTAGGATATTTTGAATAAGTTTTTCTTTCAGTGTGGAGATGAAAGTAGAGTTTTCTAAATTTCCCATGGAAGGAAAATAAAAAAAAAAAGATAATGTTGATACTAATCATTAAAAAAGAAAAATCAGAATGTGATTAGATCTTTCTGAAGTGGAAATGAAGCAGTACTGCAGGAGTACTAGGCAGTTTCCAGGAGGCAAACTCCACAGGTTGAGTTTGTGGACTCCTAGGAGTGGCCTGAGATGCTGAAGACACAGTTGTATTGGTGCTCACAAGCTTTACAGAGCTTGGAGGGACCTTGCAGCACGAAAAGGAGGTTGCACGCTGAGAGAACTGATGCTTCAGCACCCTGGTTCTACACATCATCATCTCCTCCCACTACTAACTTTATCTGCAGTTCAGTATATCCAACAAAATAAGGAAAATATTTTGAAAATCAGGACAAAGAGACAATAAGGACATTATCAAGATGTAAATTCATCTTCACAGTATGTATCCGTTGAACTATATGTTTCTTCTTCAACAGATGAGCAAAACAAAGGGTGGAGAGCAACAGAAAGTTAAGTCAAGCTAGCTGAGAAGAAATACGTCAGCTAGGTCTGTGGTTTGGCCTGGATGATGATGCAGCCCCCATTTGGGAATCACACCAATATTTTTCTTGTCAGGCCAGGAAACTAAATTAGGTCAGTATCATCACATAAAAGAAAATCAGGAAAGTGTTTCTGCCTGATTGTGCCAGTACGTTAAAGTAAGAGGCATTTTCAACTTCCAAAGCTGTTCCACTTTCTACAAAATACGAAAATAAGCATTTGGTTATAGAGTCTGACTGAATAGAATGTCTTTACAACATAGAGGGTTAGACCTACGTGGCAAAATTGCAGAGAATTTATAAAGAAATTATGGAGGAACTTTGGCTCTGAGCTGACAAGTAGCAGATTTGAAGATCAATATTTTATCCTTGGCTCCTCTGCTGCCCTTGGTGGATCCAAGACCATGTTGATTGTCCAAAGGCACAAAAGGAAAGCTGCAGCTGAGCCAGCAGATCAGCTGTCTTAGAAAAAACATCCTTGTGCTGTCAATGCTGAATATTCACTGCTTATTTTCTGATGTCTCCATTAGAAATGGTGCAAGTGATTTGTTAAAAAAAGTAATATACATTTTAAATATACATTTTCACATCAATAATAATGAATACGTAGTTGAGATCTGTAAAATGTAAGTGTATATTTTAGTGTGCTCCATTTTTTGCAACAAAATCATTATGGCATATTCAAAGATTATTTAAGTCTAAGAAGGACTTGCACCCTATTAATGCTCTATAATACGGAATATATATTGCATATTCGTAGTAAGGCCTCAAATGAATTATCAAAATCCAAACTGTGGGCAAGCATTGAATGTAGGTCACAAAGCTTGAGTAAATTTTGATATGTCTATTGGTAAAATATTAATCTCAAAAAAAGGTTCCTTTTCCATTTTGTATTAATATTATTTTGAAAATGTATATCCTTTAATATTGTCAAAACAAAATGTTTAAGTAGTCATAGAAAAGTGAAAAACAGCTACCCTATTCCAAATCATTAAGGCTACTGTTGTAGAAATTTATGTGATTGCTGCAATGATTGTCAATTTTAGAAATGATCTTACCTAAAACAAACTACATTATTTATACTGAAAACCATGAAAGAAACTAAATTAGAACAAATAAAAGCAAGAAAAAGAGTGAGACATAAATCCATGGCATGCGACTTTACACCATAGCACATCATTAGCTCTGCAGTTTTGACATGGTTTCCAGTTGAGGCATCCCACACATCAACCAGTAGTTTTTTCTAATGCCTCAGCTAGCTCATAGCTCTTGCTATGAGCAGAGATTGGTGTGAGACTCAGCTCCACGTTCATCAGTCACAATTTGAAATAATTTATGCCATTTCTCAAAAAAAACCCCAACAATCCACGTAGGAAAAGCTCCTCTTATAGCAGATTCGTGACTAGATCTCTTGTGACTCATTTAAGTGCATTATGGAGGCATTGATGCATATAAATTTTATGCATATTCCCAAATTTTAGCTGATGAGCAGGAAACAATTACATCCTGTACCTCGTGTCTAAAAGGTTTATTAAATCCGCAGATTTACTCTGCAGATTCTGATGAAAAGTCCCATGGTGGAAGCAGAGGGACTCAGCAGTGATGTGAGCCATTTTTGACATCAAAACTTTCCATATGTTGTGTTGGGAGGGATGCACATCTCAAACCTGTGGCCAGAGTGTGCCTAATCCAGCAGTTCAATGGCTCACACATGCAATCAACTGTTTGCAAATAATGACATAAGGAAGAGTCTGCAGGATGAGACAGTGCTAGGAGAAGACAGAGAATATGTTCAACAGCTAATCTGCATTTCTTTCTTTTTTTTTTCCCTCCAAGTGTAGCATTTTTGGTGAGTGAAAATTGGACTGAATTTCAGAACTAGGAACAGTGAATTTTCAATAATTGACTCAAAAGAGCAACACTGCTTCCTTTGAGAAAATGCTTTGGAAGCTATGAGCTTTTTTTTGAGTCAGCATATGCCAAAAAAAGTGAATTGTTGCAGCTTTTAGAACTAAGCTGATAATTTCAACCTATTCTCAGTTTCCTATTCTATTTAAAATGTAAGAGATCCTTTCTCTGTGCTTAAAAGCTGAAAACAAATGCAGTAGCTTGTAAAAATCGTGTTCTTTAAATCCTTGAGTTGACAGAATTCCTTGGTAAAATGGTTAATTTTGAAAGTTAAGACTGTGCTGCTTCCACAAGGCTTTCATAGTTCCCACAAGGAATATAACTTTGGTTAAAAATAAATAAATAAAACATTTCTCGACAGTGTCGCCTCTGGATTTTAGTGCAACTTCTTGGTGATTATTGCAGGACAATGTGTTGCTGGCCCCGGTAGAGTGGAAATGCTCAGGGGGTGCTGGGGACACACTGGACCTCAGCAGACTTGACGATCCCCTCAGGACCCAGCTGGCACCAGCACAGCGGTTCATCTGCACCTTCCAGCTGGGAAGTCAATGCTAGTTCCTTGCCACACAAATCCACTTGCAGCAGAAAGCACCTTTTTGGGGTTGATCGGCCCCATCATGCGACCTTGTTAATGTTTCCCAGACAAAACAGTGTCAGGTGGGAGAAGTGGAAGGGGACGAGTCTGGAGCTGGATGCTACAAGTGACAAAGTGATGTTTTGTTTTGATCTGTGACAGAAAGCGTAACATTTCTCAGAATGAAGATAACAATAAACCATTAATAACTGTGAGATACAGAAATATATATGTTTCTAGAAGTTTATGTCATAGAGCTGTGCTAATGATGCCTTAAATCCTGGTAAAATGTGATTTTCTTTGATTGGTCTTTTTTATTATTATTAAGTTGCTAATAATAAGTGATAAATATTAGTCTGTCAGTTAAAAAAAAAGCCAAAAAGCCAAAAAAAAGGAAAAAAAGCCAAAACCAAACCAGGTTATAGCCTGCTTACCTCCTTTAGTGCAGGACATGAATGATGGCACTGAGAACCAGGCATGTGGCAGAGGAGCTCGGGCGGCCGCGGCCCCTGCTCCACATTCCCATGTGCTCGGTGATTCATGCCGGGGGCGGATGCCGGTCGCGGGTGGCTGAAGCGCTGCCTATATATAGCCTGTGAATGAGTTCATAGCATGCTCTTGGAATGAAAGGTGCTCTCTAAAAGCCCCAGGTAAATTGGCATTGTTTCATTATTACAGTAAGGTGCTAGCAGCTGACACTTTCAATAATTGGATCAACTTTCTTGATGCAAATGCCAGCAGGTTTGACTCAGCTGTTTATAGCTTGGTAGCAGATAAATTATGTTCTACGAAGCTCATTGTGTTTCAGGGGAGATTTTGGGGAACTTTAAGGGACTGTGGACGGTTTCAGCCTGGCCTTTGCAGTGGTTTGTGATCCGGGCACCGCTGTTCCCAATGCCTTTTCCTCCGTGACTGTATGTTGGGCGATGCCGGGTTTATTCCATCCATATTCAGTGCTGTAATGATTCAGTGCCTGGAGACTCCTCACCTCAGGTGGTGAAATCCCCATTTCCCATCCCTGTACTGCTACAGGCACTGCAGAACACAGCAGAGCTGGGTCCAAACAGGCCCACGGATGGCTGAGATCTCTGGGCCTTGGAGTGAATGCTAATGGGATGCCCCTTGTTTGAGGGGCAGCGAGTACATGTACAATGGCAGCACATGCCTCAAAAACAGGCAGCAGGTAGATAGGAAGGAAATGCTGAGGACAAGGATGCATTTTAATATCTACCTTTTCCTGGTGTGAGGCCGCAGTCCAGAAAACTACCTGCAGGGCAGTGCGGCCTTCCAGGAAGCAGCGGCCTTGTCTGCTTCCTGACATGAAGTGCAGGCCCCATGGCGAGACGAGGATTTTCTTACAGGTTATCTGAGCACTGACACAATGGCCTGCATGCTGGCTGCACTTGCTTCCGATCTTGGTGCATATTGGATACTGGATATTTAACCTTCACTGTGGAAAGCTCTTGCTGCCACAGCAAGTCCGGGCATTAATTCTGCTGATGCTGCTGGAAACGCTCATCTAAGGACAAGAACTAAGTACTGAGGTAACAACACCTTGCTTTTCCCCAGCGAATCATAATTTCATCTACAGCCCCCCAAGAGTCAAAGCAGTGCTGCGCAGGATGATCTACATTTTGCACTTTGGAAAACTACTGAGAAGCAGCTCTGTGAACTTCAGAAGTATATTTATTAGTGATTAAAAAAAACAGGAAACGTATCCTTGCTAGTCTGTTTACTTACTTTCTCCCTCGTGGTCTCTCTCTTCCCCTGCCATGAATAATGTATTATCATTTTTTTCTCTCTTTTTCTCACCCAGAGAAAAGTGGAGATGTTAATGTCTTGCAGTGGCAGCCAGGATGAGAGCAATTATGCACACTGATTTCCTCAAGAACTTCCTCTGCAGCTAGCGCAGTTGAGGGCCACAGCATCTAGTCCTAGCTGACAGCAAGCAGATGGCCTGGCAGCGGCACTGTTCATACTTCAGTATGAACATCATTAATGAAACAAAATACAAGTTTACAGTTCCAACTTCTTGGCATTAGGTAAGCGATGCAGTATACTGTAAGAGCAATATGTTAGCTACCATGTGCCATTCAAGGAAACCAACTATGCTAAATCTGTCACATGGAAAAAAAAATCAGCCTTCTCCTCAGGTAAGGTATGTCAGTGCCCTGCATTCTTTTCGACAAATTTTATTGTTCTACAAGTGAATAAATACTGAAATGCTGCCTTCCAGCTCCTAGAGTAGCCCTGTATCTCTGTATCTCCTGACATGGTCAGGTGTTAAGGGATGCCAAAAAACTTAGGAAAACTAGAAATACCAGTCAATAAGTGCTTTTCGATCTTTACTGTCTTTTCTATTTTTGCTGCAGACAGAATAGTCTATGCACTGGGGAACAGCATACAATTGCAGTGTCTTTATGGAGTACTGCACGTAAAAATGACATTTTAAGAACACATGTGGTTGCGATTTCACATACTTTGAAATTCAAAATGAAATATGAATAGTTAAAGGACCAAGTCCCACTCACTTTTCTCTCTCAAACAGCCGCACTGAAGCTAAGCCTGCTGTGCAACATCTGCTCTCCTGCTCACTGTTTGCTCCCTAGAAATGAACTTGTGGGCAGTGTCCTGTGTCCTCAGGCTCACCAGTACAAAAACAGTGCTTTGCTTCACAGCCTTTAGAACTTCTTTGGGTGGCAATGCAGTCTTAAATTAATCCAAAGTCTTAGACAGTGAGAGATTATTGTAGGATAAAATGTAGAGATAAATAAATAACTGGGTGAAGCTCAATCTTAACCATTATAAAGATACTGACAGCGCCATAGGCAACATACTTAAATGCTGTGTTATTGGTCCACAGTGGTTTTTTTTCTCATGTATTTCCTTGAATATTATCTATGAACAGCTTACTCTTTTAAGAGAAATTTCTTCGTATCCCTGTAGTCATCTGTGTCAATTTTGTAATTGCTTGGTAGTTTTGTTCACTAGAGTGAGTTAGAAGGATTTCTTGTGTGCTGTCCCCTTTGATTAGTAGACTTCTCTGTGGGGGGATGATAATGTCTGAGGGCTAGAATGGTTACATTCAAGGGCTTTTGGGTTGAGAAGTGATATTTTTTGATAAATGACTGCCATTTAAGAAAACACTAAGTGTTTGGAGAAGTATTATTCATAGGCGTATTGTTTTTTATTTTCACATTCACTATTTGCTATTCTTTTGTTCTTTCTTTCTCAATTACTATTGATGTTCAGGATGCCTGTCAGCTAATGCCTTTTTATAAGCTGTTCTGCAAGTTGAACACAAATAACATGACAGCTTGCAGGCTACTTGTTGTCATGGTGTTCTTACTTTGCTCTGGGCAATGCCATATAAAGAATATTACATCTCAACTCCTATCTGCATCAACCAAATATTTTAACATTAACACAATAATATCAGGATGGCAGGATGTTTGTGACATTACCAGCATCAAGAAAGCAGAATAAAATTATGTTCTGTTTCCGCCTCCACAGTTTCACCCACTCCCAAGTTTGGTCCTACTGCGGTTATAGAATTATTGATTTCCATGGTGGTAACTTGATTTCAGGTTCTAGGCCCAATTATGAGGTTTAATTTTAAAAGTCTTTTTGATTGCCCTTGCAGGCATTTGCTAACTGAGCTGTAACACAGCATGACCTTGCGTGCCACTGTGATCTAGCTCCCTATTAAACAATTTACTCTAAGGTTATCTTGGTTTCTGAAGTTCTGTGCCTTATCTGCAGCCCAAAAAACTGCACCACATGACAGCACTGACCAAGAGCAAGTGGAAAAGTGTATAAGAAAATTACCAAAATTATGCTACATGGTGTTATCCTGTAGCAGGAACTACTTCTTCATGGCAATATCCATCCTGCAAGTTAGGGCTGCTGCTGTTGGGTTTTACCTTATTCATTTTGGACTAGTATGAGGCTCGTCTGTGAAAATGAGATTTACTTTAAAGCAAAAACTTCTTTAAAGTGATTGTGATACCAGCTTGTACAGGCTCCCCCTTGAAGTCTCCAATACACCCATAAACACCTGTTTTGTATATGTCAAGATATTCGTATATGCCAAGATATGGTATGTCACTTGCTGCCTCTTGCCTCCCTTTGGGCCAGTGTTCAGCATCTCTTGCCCATTAAAACATTTTCAAAGCAGCAGCTCAGCAGCTTAATGTTTTTGCCTGTTTTGCCTTTCATTTGAGAGGAAGATCTTGCCATTATCTATGCAACTAACTGCTGTCCTTCAGTATTTTCTCAGAAATGTGCTTTTACCACTGGAAAATGCTGTCGTGCTGGTAGAGAAGGGACAGAGAGCACTGTCTTTTCCACATTCCCAGAGATTAAGAACAGATCCTCCAGCCTAAAATGAACCAGATTATATACATGTGGCCTTTAGACATGGCAGAAAATACCTTTTTTTTCCTCTCCTTTCTTTTTTTCTGAAAATAAATATTTAATTTAAAAAGCTGTTTCATTACATTATGCTTTTATTTCCTTCCAGGGAAAACAAGAAGCAAAATACTTGGCCTTGCTTTCAAACCTGAAAAGAGTTTCAAAAGGCGAATACAGAGAAGTGAAAGAGAAATGGAAAAAATTTGGATTGCTAGGGAAAAAAAAGCAACCTATAAACCTGTCAAGCCAGCAAACAAACCAATAAACAGGTCAAGTCTCAGAATCAGTAATGTGAAAAGTTGCTGTGAAGATTATTGCTTTTGCTTCTAAAGTGTTTTTCACTGGGGAAAGCTGATCTGAATAGCATAATGAGATCCAGGGCAGACACAGGGATGCTGGGAATCAGTGAAGAATGGGAACGGATACAGTTCAGAAATGTATTCTGCCATTATTGGAGGACAGTTCTTGCTCATACTGTTAACATTATTTCCTGAGGAAACTGAACTCACTAAAATTCACTACTATACGGCTGCATTTCCATAGAAGAGAATGGAAGAAAATAGGTAACAACATGTGAATTATCCTGGTTTCCTCATTAATATCTTGGGAGGAGGCTTTCGGGTGTTTTTCAAATCAACTTTGGTGATGCAGACCAAGATCACTGTGACTACAGATGAGGCTTTAATGCCAAGGTACAGTGGAGTTAAACAAAACCAATTGAGTTTATATAGAAACAAAGATACTTCTTTCTGGGATTTCAAGTTGATATATTCTCTTTCACAGCTCATCAAAATCTTTTGAAGTCACTGAAGTATTCACACAAAAAAAAATCTGCAAAGCAAAACACATTTGGTGTATTCTTTGTACTTTTTCTATGGTTTATGGCCCAGCAGGGTATCAAGGATTCATCTGAGTGCAGTTCTCGATAATTTTGGTAATATACATGCAAGATTTTGCACACTTGGTCTTCCTGGCCAGCCTTCGTAGGCTTTTATTTCAACAGTGGTATTCATTCCATAGGAAGAAATAAATATTTAAGCATGCAATTTGCTTAATTTGCCCCAAAATAATTACATGCCCTGGAAAATACTACTACTTATCACTGTGCTATAAAGATGGAGACCAAGTTTTTCTTCCAAAGATTTCTAGAAACAGAACTTTCAAAAAGTGCAGCTTACTTATTCAATAATATTTGTACAGTTTGCACAGTATTTGTACAGTAATAAACTAAACTATATCCAGGCAAATTATACACATTTTTAACACTTCCTTCATCATGTCTTGTTTTACTCCTGAGATTTTTTTTCACTTAAGTATTAATGTACACATGACGCCTTACTGCTGAAAATTCAAAACCACTTTAAATGAGCTATAGGTGAGGAGTAGATTTGTGCGTAGTGTCTCCTTTGTCACTCTTTACTCACCTCCAGCAAGGAAAATAACAGCTAAAAGAAGTTGATTTTCTCACAGGCTGCTTTAAAGTACTTGGGCATGCAACTATTTATTGTGGGACTGCACAGCATTTTGGAATCCCTGTTTTCAATTAAAAATATGCACTCTTTGGAATTGACCTTCAGATAAGCCGTAGTATATAAATTCTAAATCATGTCTTCAAAGAGAAGGTTGATGAGTAAGGATTTTTTATATTTGGACTATATCAAATAATACCTAAAGCAGTTTTTTTTCTTTTTTTTTTTTAAAATTCCCCTCTGAGTTATCCAATTCTGACACTATGCTGGACTTGGAGATGAAAGATAAATGAAAAACCAATTCAAGTTTCAGGCTCAATATGAGCTAGTAATTCTTGAGGGTGGGCCAGATTCATTCTTGAAGCTTCACCAGGGAAGAATTTTGGCCCTGCAGAACACACTGTGCTGTTCCAGAATACCCTGGAGACTAGAAATTCACCTTAAGAACCTTTATTCGTAAGACAAGTTTTTAATGAATACTGCTAGAAAAGACTAGAGAATGTAGAGAATGAAATAGTACTCAATTAAGGAGTTTTTTTGTGGTGTAATGTAAGGTCAAGTGGATATACATATATTTTTGCCGCTGAATTACATCAGCTATATCTTGTAGCTCTACGTACCACAGAAAGATAAATGGTTGAATTAGTGGCTGTCTTCACTCTTTTTCATAGCAGCAAATAAAGTAAATACCTGGTTTTTAGACAGCACATAAGGTTTACCTGTATAGACCTTGAATTTAGAAACAGTTAAAAGATAAGAAATTTTGCTGTGTTTACTTATATGCTGTTAACTTTGTACTTTTATTTAAAAGTAAAACAAATCACTAATGAGTCTAGTGCTCTACCTTGGAAATATCTCACTGGCAGAATCCTCCTGAGCTGTTTGCAGTTCCTTCAGGTAACAAAGACAGACAGAGAAAATACTTTAAGTCTGGGAGATCTGTGGATTTTTGAACATTTCAGCTGTACACTATTAAGTAAGACAGAGTACTGTATGAAATGCTGGAGTGAGTGATCTGTCAGGAAAAGGAAGGCAAGCCATCACCATGTCCTCTTCCGTAGCTTGCTCTAATGGGCAAGCCATGGTGCTATAGCAGCGTAGTGACAGATCCTCCATCCTCCTTGTGATGCTCCAGCAGTTCAAGTGACCTTAACCTGATCCCAAAGCACTGATTTCTTTCATTTCTGCACCAGAGGGCAGATAGCAACAGGCTGACAGAAAGGCACAGGAAATCAAGGGCTTGGTCTTAAGGAATTAGATCATAAGGGATGACTTGGACAGCCTGGTAGCTGGGCCTTATTACAGAGCTAGCAATTCCCTTTGAACTCTGTGGTTCTTGGGATCAATGAGTCTGGATTACATCAAAACAAAAGGCAATTAAAATAAATGAATTTTCCAGCAACTGCTCTATAAAAGCTCTCCTCTTCCAAAAAATAAAGACAAGTATTCTGATTGGGCAAGCTTTCATTTGTGTTCAGAATCTCAAGAATCTGGCAGCTCTGAAGATTGCCCTAGAGAAATCATCTGTGGAAGCACAGTACCTTCAAGGCACTGGTTGTGCCAGATTTATCGTGCAAGCACACATCACCTTTCAGAATATGAAGCATAGCTCCTCACCATCTAAGAAAAGATGACCAAGGGAAAAACAGTGGGATAACTTCATCTGTTCCATTGCGCAAGGAACCTGTGGAACTTCAAATGGTCTATAGCACTATAACACCTTCTAAAAGGATATCTAGTGTTGATTTAGGACAGTATGTGAAAGAGAATTCAGCAATTCTCTAATGCAAATCATTCCAATAATTTTGCACATTTACATATTTTCTATGTTTGAATTTCTTTATTTGAATTTTGCTACTTCAAGTCCCAGATATTAGCTTCCTCTGTGCTTTTATCAAGGAGATTAAAGAATCATATTTATGAAAATATTAATCATTAAATGTGATGGATTCATTAAACATTTACTGAAAAGCCGTCTGTACCAAACCAACTTGCAGTTCACGCAGTTCTTTGAAGCATTTCATCTCTTCTAAAGCTTTCCGATCTTATAGTTAAATAACTCTTAATGATGACTAATCTCTTATACTTTACACAAAGCTCATTCTTAAGATTTCTCAACAAGCCCAAATGATCTCCAGGGCTGCCCCACTCAACATCTTCAAATATTTTCTAATTGTCTACTTAATTCCCTAGAGAACTAAACATGCCTCCGAAGGACACTTTCTTAATATAATTGTAGAATAACTCCATCAATTCTGTGCTCACATAACTCAGTTCATTTCCAATTTCTCTGCACTTTGCCAAAACCATTTTTAAAATGGATCATCCTGCTCACTTAATTAAATTTCCGCTGTATTTGTTTTCTTCATCGCTTCCCGAAATAAAAATCCACTTCATCTTTAACCTCTTCCTTAACAGTCTTACAAATCCACAGTGCATCATACCAGTGAGTGATAATTATTTAGTCAAATATGGTCAAATATGTTCATTAACACATTGGTGGTATAGACTGGACTTAATAATAATTTGAAAGGGAACCTGTAAATGTTGGCTAAAAAAAACCTCACATTTTCCTTGTTACATTTTCTTATAAGGAATTTTCACAGAGCTTGGCTGTGCTTATAAATTGAATTAAGCTGATTGTGATCAGGAAAAGTCTGTCAGCAAATTCATGCAGCAAACCATCTAGATTCTCTTCTTTTTATGTCAAGAGAACTCAGGCCAGGTGTCCCTGAATGCATAAGTTCCATCTCATGTCCGCAGCTAAAATCCGTAAGAAAAGAAGCCATTTTCACAAGAACGCCAACATAAAAATATTCTGACATTTATTCTAGGCTTCGAGAGTTTATGACAAAATTCACGAAACCAGAGATTAAGGATTAAATGTCTCAGAACTGCTATGGATAAATAGTAGCGCCTTTGCATAATGCTCTCCTCAGCAAAGCCTGAGCCCAGTGCTGACGTCAGGGCAAGGAAAGCCGACCCTTTACTGACTTTTCTGGTATGCTCTGAGTCTGCGGGCTGTCTGGTTTATGGATACCTCTGTGCTTTCCCATAATTACCAGAAAACCCTTGTCACATATGGGTCATCCGTCTGCAGATAAGCCCAAGCTTATGCTCTTAGCATGCTGCAGAGTTTTAGGAAAGTATGGTGTCAGCAGGGTCTTTCAAGACACCTGTGTCTCTGAGCTCATTTTCCCTGGAGATCATGAATATCCTGATCCATAGAGTCATGGATGGGTTCTATGGGATCTTCAAATAGAAACCGTTACACATCATTCAAGATCTAATTATACTGGAGTGCAAAAGAAGTAAAACTAGGTAATTTGCTTGGAATAATAAATTAAATTTATTATACACAATTTTTGATAGCTGAACAGATTTTTTTTCCTAAGATATTTTCTTATTATCCTTGCTTTCAGTTTTAATTCTGTATATCAACAAATTGCTGATATAAGTGTGTTACCACTCAGTACTGATTTTTTTAAGGAAAGGTTTAAATGGCTCTTTCCAGTTCAAATAAAATTTTGCTCGACTAAAATATTACTTTACAGCTTTCCAGAAACAGATATATTCATAAATATTTTCCATATTCTTCATCAGGATGATGATCTAGATGATATGGAAAGATGCAAATGCCTGTGAATGTCCTGATTGTCTTATGTTCCATAACAGAATAAGATATCTTCTTTCCTTACCTATTCTGGTACAATAGGCTAATAAAATAAATTCTTTAAAATATGGATATTATCTTTGCTTTTAGCAAATAAAATCTGATTAGACTGTGTTGTATTTCATTTCTGTTATATATATGAGACAAAAATAAAGAAATTAGGTTTGGATAAAAGTTTGAGATCTCTTAAAACTTTAAAGTTTCTGGTAAAATGTAAATAAGAAGTCTTTCAGATCTTTTTTTTTCAGCATGAATTTCCACTATATTCTTCAGCATTATATTCTTCAGTTCTAAAAAATTGTTTTAAACTGTATTTTTGTGAAATGATAACAATTATTTAATAAACGAGAAAAAAAAATCCATACCTTTAAATATCCAAGTATTCTATGTTTATATGGGAGTTTACCATTACAGTATCAAGATGTGAAAGAAAGAAACAAAAAAAAAAAATAAAGAATTATATGTATCTTTAAAAGATATTGAAACAGAATAGTAATGTCTCAGTAGCAAGGCGGCATTCTGGAACTGGGGATTTGTTGAATGGTTCCCATGTCTTTCCAATACTAACAGATCTGAGCAATCCAAACCCTCATGTCATCTCCGCCTGTTTTTTTCAGCCCATATTGACCCTACAGTTTCTGGGATCTCTCCTTCCTTAATGAGAAATAAAAATATTCAAGCTGTAGTCACAAGAAGCGTTAAATTTGTCTGTATATGCCCAGGACACATGAGTGTCAGGTCTCGGAACACTGAACACCAGTCCACTACAAAGAAATAGCCACAGTAAAAGTAGACAGAATTAATCATTTATGAAGGTAGATCCCAAGAAGAACAAACTGTTCAAGTCTGAAGAACTGCCCTCTGTCATCCCAAATCTCTACTGCACACCCTAACCGTTAGATTCATCATTGATGATTTAGATGACAGAGTTGAAAGGACTTTCAGTTTGCAGATGATAACAATCATCTGGGAGGGATTGCAGGCACTTTAGGGGACAGGAATGAAAATTCAAAGTGATGTGGAGATATTAGCAAAATATTAAATAATTCAGTGGCAATAAATACAAAGTGACATACAGCTACAAGACATAGAAAGACTGAATAATAGGAATAGTTCTGTGGAAGATGAGCTGAAAGCTAATGATCAAAAATGAAATGTGTCAACAGGGTCCATAACATATTGGCAGGTATGTGTAGGAGTGCCATATGCGGCCTATCTCAAGCAATGATTCTCTTCCCTGCAACACTGGAGTGGCTCAAGCAGAGGACAGCCACTTCCAGTGCAATGTTACAGATGGATCAAAGTGAGACCCCGTGAGACCAGGACTCCCTGAGATGTGAACAGCAACGTCTGCAAAGAAAAACAGGAAACATTAACTTTGTTCAGCCCGGAGACGACCAAGCAGAGATGTGACTACCAGCTTCAGTGAACAGCTGGTGTCCTCACAAGGTTAGCAAAGAGAGGAAAACACTCATGTCTTCTCCAAGACCACAGGTAATGGATTTAAGTTGCCACAGGGGAGGCTTAGGCTACTCATGGAGAACATCTGAATGAGAAGACACTCCAGTGCTGAAGTCCAGAGAAGCTGGCTACTACAGTGTCAGGGTATTTTGAAACAGGTTAGGCAAATGTCTGTCAAACACCTTCAAGAAAACTGAATCTGTCTCTTTTTAGTAAGGAAAATCAGTGACCTCTTGAGGTCACATCAGTTCTGTTCCTATGGTTCTGTATCCTTACTCATATATTTCAGATTATCGCAGCTTTGCAACTCAGGACATTTGTTCTGCATTGCATGCCTGAACTCTGAGCCAAATCACATTGGCTTTAATGGAGCTGGATGTTATCATCAAATGCCACTGAATCAGTGGTATAGATACATCCTTTATGTAACTTCTGGGGTTTGATTCAAGAAGGGGAGATATGGGTCAAAAGACAGTTATCCTTATTTTTATTTAAGGAATGCAGAAGGACTCTGGTAATTGTTAAAATTTTGCTCAGTAGCCTTAAATATAAAAGATTTGTGGTCCTCTTTTCCCTTTTCCTGCATTTAACAGACAGTAAAAGACTGCTAAAAATAATGAGTTTCCCTCATAGCAGTTAGGCGTTGAAATAATAAACTAGAGGCCATAAACACAAATGTCCCTTAGAGATTTTATCCATCTGGACTAGATAGAATATATTGCTACCACAGTTATTTGCAAACAATGTTAACATCATTATTCTAAAGTTTTCACATTGGATCTTAAAACACATAACACACATCTCCTCTGTTCCGAAGACTCCCAGACTTCAGATTTATGTCTGAAACTCACAGATGGCCTTATACTATAATGGACCAAACCAAGTGTCCTGACTCAGGAAAATGTTTAGACAACAGTTAAATCTTTTCTTATTCAGCAAAACAATACATATGTGCTTAACTTTAACAGTATTAAACTTTAATACAGTTAAATCCAAATATTTTTTTGCTCCCAGAGGCTTTTACATATGCTCAGTAATAGACTTCAGTTCTCACTGTGAATAGGAAAGAGGTCCCTAAAAGAGACGAAACTCTATATATCCCTATGTGTACTTGGGAATGGGGATGCAAACTTAGACAACAGGGTCAAGGTCAGGCTGTAACAGAAAACACTCTGTCTGCTGCCTTCGAGAGTTCCAAAAGGCAACTCTCACTCTCAAGATGAGTGGTTATGGCTATAACAGATTTGAAATGAAACACATTATGCAGCTTTTCAAGGAAAAAAAAAAGCCTAGCTGATTCTATCAATATCAAAATAGCTATTTTAGATTGCCATGTCTTCTTTTCAGCTGCTCAGCATGTAATATTCACAGTGTTCTTTGAAATTACTTTGTCCTACTTTAACTAATGTGGCTGATCTAATTCCTAAAGCCGCAGTCCAAAGCTGTAATTGACAAGCATCATATAACATTTACAGGAGAAAATTAAAAATCTATACAGCATACCTGAATGATGTATCTTTCTCAATGAATGAAAAGTGTTTGAAATGAGCTGCTATTATGGATCAAGAATAAATCAGTTAATTGTGGAGAAAGAGGCATTACTCCTATCTGCATGATTGTCAGCCTTTTAAAAAACTTAGCTCTGCAACAGTCAAGAGAGATCTGGAAAGATCCCAAAGCAAGGGAGGCCGGGAGCATTACATGCAGCACTTTCAGGACAGAAAGGAAATGTGTGAAATCCTCCAGAACTGCTGCAAGGGATGTCACTGACTCCAGCTCTATGGCCATTAATACATACGCTTAGCGGGCACTGGGCAATATCAGCTTGGGTCTATAGGCATAAAACCAGGGTCAGGCAGCACAGTGAGGCTCACAAAGGTTGAAGTGGTTTGTGGCTTCTTGAATAGAAGAAAAATTCATGAATTTGCTGGACTTGAGTGATCACTAGGACAGCTCCTTAATGACAATATGCAATATGAACCTTTAGCTTCTCTTATAATAAAGATCTAACACAGTCTTGTCATCACATAGGTACTGAAAGTCAGACCTACCATTAATCCTTACCTTCATCTTTGGATTCCTTTCGGAGCCCATTATTCTCCCATCATCTTTATGCTTTACTGTATTTTCTCCTCCATACCTTCTTCAAGACTACTCCCATCACGCACAAAGCCAGTCCTCCCCTTACTTGCAAGGTCCACCTACCTAATCCATGTGTGAGTGCAATAAAGACCCACCTCTAGTCCTTACAGAAAATCACACTGATTTGGCTTTTCTTAGCATCCAGTATTTCCTTAACTGTTCTTAAATTCAGAGCAACACTTCAAATTTTTGCTGTGGGTAGACTGGCTATCACAATGCACAGAGACAGTAGCTAACAACTAAGCAAAAGCCTCTAGGTAACAACACCAAAGACAATGCAACAACCATCTCAGTGGCATACCCAGAATGGTAGATTATTGAACAATACATTCCTTGGAGGGATTTATTCTCTCCAGCCCTCTTTTCCAGAATGGAATCCAGAAGAATACCAAAAATTACTTTAAAACCCTATGTTCAGACACCAAGAGCTAAGAATCCTGGGCGTCAACACTTGTACTCTGCTGGATAATGCTTTTTAACCAGCATCTTTCACATCTGAAGTGGATGACTACACCCCTAAATTTTTGGTCATAAAGGGAAAAAATCAATTATTTCAAGTGTTTTCTTCTTCTCAGCATAGCAGAAGCGTAGTGGAATGGAAACAGAGCCAAAACGCTACCTCATCCAAGGTACATGGCCTAACTTGTGCAGATTAGCAGGGGCCTCTGTGAGAGCAGCTGTACTGTGTGTCTTCCACTGAAGAGCTGAGGACCTCATCAGCCAACCTCCTCTATCTGCTTAATGGTGCCCACTGAATTTACTTTTAAAGGAAAGGATAATAAGATTCTCCTGGTATATGTACCAAAGACAGCTAATGATGTCAATCTAACTTAATGTTTCTCTGCTACAGTGCTTGCTAATGAAGAAACATGGGAGCAAGAAATTCTTTATGTATCTCACAGTGTTTGAAGGATTGCTTGGTAGTGGGAATGTATGCTTCTGCCTCTGGAAGGCTAAAATCTATTTGGTGGTTATATATATGAAGTTCTCAGTAAGATAATGGTGCCAGAGATTGTTACTCTCTTATTCTGTCATGAAAGGAGATTATAAATAGGCTGTAAGCAAACAGATTAATTTAAAAAAAAATCTGATCTTCAGTCAACTAAATTCCAACTGAATTTAAATTTAGTTAGGCTTTTTTTGCACCTTTTATTCTTCTAGATCTGATTAGGAACAGAATCAGAAATGACAAAATACCTGAGCAAAACATAACTGAGTATTTCTAAGACCAAAATATAGTGCAGAGACCCATTTTGCTTAGCATTCTGCCTAGCTGTGCACATAATAAGTCTACAGTTAGGTCAAGGTGATTCAGATAAATAATAAAATTGCCAGAATTTACCGATTACTAATTCAAGTGATAGAGTCCCAGTCAAGTGATTAATCTGAGAATATTATACATTGTATTTCCAAGCTTTTCAAATTATTTGCTGCTGAACTTATTTGCTGCAAAATCTATCACCATTCTGTTTATGAATCATTCATGAACCATTCCTAACTTCCACAAATGCACTTGCTATCAGCAAGAGTTTGCCAGATAGTTTGAGTATATAATTTTCTTTTGACTGTTTCTTTTTCTTTAACCATTTACTATAGGACTAGTCATTGTTCGTGATTTGTGACATATTTAGTCACATAAATCACATGGAGTTATTTCTACTTCTTGACAGTGTAACTGAGGCTTTCTATAAGAAAGAAAGAAAGAAAGAAATATATGAACATTACAAATGAGGAAAAGCCTTTAGGATCACAGAAACTGCTATCCCAGAATAAACCATCTGGCATGTATTGCAATATTTTGTACCTGACAGTTGTCACTATTGGATCTCTCAAAAGGAGGGAGAAGAAATACATAACAGTAAGGAGAAAATAACATGAAAACTTAAGAAGTTCTTTGGCTGAACTCTTTGAGATTGATTAACATCTTCAAAATAAAAAGTCAAAGTGCTTCCTAATGTTCTCTTTATTACTAATTCCATCTGAGGACATTCCTGGTGTTTCTATACACGCTAATTTATTTTGAATTTGATTGTTTTCAAAATAGTAAATGACAAATTCAGCTTTTTGGCACATGGGTTTAATCAAACTGCCATTTACAAAACTTTCAGGATCATCAACACATTCAACAACACTTACAAGCTGTCAAAACAAGTACATCTGTGTCTACCAGTACTGGAAACCTAAACACAGCATTATTAATAATGAAGCAGAGCTTTAGGACCCTCAACTAGCTACAGCAATGAGAAGAAATTCTGGGATATTAAAAGAATTCTCCTGAATCTAAGATTTTTTAATTTTTTTTCCTCTTTAAGGACAGGAAAAAATGTTGGATGTGTGTTATTAGGGAGTTACAAACTGTTTCTGGGAGAAACCTCAACAGACACATAGACAAGGATTGATGACCTAGTGCCCCTGTTGCTCGTCCTCACTCACATGTGGTCTTTTACCATGGGAACTGGGTGAAGCAAGGTCTTGGGCTCCAATTCCATCTTTGCTTGCAGGTCAAGACAACCCTGTGTACTGCTCCCAGCTTAGTGCTCTCAGCCTCCCATATGGACATTTGGAGTTATGAGCACACAACTACACCTAGGAGGGGCAGCTAAGACCTTCTCAGATGAACATAAGTTGTTCAAATGAACAGAATTTGCTTTAAAAGTAATCTGAACACAGGTTACTGAAACATTGGAGATAACTGCTTCTAAAATCCCATTAGCATCACTGAGCAAAGATTTATAAAAGTCAGCATTGTTCTTTTGCAATTTCATTCCCAGGAAGCCCAGTTCAGAAAAAGGCCACTCCATCTTATCATTAAGTTTTACAATAAGAACCTTATTAGATTGCAATTGATTCACAGCAATCTATTCATTTTTAGTCAAATTAAAACAACCTTTATTGTAGTGCCGCAGTTCTTGCTGACATGGTTAATGACATGTGTGAGCATCTCTATTATGGAAATCTTTTCCTTCCTGCCTTTATAGCTTAAGCATAAAGAACTCACATGGCAGTGAAACTTTGTGTGCAAAGCCTCAGCCCAGGTGAGAAGGTTAATTTGTGAAATAAATCATAATAGTAGAAAAAAAATATTTTGCTGTTTGCTACAAGCAGGAATACAGTGAGGTGAGAGAAGCTGGGAACATAGCACTGAAAATGGCAACTTGCAGGATCGAGTCAGTGTATTTTAATTGCAGATGGCCAAGTAATACATGTGAGGACCAGTACAATGGATAGGAATATCTGTTCTGCCTCTGCTTTCTTTATAGTGCAATGTGATATAACAGTACACATAAACCAAAGGTACGACACGCTACGGTTCCCACCCCTTTAAAGTATCCTAAATTTGAACTGAACGTAGAAAACCATCACCGGGAAATATAGGAACTGCAGCCAGGTCCTGATGTTGCATAGGCTGAAAGAAAAAGAGAAAGGAGGAGGTGAAAAGAAAGCCAATGATCCTCCCTTTGCACTCACCACACAGCCAGGAACAATCTGCCCCAGAGGGAGCATCAGTGGAGAAGCAAGAAAGAAGCTGAGCCTGATATAAAGCCTGATTAACACAAATAAGATGGGAAGGAGTCATGAAACTGCAGGTGTCCGGATGAAGGATAGAGTAAAGCATACCTTTATTCTCCACATCTGGTATTTATCCTGGATTCATGCTTTGGGCTATATTTTTAACTCAGTGTTAATAGGTGTTGCACAAAGCTCAGTGCTTTGCAGAGGGAATACACTCCTAAATCTTATTTGTGGGCTTAGCAATGCGTGCACTATGATATGTAACATTGATTTACAAATGCATGAGCCACAGTGAGCCCAGCACCAAGGCTAAGGATGCCATTTCTCCCTTTGTCCCCCAGTTTTAAAGGGAGCTGGCAGTTCTTCCTTAAGAACTGTGGTCATGGTCCCTTGAGCTCTAAAAGGTGGCATGAGCCAGGGTTGTCCTGTTGTCAAGGGGTCCATCCTTTCACTTCATCCAAAAGTGTCACTTGCCTAATCAGGGAACTGATGCTGAGTAAAGCTCATCTGGCAAAATAAGTGATGATCAGCCTCCAGAGCTGGTTCTTTGCATTGCTACCCAGATGAGTCTTGGATAAACACGCTAGAGCGAGGAACAAACAAGTGAGCAGTGCTCCTTTGGCATCACTGAGTGACTTGGCCAGTTTAAAACATTCCTCTGTGTTAATTTTCATATCCAGAAGCTGAAGCTAATGCTGCTTGCTTCAGCTTATCCTCTGCCAACAGAGCAGAGCAGTGTGAAAATCATGGAAAACACTCTGGACTCCAGCAGCCACCTTCACCTGTAAAGCGCATGCAATAATTTCAACACAAGCAGTTCCCCTTCCCACTCCATTCATCCATAAATATTGGTTTCTTACCTGTATTGTACTTCTTTTTTTTTTTTTTTGGTAGGAGGGTTTATGAGATTGGAGAAATGAAAAACAAAAATGGTGATTTACTATCAAAAAAAACAAAAATGGTGATTTACTACCAAGTGAGCTTTCTGATCTTCATTCTGAGGCCCCATATGTTCCACTGTCATCACTGAGGGCACAGTGGCATGACACTGGACACAGTGAAGGTTCTTAACTACAGATGAATCAAGAAAAATTTCCATGGGGTCTTCATTCCCCCAAGCATCTGAGAATCTTCCTTTTGCTGCCCTAAAACAATTCAGACTGACTCTTCAGAATATACTCAATACTACAAAATTTTCTGTTCTTTGGAAAACTATTTTTGGAAACATCAGCATTCTCATTAGAAGTATCAACATTTTTGATAGTCTTATATTAAAAAATATATATGTATTTAAGGGAGATGGAAATAATTTTGTGAGAGAAAGTGATACTAACATTGGATTCAAACATGAAGACAATCTTGGGAATGGCCAAGTCAAGTAAAATGTAACAGAGAAATGAGGCACAGTGAGACTTTCATTTTGAGCCAGGACTCATCAAGTTGGGTGTTTTGCTTTGACCACTATGTCTGGAAGCTCTAGGATTTGTGGCACAGAATGGGAAACCTTTCCAGTCCTGGCCAATAAATGATCCACATAGGAAAGCTGAAAAGAATTCTGGATGCCGTTGCAGCCCACCTCACAAACTAGGCTGACAATGTTATATTTCCACAGAACAGTTGTTTTTGATGAATCATTTTCTTTAAATGTTCTTGGCCGGCTCTTGTTATTACTGAAAGCAACAATTGTTCAATTTTTGCTACCTGACAACCAAACATACTTGTATTTCTCTTTTATTATTCTGCTGTCCTTCATTTCCCACTGCAAAATCAGTTCCTGGGAACAAAAGCTGAAAGTGTCATTTAAACAGACAAAGCTAATTTATGCATTGAACAGAACAGTAGTTTGAGTCAGAGATTTCAATGTCATGGGGTATATACAAAGGAACAGTAATTGATTTAAGACAGGACTAGTCTCCCTCATTAAAGGAAAGCCAAGTACCTTGGTGTATTCCTCAGTCAAGCACTAACTGAAAAACATTCTTGCAATGTTACATATTTTCTTTTATCTGCCACAAGGCTTATCTTTCCCATAAAGGCACAACTGCATTTTCCAAACAGCTGGACATCACCTGTGCGAGTGTGGCCTTTTCTAAGAAAAATTGTTTTGTGTTTAGAGCTTAAGACACACTTGAAGATAGTTTCAGATCCAACCTAGGAACATTTAAAGAGAATGGAAAGATTGCTATCGATCCAAGCAGGGACCAGGATGCTCTAGTAAGGCTGTATCTTGTCACAGCTACCGCAGATCTTTCAGCAGTCCTGTTGACATGTATTCAACCCTCTGTTCTGATTATAAAAATATCTATTGTGATATAGGGGTGACTGCAGTTGTTTTCAAGTTTTGGATGAGGTTCACAGCTCTTACAATTTAATGTGTATAATGCAGAGTTTCCACACATGAGCTTCACTGAGGTAGAATGAATTAAATTGTGATGAATACTTATTTCAATAACACAGATTTATAGAAATATGCAAAACTGCACAATGTGTTCAGCCCTGAAAGAAAAAAAACAACACAGAATGTGAAGATACTTTAGTGAAGCCATATAAACTAGCATCTATTTGACTTTATATCTTAGGTTTATTGTTCAGTGTAACACTTCTGCCCATCTCTTTGAAGATGATTATCTATTTTTTTTTTCATTCTTATTCTTCATAAATGCGGAACAATTATCAGTTAGTAAATGAATTCATTTGCTGCCTTACAGACTTAACTACTTATTATACAAGAATATTACTCTACTTGCATTATTAAAGTGAAACCTAGTGATCTTTTCCCAATACACAGTTCATTCAGTTGAGACTGCTTCTACTGTATATTGTATGGATATAATCCTGATTGCTACCAGTAACCTGAACATGCCCCTATGAAGATAGCACCTATAGGAACAGTCTATAGAAACTTATCATTAGAAATTTTAAAAAATCTCTAATTTACTCACAGAAATTAGTAATAATTGCATTGTGGGCTTCTGAGGGCAACTTTTTTCAACTGATCTTTTTTTGACCTAATATATTAGGATTCTGGAAAGTTAAATGGATCCAAGGGCAAGCTTTCACTCATCAGTGTCTTGTCCTCATTAAGATTCAGATGAAGGCATATATTAGCAGATAAATGACTGATGAGAACACATGTTGCCATATGCTAAACTAGAGTATGGTTGTCCCTAATTCCAGCTTCAGTGTCACACTCCGGCACAAGTACTGCCTTTCTGCTACATGACAGCAGATGTTCAGAGCCTTAGAGGTTGGCTTCCCAGTGAGGGGGAAAGTAATGACATAGAAGCTGGGTGAATTCAAAATGGCCACAGCTAAATTTACATACAGACCAAAGTTCTGAACTCGATCATAGAACATGCAGGGCAAACCAAGCTCCAAAAAACCCATGAAAAGTCTGTCACCTGCTATGATAGTATTTTATTATTAGCTTTGATGATAGAAAATTAACTAATTCAGAGAAGATGACAACCATTAAAAAAACTGATCCAAATTTATCAGGAAGCGTTACGATATTTTACAAAAAGAAAGCATATCTTCTAGGCACACTGCCCCCTGACTTCCCAGATGCCTCATACTAATTTATGGTACTCCCTTGAAATAAAAGCAGTAGAAAACAAATGGTGCCGTTAGAGAGAAAAAAAATGTTATTCATCATATTTTGCAATTTTGTTATTTATCATATTCTGCAATTTTCTCATCATCCTGCTGTCTTTCACAGCTAAACCCACTGGTTTATGGTTATAGTATTCAAGGCAACTTAATTAAGCTAATAAAGGCAATATTTAACGGCTGAAGTAACAATGCTGAGACTGCCAGCAAGAATATTTCAGGTTATGGGTAAATGATAAGGATTAAGCATATATTTATACATGGTCTTGGGCAGATATAATTTGAAGTATGTGCTTAAACTGGACTGAGTATCTTAGTTTCCCTCAACAAAGGGTATTTTTGTCTCTGCTTAAAGAATGTGATGGTTCTCAGCACCTCTGAAAACCACACATGCCCCGTACAAGAACATGAGCGATTGTGTCTCAGTCTGAACAGACAAGAACAAACATTTTGGCTTTTGTGCTTTAACCCTTGGCTGCTGTAACTATTGACTATTACCTTTCTTATTTTTCATAAGAGGGTGAGCTCTCATCATGACAAACAAGTTAAATGCACCTGTAGCAGTACCCTGGGTTTGTCGAGCCAGTCAACCCTGTGTGTGTCATTTCCACTCATCTTTAAGAATAAAACATCCATTTCATGAGGGTTTTGAGAGAGGCAATTAGTGAGTGTTTGCAGAGCACTCTCTCTAGCTATTGTACTAAATGTTAGAATTTGATTTTTCAAATAGCCACTGATCATATATTTCACTTTTTAAATGTAATGTAAATTTTGTATAACTTATTCTGTTATTCTGGTCTCATATACACTCATAACATTTTCTTCTTGTGTCTTTCCCCCTGTTGATTGTTAACTTAAGGTTTTATTGTTTATGGATTATATTTCAAACTCATCTTGCAAGTCATCTGTTCATCATAAAGGTCTTCAAATATTAAAAAATGTTATACTGAATGACTGATGTATGAATCCAGCTTCCTGCTCAGAATACGGGCAGAAATGAAGACTTGCACTTTTACACAACCTGTTTATTGCAACCTGATATAGTCTACATATATTTATTGAAGTACCGTGTGGCTTTACGAAGCAGAATGGCAACTGCACTCCCAAGATGAATTGCCAGCATAATGTTTTAGGCAGACTTTTTGCTCTTGGACAGAGTCTAAATCCAATCAGAGAACCTAGGACTAGTTTCTGGGGCTCCAAGTCATTCACACAAAAAGCAGAATCAGTTCAGAGCTTGTCATTAAAGACCAGAAAGCTGTATCTTATTTCAAGGCACTATAATTAATTTTATACAAACTATATAACGAGTTCACTAGAACTTATAAATTAGATCTCAGATTTCTTCCAGAATAGTACTGAATGCCAATTTGTTACATTTTTCTTTTTACTGGAAAGAACAGAATGGAAATGTGAAAATTCATCTAAAGGGTAATTAAAAAAATGAAATTTAGAAATAAAAAGGGGAAAAAGAAATGAACTCTATTAACTTTTCATCAACAATTCCGTGATACTGTGCATAAAAATAGTATGTTGATATTTTACGCAACTTCTTTCAAGTATTTTCACATAAATATGTTTTAATTTATGTTTTTTCCCCAATTTTATTCTGAAAAGCATAACAATATTTTGATTATCATCTTACTTGAAGATAAATCTAACATCAAAATGTTGAAATCCTCTTGGGACAGAATTTTCACTTTCTCAGCAGCTCTACATTTCATACATCTAATATCCCTGCACTTCCAATTTGTATAAATAATGCATAAATATATCACAGAATATTTTAAATTTCTTATCTCTTTCGTCTTCAGCCTCTCTCATTTTTTTTCCTGGTAAACAAACAAATTAAGAGGAGAAGATAACGTACCCCAAGTGTAACACCACGAGCGCAACGCAAAATTGACTTACAAGAATATGGAAAAGTAGCATTTCACTGATGCAGGGAAAGCCTCTTGAGCTGGAAACATGAGGCAGGAGGACCTGCACGCGGGTGCAGGTGGGCACCAGCTGCTTGAGCATTTTAAGCTGTGTTGAAGGTTAATAGAGATGACAGCAGAATTTCACCTCGCGTGTGCAGCCTGTGCGCTCGGTTTTTCACCCTTTCTTCACAACCATTACCTTAACACAACCAGGGAGTCCCAGCAAATGAAAGATTACTCAGTGGTCCACCTGTGTAGACCCAGCAGAGCCTTGCCACAGGGAGGAATTCACATCATGTTTGGGAATCCTGTAGATCCTTCTAAAACCTATAGCTGACAAGAATGAAAAGAGAAACATCACTCACACCTGACTACTTTGCCAACCTCTCCACAAACAGTGCAAATGCTTTACAGAAAGGCACGGTCGGAGTGGGCAGAGCAGGCACATGTCCCCAGCGCTCCCTGACCATCCTTTCCTGGCAAAACCCATCCCAGGCTCAGCTGCAAAAGGCTCAAGTTGCCTCCTCTTTAAACACAGGTTTTTATCTGCTCATTTACTGTTTATTATTGATCACTTCTTAGGCCAACAACTGGATTGTGGAGATTATATACGATTTGTATACCAAATCTACCTGTTGGAAATCAGTGACACTCTCCTGCCCCGTGCTCCCATGGCTGCTGCTGCAGCGGGTCAGTTGGGGCCTGCTCTGAGGCACAAACCAAAGCTCCTCTTCCTTGTGTCATGAAGGAAGCTCACCCTAGGAACTCGGGCTGCTTTTGCAGAGGAAGCAAGCCCTACAATATCCTCTTCTAAGAAGATGACAATCCGTGTGCTACAGAATGAAATCCACCCTATTAATTAATCCCTTATGCAGATCTCTGCCTGGTAGGCCGGTCACTTCAAACTCCTCTTTCTATCTACATGGCCTACAACATTTCAACATTTGCTATCTGCTTCCCACTGACAAGCAATCTTCTAGCCATCAGAGAGGGTCTTTCTGTGTCCCAGGGCTACCTGTCAGCTCCAAGGTGATCATTCCCTGTTGTCACTGTGACTCCTGCTTTGTCACATCTTATCCTGAACCTTCTCAACGTGCTGAAGGATGCTCTGCAGGAACACAGCTGGCGAGGGCAGTGCTCAAAGAGCAGATACAAAGCCAAAGTTCACTACAGCTTGGTCTTGCCCACAGTTACGTCCTGCTGGGCCCATCAGTACCAGTGTGGCTGCAGGAAGCAAAAGTCTAAGTTGCAAAGTATTTTCTGGGGGCTCAATTCCTACAGCTGTGGATGAAGAGTTCCCTTTTCTTCCTGCTGCTAATAAGTATGAAAAAAATGAATTATTTTGCTGAGAAAAAGGAAGCAAATGGAAACTAAGCAAACACCTCTAGTTCCAGCAATTCTACCTCATAAGTTATGCTGATAAAGAAGGAAAATATATCTTGGTATTTTTACAACGTTCAAGTATCAAATTGATTTAAATAAAAGTGCTTCGTGTGCAGAGCAGAGCACTTTCAGGGCACGTTTCCTGCCTTTCACGGTACAGTACCTTTTAATAAAATAGGTGTTCAGGCTTTTCACTATCATGATGCATTTTATCCAGAAAATCTTACACGGCACAGGAATAGGAAATTAGTAATTGAGCAACATGGTTCTTTTAGTCAGTTATCCTCACACTGAGATTTGAAAAATAAAATTACTTTAAATCTTTGTATTTTGTCTTCTTTATTTTTTTCCTCTGCTCTAACTCTTCCCTAGAGTCTCACGTTTATTGTAAATCATAAATGCACACATAAAAGATTCTGGCTACACTCAGCACGCCTTGGATCCTATTCACTGACAAGCACAATGAGATAAGCTGACCAGAAGAAATGCAATTGTGAATTCATGTCAGAAGATCTGCCTTTTGCATATAAATGTCAAAATTCCTACTTCCCTTATTTCTGAAAAAACTGCCATAAACCTCACACTTCTTAAATTGTTTACTGCTTTCCCTGTCAAAGCTGGTACATAGAGTAGCAACCTTGTGAGATGCATCATTGCAACATCATTTTACCATTTAACAATAAAACATTGATCAATTTTTAAAGGAAGATTTCAACTCTCAGAGATATGCCTGAAGAACTGTGCCTAAACCCAGAGCACATCTTTCAGAGAATTCTTTTGTTAATCTTCCAGCTATGAATGCTACAGTTCTATTTTTTGCACATTCAAGCTGCCCTACGGTCATTATTTAACGAACAAATCCCTTGTTCTGGCTTGTACATGCAGAACATTTCTCCTTCCTAAATCTATGCAGAATGTCACACTTAATCTCCATTTATCTGCCTAGTTTCTCCAAATAGGAGTAAGTTGCAACACACTGTTTATTTCACAAATTAAGACTTCATCTTTTGCACCGGTTACTGGCATGTAAGATAGCTCTGTTACCTTGTGAGACAGTGCCATATGTATGCATCATATTCCAAAATTGTCTTGGTCAACTCAATGGCCCTTTTGTGAAAAGCCACCCATAATAACACCATGCTGCTATATGAAGTTCAAATACTGCTAGGTGGAGCATGAAATAGCAACATATCAACTGTAATACAAAATTCCCTAATAACAATAACAAAATACAATACAAGCACAGTAATATAAATGCAATAATAATATTACACTAATAATAATACTAATACAATAATAGTAGTTAGCTCTGCCTCCCAATACTGGAAGAGGAGTTTGCCTTTCTGTAGTTCTGAAAATTTACATCACTGCAATTTACCACTAAATAGCTTTAACATCTAAAGAAATGTTCTCAAATAAGGCAAAAATGGAACTGATAATGGAGCTGACAATAAGAATAAAGTTAAATGAAAGTATTCTTAGAATTCAAATTATACTAACAGATTAGCAAGCAAATTGCCAGCATAAGAAATATTCCAATGACAAGTCCCAGCATAATTCTCACTTGAGCATAAATAAAGCTTTGAGTTCACATTTCTTGACATTTAACATCTGTTAAAATTTCCAAAATGTTTTCTCGTCCAAAATACTTTTTGAAATTTTGTCACTGAATTTACTTACCTTGAAGACTTCCACTACTTCCTGAGAGAAAATTCAAATGGGATCCTGGGGCCTCCAAGGCTGCTATTCTTGGTACTTCTACTGCCATTGAGCCTCACTGACTCAGTATATCCTGAGACTTTCAGTGAACAAGAGTCCTAGTTCAAAGCTCAGTCTTTGTGGTACATCACAAACATAATCTGACTTATCATGATTGTAAGAAAAAATATCTTTCACATTCAAAGTTATAATGAAGAGCAAAAATGGGACAAAACTGTGCTGAATAAAATTGTAATAGAATTAATGTGAAGCCAACAGTTATGAAGACATGTAAATGAATACAGAACCTGACTGATCCTTTATTACCTATTTTAGAAGCTAAAATCCTGTTCACGGGGATAGACTCATGGGACATACATCTCACTTTCATTGCAGTGTACTGTCACCATTAATTTTATTTAAGACTCAACTTGATTAACTGAATTGCCTTTCTAATTCCAAAGTTTGTACTCTTAACTTAGGTTAAACAAAAGCATACAAAATACCCTGATGCACTGTGATCAAGTCCAGATCTTCCCTTAAAGTCTGTGGAATTCGGTTAATTTTCCAATCATTCAAATTATGGTGGAACTTTAACAGAGATGATAGTGAAGCACTGCTGACAAATACCACTGGAACTGGAACTGCTGCCCATGTAGAGGCTTGAAGCCAAACAGATGAGGTGTCAGCACCAGTGCCAAGAGTTAGTGTTTGGCAGACATGGAGATTTGATTCATGCACTCATTCCCAAGGGACAAATTAAAACTAAACGGAATGTCACAGCCTTTGCTGCTGCAGCACCCGTTGGTGGGTTGCCTCAGGAAATGTCAATGGGGTAGATCCCTCTTTGAAGCATCTGTGAGTGGGACAGATGGGTCATTTGAGATGGCAAAGAAAAGGGGCATTTTCTAAAAGACAAAACAGGCTTAAAAATATTTTGACTGCTCTCTCAGCATTAGGGGGTCTTGGGTTGTGCTCTATAAAAGCAATAGTGGAGGCAGGTGAATTTACTTTCCACTGCAGCCTTGAATCTCTACATCTTCTGTTAAGTGTATGTCAGACTGATGAGATATAAATTGAGATGAGTTGGACCTCTGTCGTTATTTAAGATTTCATTAACTCAGAGAATTAATTTCAACAGAAAGGAGAAACAAGAGAGACGTGCACAGAGAGATGAATCTCAGAGGTATTTACATCAGAAATGGCTGCACTGCAAACAATTTAGACAGATTTCCTCAAATAGAACACCCAGAAATACTTTTTTATCCCTTCCTCCATTATATGTTGAGCATTTTTGTGCTCATGCTAAGCTGTTTAAAACAAAATCATTCAATCAGAGCAGTGCAAGGAATAGCTATAATAGGTATTTTTGAAGAAAGATGGGAAGAGGTCAACACAAGGAAATTGAGATGCACAATAATGGAGCAAATGTGCCTATCAGCAATGGTGCAATTAGCTTGTTTTGATTGCTCTGAAGAAAAAAAATGTTTGAATATTTTGGAGTAGCCTCTTTGGTATGCTACATTAGAGCAGATGCACATGGTTCCAGCAAGACTAAAATCAGACTCATTTTGTTAAACCTTTTTGTTATAACTTTATAGCTATATGCAAATAGCTGACTTTGGCTTGACATGGAAAGAAATAAATTGGTTTTAATCAGATTAAGATTATTAACTGCAATGTACATTTTTCGTTTTTGTAGACTGAGCACAGCAGACTAAATTTTAATTGTGATGTTTAGGGATCTTCATTAGCAGTGAAAGCCCATGTGCACTGAAATGAGAGTATTCCCCAGAGAGTGCAGGAGCAAGTAAGAGAGAATATGTAATGAACTGAGCTCAACAAAATGAAGGTCAGAGCTAACACTCATGCAGAAAAGAGGTCACCTTAGAAAGCTGTGTTATTAAGTAGGACCTGGCGTATATACACCTTGACAAGGAGCTAGAAGAAATTGCTGCTTAGTCCAGATACAATCAAATGAAAAAATGTGCTTGGATTTGCAGTGGATTTGAAAGCCAAAATATGTCTTAAGGAAGAGATTTGCATTGGCTTGAAAATCGAATATGACTTTACCAGCTGGATTCTTGGTATCTCTGATTAGGAAGAACCATTTTGTAGTGGTTTAAAACTGACACAAAACATTTTAAAGAAATGCATATATGTAAATAGTTGTTTCTCACCAGTCAAATAGGATACAAGAGATCTCTCAGTACAGACGTTACAGAAGAGAGAATGACAGCTCTGTGTTGGAACAGAGCATGAAACAGAAGCAGATGTGAAATTAAAATAGAATACGCCTTTGGAATGGTCTAAAAAAAAATGACAGGAGAGGGAAAAAATTCTCCAGGCAAACAATATCATCATGTGGACAAGCATGGACAGAACAAACTGTGGATGATGAAGACTAAACAGCGCCACATGAATTACCCCTGGGAGAGACAAAATACAGTAAGCAAGATCTGAACAGCATGGGTGCTGAGAGCTGCAAACGGGAGAGCGCCAGCAAATTACTGAAGAGAAATGACTGACAGAGGGCCTTGCGGTTACCGTCTAGCAACGGCGATGCCTCGTGCAGTTCAGCTACCAGCTGAGCAGGATGATAAAAGTTTAATAATTGTCTGAGCAGCAGAGAGGCCACCGTGAGCTCTTACATGTATTTGATGTTTGACAGCACAGTTTTTCCTCTCCTAATTCCTCAGGGACCTCCACAATAGGAGGACCTATCCTAGGGCTAGCTCCTGCATCGAAGTGCAGCTAAAACAACAAGTCACTGAGGCTCTGTTTGTATTCTGCTTCTTCCAACTAGTACTTCTTCTTAAATAACTTTTTCTCTATAACTGGATGTTCCAGTGGGGTTTTAGCTATCCCACTCCGTTATTCAATAGCCTCACGCACAGAGCTGTGGCCTTTCCATCAGTTTTTAATACTGATTGTCCTCCCTTTCTGTTCTCAAAACAATTTGCATAATTTAGCACTTGCACCTGCTGCTCAGAGCTTTATTAGAATTGTCAGTCACAGTAAAAACTATAGTTAGTGCTTTGCAGCATTGCAAGAAACACAACGGTTAAGCTAACACATTAAAGCTAGTAGTGCCTCTATGGTATTTTCTATGCTTTTTTCAAAGTGTTTGGATACCAGAAAAAAAAAAGGCAGAACTAAGGGTTGAAACTCAACTCAGCTAACATTGACAGAGCTACTCTGTCTTTAGGGTGGAGAAGCTGAGTAGAACATGGTTCACCAGCTACACAGCTACAACAAATACAACACATGGCCTTGGACTGACGGGCAACCAAAGGCCTTTGCAAAATGAGCAAAGAAAGCAGCAACAACAAACAGTTCTCCATGACAAGTGCTGCAACTTTGCTGCAATGTCAATAGACAGAAAAATCATGTTTTGCATATTTTCAGCAATTCAGAAACATCAAAAATTTGACTCTACTATTCAGTCCACAAGTTTTCCCCAGGAGGGGCACAGTCTTTGCAGATAACCCTGCACACAATCTCTGTGAACGCTAAGCAGACGGGCTCTGTCCCTTCCCACGGCTGACCAGGAGCGGGGGGTCAGTGCTAACAAGACAGTGAACTCAAGGTGATACCTCCTGCTTCCCAGTTGGGCTTATTAGCTTGGGTCGAGTGCCTCATTAACCCCACAATACAGCATACCACAGCTTCAGAGGCCACGCAGCTTCTTACAAGGGCCTGCAAAAGGCTGGCGAATATTGCACTATATTCTGTTAAGAAACAGAGCAGCAGGGACATTTTCAACATTACTTTGGGTACTATCTAAATATAGGGCTTCATACCTTCAAATTGCTCATGTGCTAAATTGCAGAAGGTATTCAACAATCCTACAGTGTTGCTATAAAACAAGTCAATTGAAATGCATGAGCTAATTCAGTTCTAAACAGCAACTGCTTGCCTGGTCTGCACATATCATAGAATCATAGAATGTGTAAGGTTGGAAGGGACCTTAGAGGTCATCTAGTCCAACCCTCCTGCACACGCAGGG